>VWZX01009113.1:0-446500 GCA_013399015.1 Galbula dea | reverse complement strand
TTTTTTTTTTTTTTTTCCTCTTGGCTGATCCACCACCAAATCACTTCAGAATGGTTCTTATCATCATAACTCACTGTTTTACTCTCAGGAACCCACCATGTTTTTCCAGCAAGCTTTCCTCTTGAAAGAGAAAAATATGAGAAAATACTTACTTGAAGTTTAAATTTGGTTTGAAAGAGATGATAATAATAATTATTGTTTTAACCATTATTGTTTTAAAGAAAAAGTATCATACTTCATAACATGATTGTTAAATTACACTGACAATAGATCTCTTTAAAACTGTTGAGAAGGCAGAAAATGAAATGATGTTATTTCAGCACTGCTAAATGGTTTATTCATCGTTCAGCCTAACAAGTAGAGCAGAGTTAAAGTGGTGTAATGGCATGTGGTTGCTAAAGCACATTAGCAAAGTGGTCATCATCTAACTGTACAGGGCTATTTAGACAGCAAAGCAGGAAACCAGAGGAAATTTCCCCTTACTCCACAGGGTTGTTTCTAAAGGATGATATAAGAACAAGCCTCTGAAAATAAGAAAGACCAAGCTTCTATGGCTGCTGTGACATGTCAGTAACACAAAGACGTTGTTGTGCTAATTCCTACTTTAGTATAGCATAGGTCACAACAGTATGAACAAAGAATGAATTACTAAGCCTCCAAAACCAGTAGCTCCTTTTCAATGATGTGTTCATTTATTTTTTTTAAATAAGGAAAACCTCAAGAGTTCCACAACTATGTAGGAAATTTAAGACACAAGCACTAGTTTTAAGAATATTTCTTCAAAACTGCGATTGGAACATTTCTTCCATTCTCTGCTTAAATAGATATGCTCTTTTCAAGTAATTGTCATATGTTACAGTATTGTCTTTGAACTCTTTAGCCTGATTCACTGCTATTTGGTAAAACACTTTGTCACTTTAGACTCCTCATCTCTAGGGTGATATTGTGATGAGTGGGGTCAGAAAGAGGAGCTCTTAGATTGAGCTGTCAACTGATGCAATGAGAAGTTGGCCAGTCATTTCTACAATAGATTAACCACTTTGTTAGTTTTAGTCACGCAGAGCATTCTGGGCAGTGGAGTGGCTTTATTTCTGCTATGGCCTTTGCTAGGAGTTCCTCGTTGAGAAAGATTCACTCTAGTGAAGCATGGACGTTAACCAGAATATGGTAGGAAAAGTGGCAACTTGCAACCTCTTTGTATTCTGGGAATATGTGCACATGTAAAAAGAAGCATGTGGAGAGAACAAATAATGTAGAACATATCAGGAATAGTGTGACCAGTAGGAGCAGGGAGGTGATTTTGCCACTGTACTTGGCACTGGTGAGGCCACACCTCAAGTACTGTGTGTAGTTTTGGGCACCACAGTATAGAAAGGACATTGAGGTACTGGAGAGAGTGCAGAGAAGGGCAACTAAGCTAATCAGGGGTCTGGAGAACAGGCCTTATGAGCAGAGGCTTAGGGAGCTGGGCTTGTTTAGCCTGGAGAAGAGGAGGCTGAGGGGAGACCTTATCGCTCTCTTCAGCTACTTGAAAGGCCATTCTAGGGAGGCGGGTGTTGGCCTCTTCTCCTTTGTGACTAGTGACAGGACTAGAGGGATTGGGCTTAAGTTGTGCCAGGGTAGGTTTAGATTAGATATTAGGAAGAATTTCTTTACTGAAAGAGTGGTTAGATATTGGAATAGGCTGCCCAGGGAGGTGGTGGAGTTTTTTAAGAAGAGGATTGATATGTTTCTTCAGGGGAT
The DNA here is from genome assembly GCA_013399015.1 of Galbula dea. Taxonomy (NCBI): domain Eukaryota; kingdom Metazoa; phylum Chordata; class Aves; order Piciformes; family Galbulidae; genus Galbula; species Galbula dea. The sequence continues at coordinate 444,757 of VWZX01009113.1, read as the reverse complement.
GATTTAGGGATAAGAGTAGTGTAGGGCTATTGGTTGGACTAGATGATCTTGAGGGTCCTTTCCAACCATAATAATTCTGTGATTCTGTGATACCAGGCTTACAGATCACTGTCAATGCTTTCTGTTTCATAAGTAAAGTCCAAATGTTTATTCTTGTGAAGAAAATGAAACATAGATCCTTTTCATCTTTTGATAACTTTCTTGTCAAGTTTCTTCTCTTTTGTCTTTACTAGATTTGATTAACACTGAATGAGGTAGCTGTATGAAAGAAAAAGTTGAGCATCTGAACTATGCTTTTAAACACAAAGCCAAACAAACAAAAAATCTGTGTCAATTGACAAGCTGTAAGTAAATTTTTACACCTTTACAGCTTGGACTTACTGTCTTAATTTGGGAGCAAGCAACACCAATTACAAAGCCATAGCTGTGATGCAGGCCCATAGACATAAGAATCTGCATGTAAATTGTCAACTCATCTCATTTTAATCTAGATATCATTTAGTGTAAGAGGTCATCAGCAATCTAGTTTGTATTTCAGCTCAGAAAAGATTCTCTGTTCTCCTTTTAGTCTTGCAGTCTGATGTATGTTTGTCATTCTCCCTTGCATTCATGTTTCTAGTGGAGATTATAATTTTGTATTGCTACTCATCTGATTCATGACTGATAATAATCATTATTACTTTAAGTCCTACATCTCATTGTTTGTTAAGCTGGGTTTTTTTGCCTTCTAAAAGTTCTTGTTATGAACCTGTTAATATAATGTCCAGTATTTAAAACTACAGACTACATCCTTAATAGAAAAAAAAGTATCAAGTGGTAAGTCCTTTTACACAGTGAAACTGTTAACAGCATATGCATGTATAACTACATATATATGCATCAAAAATAAAAACAACCTTGAGCCTGAGCAACAATGTGTATTCCATGTCTGTACAGGAACTCAGAACACCTTTCACTGCCTGTTTTCCTGGCTTCTAAGCCCATATAATTCACATCTCTTTCTTGATGTGCCCTCTATTTGGTATGCTACTGTCAGATTTGTTTCTACCAACATATGCCCATCCTTTTGATCTTTTCTGTTTCTATTTTTATATACCTTATCAGTAGCTGTTGGTTATCTATGGACTTATTTTCAAGGAAAAGTTCTTTTTAAAGAAGTGAAAGTTATTTGAAGGTGGATTATTCCTTGCCCCTACTCTTTTAATACCTTTGTTGAAAGTATTTGCATCATTATTATTATTATTATATTTATTACTATCCAACATTCCCAGAGACCACAGCTGCCTTCCACTTCCTACCATTGCTCTGAAATGAGGTAGCAAAAATTGCTGCCTGTCAGTACTGGTCTGTCTTTCATTACTTATATGACCTGTTCCAAGATTTGAACATATTTACTATTGCTATTTATTTTCAGGACGAGTTTACTAGCATAATGGTCTCAAGGGAGGGACTGGAGATGATGCCTTTTTAGCAATTTTGATTATTTTCTCTCATGTCCTAGAAAGATGTATAAATACAATACTGATTTCTCCCTTTCTTTCCTAATCTATTGTGATGGTTCTCCTGGTTTATGCCTATGAACAACATTGTCATCCTCTTTTAAACTGATTTGATGAATATAATCTCTGCTAGCCAAATATCAAGGTCTATAATGTTAAGGAATAAAGACTGTTTTGTTAGTATCTCATTCTTCTTTTTCTTCCTTCCTTCCTTCTTTCCTTCCTTCCTCCCTCCCTTCATTCGTCTCTCTCTTTCTTAATCTCTCTCTTTCTTTCTTCCTCTCTCTTTCTCTTTCTCCTTCTCTTTCATGTTTCAATACATTTATGTTTTTTTCTTTGCATAGTGCTCCTGTGTTATCATCACTACAATTTTTAGGAATCTCAGTCTTAGAAATTAATTTCAAATAATTTTCACTTTAAATTGGTAATTTTGTGTTTAGAAGAAGATCCATCTTTTTTTTTTCCCTCTGCCTCCTCAGCTGCATTTAAATCTCTATGTTCCCTTCATTTCTCTCACCTCTTCATAACTTTTGTATGTGTTGTTGAGATGGATTTGCAATTCCCTTCACATTTATGGTAAGAAGCCATTGCAAAGAACTAGAGCAGTCTCAATACAAGTGAAGAAATGGATTGAGAGAAGACCTCCGTTAGAACTTTTTTCTGTTTCCAAACAAGTTCCTTGTTTAGAGGTAGGTGAAAGTGAGTCTTTGATACTGCTCCTTCACCTCAGGTCAACCATCTCAAAGCATGAAAACAGACTGCAAACATAAAGTGCAAAAGATTCTCTCAGATGAGCATAAATCAGTGCTGACAGGCACAAGTGAGGTCCTGCAAAGTAGGATCTCTACCTGGTATTTCTTTATTGCAGGTTTGCACAAAGCTGGGAGCTAGGGGATACTCCGCAAAGCTAGCTCATCCCCTGAACATAAATTATAGCATATTTAGACCATTACTCGATTAACAAAAACTCACCTAAGTTTACATTCACTGCTTAGTAAGTCAGTCATTGTTACTGGTCATCTTATGTGCATCAAAAGCATATAGTCCTTCTATATATGCCCAGAGAGCGGTGCGTTTAAGTGGGTCTGGGCTACTTTTGAGCTGGAGGTTGCAATCTCCCACAGCCATCTTTACCTTTACCCAGTTTTCTTTCTGCAGTTCCTCATGGCACAATTCCAGTTTCACAGTTTTGCTGGGGAGAGATGATCTTTTTCCCCAGGGGCCTGGTGGTCAGGAAAATAGGTAATGCTAAAGCCAGGTTTCTATAATCACAGAATCACAGAATATTAGGAGTTGGATGGGACCTCGACAGACCATCTAGTCCAACCCCCCTGCCGCAGCAGGATTCCCTAGACCAGGTCGGTTGACCATTTACATTGTTTGATATTGCTCAAGCTAATCATCCACCATAAACAAGTTTATTTGTTTCTCAGACATCATAAGCAAAGGTTCTGCTTCTGATAAACAGACAGGGACAAATTGGGAAAGCTTTTATAAACATTTTCATGACTATAGTGCATGTACTAAATTTGTATCTTCTAAATTAGTTATCCCTGTGCCATGCTGGGATACAAACTTTAATATTTATTATTATGGGGAAAGCTGAGAAGGACAAAAACAATAAGGCATGTAATTGTTGAAAGGATATGTGGGAGGGGAGATTTGAATAGAAAATGATGAGTTTATCAAGAGAGAAAAAAAATCTTATTTCTAAAGTGAAGTCTGAACTGAAAGAACAAGTCAGAAGACATATGAAGATTCACACATACTTGAGAATGAATCAATCATAGTAATGGACTCTAAACATGACAGCAATCAGCCCACTTAGATTCTTGGACAAGCTTACATGACTGAGAGTTATTTCTATCTGCATCATCCTAAGCACTATGGCTACTGTGAACTTACCAAAGGGAAAATATATTCAGTGCACAGTATGAATGCATCTGCTGAAAGAAGACACAGTGCTGGTTTGATAGAAAAGGGAATACAAAAAGGACATTGATTTTAGTATATCATAATGATGCACATGAGAGTCAGAGCAGTACACACCAGATTAATCTCTTCTCTAATGTCTGCTGTAAGAAATATTAATAAAGTCAGCCTGAGACAAGCCCAGATTTTTTTTTTTTCTAAAAGGAGATCAACTGCAGAATTATGTCAAAAATTTTAACACTCTACATGTTCAAATACTCTGGCTATGCTCTGGGAACTTCTTGCAAGAGCTAGGTCCTCAGGATCCCCCAGCTGTATTTTGTTCACTCATTTTGGTAAACACTAACAAGCGTAATAAGTAGAACTAAATGGGACTAGAGAACTATTTTGAGTTCTCTAAAAGGGCAGTGAGTAGAGCCTCTGAATGGGAAGATGAAAAGGTATTAATGTTCACTTAGATGTCAGTGTCAGGTATGTTGTTTCCAGAATTCTTTGCAACCCTACTGCTATGCCAGCTTGTCTTATCTTGGAAAATACCCACCTTTTTTTATTTCTTATTATTTTCTATGTAATACTTGTAGGAAATATCATAAATAATTACCTACTATTCAGTTAATGATCCAAGTTCCCTACTAAGCCAGCTATTTTTGCCAGAGAGAACATGCATAAAATTGGTACTACACAGACCAAAGCATGCTGGGACACTGTGTCTAATATTTGTAAACTGCTGTGATTTCCCATGAATATTCTAGTGAACAGCTTTCACTAGAAACGGCGTAAGTTCAGTAGTTATTGCAAAGTATTTGGATAAAACAGATTTCTTATTAATACTCTTGATTGTCCACATCATGATTTACATGCTCATGACAAATGTGATCACTGTTTTAGTCTGCCAGTGGCATGGTGACTGAGCCTGCATATCACAGATGACGACCAACTATTTCTCCACACAGTTTTGTAACTATGTATGTGTCTAAAAAGAAGGTTGATACTAAGAAACTTTCACCAGACTTAGTTCAACTTGCTAATGTGTTAAAAGTACAATCAACTCTTCTCCAGATTGTGCTTGATGTTAACTACTACCTAACATGTGGTGAGTTCTCAACATTTTTTGTTGGCAAAAGCCAAGGCAACTGCCCCAAGATGACTCACAGGTGGATCCCACACTATAAACCTCATGCTCATTATAAAGGAGGAAGCTTGGTGAGGACAGGGGCTCTTCCTATTTCTGTTCTTCCTGCTTCTCCCTGTCCTTGGAGGGTCTTGCTTCCATTCTGCTCCTGAGAACTGCTTTTTTTTTTTTTATTGTCACTACTGTAAGTTCCCTGGGCTGAGTATAATTTTCTTTACTTTATACAGGCATTAGTATAAGCATTGGTTTGGCTGTTTCAGTAAATCTGGTTTTGTTTCAACCCATGGGTCTTCTCTCCTTTTCCCAACCCCCATTCTCTGATGGGGAGGAGTCATCAGGTGGTAGAACAGCTGCTATAGTTTAGCCCTAGATACAAGATAAATGTAGGCAATAACACATTCTACAAGTTGAGAATTAGAATCTTTGTCTGAAAGAGGGAGGAATAGTCTGTCTCTTTGTCTCTAATATCTCTAGTATGTCTGTATCTAGACATAATAGATAGGTATCTTAGTTAAGAAACTATGTGTAGGTGTTATAATTATTTCTGCATAAAACAAGTTCAAGAACTTCTCCAAGGTTCTCTGTTGCTTACCCATATGTTCACCTAGACCACACAACTGGATTGACCAAGGGTCGGTAACGCCTAAGAAGTGTCAAGCAAGTTTTACATAGGCTGCTGAGAAAGAACAAGAAGGTAGCTATAAAATCAGTATTGCTGTCCATTAAGGGATCCAAAGAAGCTGTCATATTCTTGTCATGTCTTGTCTACTCAGATAATGATTCCTGTGCTGCATAATAGAGTATGCCACAAAGATCTCTGAAGTGCTGCCAACCTGATCATGTGTACATGAGTACAGACAGACTTTTACTAGCAATTTATTTCCATCTTTAAACAAGTGTACCATCTTTCACTAAGAATATACTTTCTCTGATTCTTTGATATCTAAAGAGAGAAATCCAAGGTTATTAAATCTGCAAGTTTGGGTTAATTCTGCAGTGCAATAAATAGCTATATACAAAACACCTGTGTCTGATTAAAGAGTGGAGGAAATGCTGAATATCATCCTAGCAAAAGCAACACATAGAGGACTAAAGAAAACAAATATATATATACTTAGGAAGATGAGAAATTGATAGATCTCCAGACAGCAGATATGAACATGGAAATACTCAAAATAGAATATATTAAAAAAAGGTTCCATAAACTGTTTGCAGATAAGCTACATATTGTTATTCTCATAAACTAATCGTCAAAATACTTTAAGTAGCAAATACATTTCAAAAATTATTGTATATTATTTGTTAAGTCAAAAGGAGAAAAAAGTATACATTTAAAAATATATAGGAAAAATGGCTTAACAAGCTGTCATGATTATTAACTAGTGCTGTTGCAAGCAGATTGCCAGTTCTATTTTATGACAGGGAGAAATCTTACTCTGACTTGCTTAAATATGAGATGACTTAGACTGTCCTTTTTTATTATCAGTGGGAATAGATATTTTCAAGGAAATTTTGCCTCCTATTAAGGTGGACTTATAAACATATGTTCATATCTTTAGCTTTGTGGTTATTACAGCTGTGATGGTTTGTGAGGAAGAGAGTTAAGATCTGCAGAAAAATATTTTGAGGGGGGGTTGTGTGTTTTTTGTTTGTTCAATTTTGTTTTGTGGACAAATTAATACACTTATAAAAAGTGGACAAGCTTTAATGATCAGTATATTGCTGAAAGGACATCTCATCAGAAAGACTGCACTTTTCCCAGCTGTATCTGCATAATTAAAGGTATTTTCTCTCCCTAAAAACCTTTCTTCCATTATGGTTATAGGTTCCATGGGTAGTCAAATTACCATTAACATGGAGTAGAAGCCTTTTGTCTTTCCAGACAAGCAAAGTTTTGCAGATTTGTAAGAGTTCTGAAATGATCATCTTCAGTTCAACATTTCAGTGACTGTGTTTTGATGCTTCATTTTGATACTTCATGACAAGTTGGTGCATATATATATCATAATGACCCAGGTGATTCCATCACCATGGACCCATACATAACAGTACTCTAAACAAGGACTGGAGAATATGGGAGCTTCCAGTAACAATAAGAGCCATTTTCTCTGTGTTGAAGACTTATCTTTTCTCCTCAGTATGACTCGATGTATCTTCTTACAGCTCAATATCAAGAACATTCAAAAAAGTCTAAATTTATTTTGCTAGAAAACAGTGTGAAACTGAATTTAAGTAGGAGCTGTCAAGTAGGAGCTGTCATATTGAAATTCCCTTCTGTGTGGCATGAAGTAAATAAATACAACAATCGTACACAGCAGTGATTTGAGAACAAAATAAAACAAGATCAGAAAGTTCATTTTTAACTTAGGACTTGCAGTTAAATAATCTACATTTCTATTTGTTCCATGATGTGTGGAGTTGGCTTCCTCAAACATAAGACATCCGGGTTGCTGTCAAGCTGCATTGTTTGCCAAAGAAATCCTTATCTTTGTATCTAATTCCCCAGTTATCTCACTGGAGGCTTAGACATTGTTCTAATCACTCATCATGGGTATTAAAATAATTAAAGCGTTTCCAAGGAAGTCTTGAGAAACAAATGCTGAAGTTGGGGACAAGGAGGAGATGTCTGTAAATTGCAGAGATGCAGCATGAAGCTAATGTGGAAGTCATTAACCGTTTTGATGTTCAGAGAGGGTGAGAAGTACAATGCAAAGCAAAAGTCATTGCTCATTAAGTACTGAAAATTGCCATATGACAATTTTTGGCAGGGATGGTTATGGCTGTTACTTTGCATCTTGTGTATAGTTAAATGGGCATGGTAGTGCACTTTACTTATGCAAATATAAGCAAAAATAAACAAATAAACATAAGCCAATTCCAAATTCATTGGAAGACTCATCAGAGTTCTGTTTCTTCCTACGGTAAAGTAGTCATAGCCTCTTTTATTTCCTGTCATTACTGATTAATCCAACCCTCAGATAACATTCAGAATGAGACAATTTATAAAATAAAAGTGGCATTAATTTTTACTCTGGGATGAAAACAATCCTATAAATAAATAAATAAATAGAGGCAAACAATGCTGAGACATTTATTTTGCCCTAAGAAAATGAAACCAAGTAGAGAGAAGTAATTGTTTAGAAATTATTCATATAGGAATTACTGTATGTCAAGTATACTCTGCAACCCTCAATTACACTTTCTTTTCATTTTTGTGTTGTTGCAACAGATCTCAAAGAAATATACTATTTTAATTTTTCATGCTATATTCAAGGTTCATATTGGAAACAAATGTGAACCCTCTTTAGAATAACAACCTTCTGTTACTTTTTCCATAAGGTTGTGGGTTTTGGGGGGGTTGTTGTTTTTTTTTTTTAACAAATTTTTTTCCCTTTTAAGTCTGTAATTCTTTCTGTCTGGTTTTATTAAGTGTGTGAAAGGGTAGGCATGCTGCCGAGGTCTTGGAATTAAAGTTCCCCAAGTAGCTCAGGTGATTGCATGAAATCCAGAAGCTGAACAGCTAAGAGAGAATGAACATATGGCAGGATGATTCCACTTCATATAGGAAGAAACTGAAGACATCTTCATCTACACATCTCTCTGCAAACTTCTGAGTTCTATTTACAATAGTGGTAAATGGGGAGGGAACTCCGTATTAAATGTTAGACATTCTGTTTGGCAAGCTGCAGAGAAAGGGAAAAATCACCCGTTCCCATTTTTCATTGATATGGAAAGTATAATAGATCTGTGTTTTTTAAACACATGTATTTATGTGACACTGGGAATATGAAATACATAGACAATTACAACTGTCTAAGTAGCTAATATCATGGTCACTTTCTCTGCTGTTCCCAAATACTCTTAAAAACAAAATGGCAGATTAGATGAACATTGCACAAAAATCTAAAATGTTGATTACAAAAAATCAAGAGGTCAGACAGAAAAAAAACCCACCATCAAACTTTCTGTGTCAGGCAAAAGACACAGAGCATTTTCTGGTAATCAGTCAGACACAGACCCACAGACCTTTTAATCCAGTACCAACTGTTTAGAAGGGATATTATTTTAATCTATTTTACTTCATTATAATTCTTTGCCTAGTTATCTATCTTAAATATTTCATACATTCTAATAAGTTTACAGAAGAGAAAATTACAAAATCATATTTTTTGAAAATCAAACCACAAGAAGTTATGCAACTCAATTTAAGTAAGACCAAAAGCTAGTTCAAAACTGAACAATCTTAAAAAAAAAAAAGTTTATTGTACGTTTCTCCTGTCTTTTAAAACCATCATTGCATATTTCACCTCTGTGTGTTTCACCACTTCCAGTCTGTTTACAATTTCATCCTCAGATTGAGCTGTTTTGGTCTGAGACTGCCTAATTTGGATAGCAACATGATGTTAGACACATATTTACTTTTTTTTCCCTATTACAGTTGATAAATTAAAGTGATTGAAATAATTCATTTTTGAGTTCTATAAAACTGCTTGGTGTTTTACTTGACCACACAATGTCTCCTAAAGTACCATATGCCATTTGTTTCCTATTATTCACTTGAGCATACATACAGATACCTAAGACAGACACAAAATCACCAAATACAGTAAAGAGATCTGAATGCATTTTAGATGGCCTATGATCAGGGTCAGAGGCCTGTTTTTTGTTGGGATTCCACATAGGCTGCTACTTTTATCTGGATGAATGTCCTTCTCATTTAATGGAAACCCTATACTGATATAATGATTTATGATACCAACATCACAGCATGATCTGGACTGTAGACAATAAAGCACTGAATTATAAATTCTGATTTACCATTTGTGTGTATATACATTTCCTTTTGTAATGTAACTGTATATATACAGAACTAAAACCATGTAGTGCTATTGATAGAGGCATGATAATGACAAATGACCACTTTCTCAGTGCATATTGTTAGGTCATTCTGATTATTTCTGATTTCTCTACTCAAGTGGCTGGGCAATTTATATGTCCATCCCTAGTTTACAGTTTTCAGACTCAAAGGTCTCATACTGTACACCCTATTGTAATTCTTTCTAAACTTTTGGATAATAAAGTGTAATATTTTATGGGCTCCATCACTGAATTGCAGAGCTGTCCTACATTTTATTACCTTTTCTTTCATATACTCAGTTCATGAAACTGATGAATGGCGTTGAGAATTAAGATGAGGGCAATAAAATAGTAATGCCACTATTTCATATGCCATTGTTCATCATTCATACCACTAAAGCTTCCACATTTGAGTTGTTTGTTTTTCCAAGATTCTAAAGTCAGTTGGAATTTTAACTACCTCCTCACCACCATCATCATAATCTTTTTAAATTTAAGGTAACTTTTTAATTGCTTTCTTTTCTTTTTGAGGTACATAGCTTCTGAAGGATGGAGCACCTTGTCTTCATTTAATCTTAATCCATGATATATGACAATGATACAGATTCTCAGAAAGTATGTAAAAACAAGAGATTAATCTTTTGGTATCTGTTTCAGACACTTACAGAAACCGAATTAAGTTTTACACATCATCAGAGGAACAGCTGCAGAATTGCCCTAAAGTTTCACTAAGGTACCATTAGGAAAAGTCCCTTACAAAGTGATGTCTGATTCCAATGCGAAAGAAGCATTATCAAAACTTTAATAGTATGGTTTAAAGACAAGTTTTCTACAGTAAGGGCTAAATGGGACTCTGTGTGTTTGTTCTTAGGCGTTATGTACGGTTCCATGAGGCTTATGCATAATACATAAAGACATACCTATTTATACAGATACATACTAGTCTGATTCATGTGAAAGAAAAGAAAACTGGAAACAGATATTTTTTTAAAAGTATCTAGATGTACTTATGAAATTATTTTAGAGGAAAAAAAGTAAACAGTATCAACTTTAATGGTTAATGTATCTCCACGAGACTTATACTTTCCAAAGATTGTGAATTCTTGAGACATTTGACAAAGGGACATTTTTATGTTTAGATCTCCAGATCTTCTTATTTCTAAAAGAAATTTTACAAAAGCTGTTAAAAACTTGAGAGTGACAAGTGGAACTGAGCAACCCACTTCTAGTGAATCAGCAGTTTCATTAAAGCTGGTCATGATTTTGGATTTAATTTGCAATTATTTGTGGTTAAATCAAAATATTTATATTATAGAAATGTCAAAATGGTTCATTTTGAGAACTACTCAACAAAGTGTATTGGTATTTTTGAGGCATTATATTTTTAAAATCTTATAAATGCATAGGGACAAGGAAAAGTAAGCTTCATGTACCAGCTGGAGGAATGAGACCTTTTCCTGTCCAAAAGTCCATTTAAGACATTAGAGACACAGATTCTAATCTCCCCTTTGCTTCAGAGGGTCATTTCATCAGATTATCCTTACCCTAATTTGTGATTAAGTATTCCAGAACTGAGAGTTGATCATAACTTCTCGTAGGAATATTTTATTTTCTAAGAGTGCATTATATCTTTTGAAGGAAGAGAGAGAAAAAGAGAACAGTTTCATGGCATAACAGCTGAGATTTTTGCCTCAATTGAAATTTACTTATGTGAGAAACCTTATAATTTATCTATGTATTTATTCATTCATTCATTCTTCAATGGAAAATAAAGTTACCAAGAATTTAAGTGAATCGTGCAGGCAGATGCAAAGCTAGTGACAAATTCAAAACTAGAAACAATCAAAAAAACAATCTGCATTAAGTAATAGTTCATGGTTTGATTCAGTTGCAATGCCTAGAATTTATATTCCATTTGGATAGGAAAGATGAACATCATCAATGCAGATGGATTTGAAATGAAATATTATTCACAGGAACTGAGAAACCCAAAGATTTTTAAGAGTTTTGACTTTACCAGAATTCTTTATGGGGTGGTGGAGGGTAACAGAGACCTTTTCAGTGTTTTTTAAATATCTCAGTTCATGCAAATGAAATTTACAACAGAATCTATAAAGTAATCAGACCATAAAACTTCTTCATTTTGTTTCTGAAGCTGAACTTGAAGTTGCATTTCTTGTCACAGAGCATTCATTAGAGAAATATACAAGACATGTTATTTATTTCCTTTATGAGATAGACTGTAACAATGTTATTGACATTACACAAGGCAAAATATTTGAATCATGATTTTAAAATATTTAATGTTTGACATTATATCCTGCAACCATTAAAAAAAAAAAGCATACTGGCCAGAAAAAAATTGGTGGCTGTTAGACCTTAAAGCTAAATTTTATTAGTGCCGTGTAAGCATCTTAGGGTTTGCAAGTTACTAGTCTATTTAATAATTTTAATATTGACTGCATAATTGCTGAATAATTAATTGTAAAGTGACTATTACCATTCATATATCTGTATCATGGTAGCTCCTACATGAACTTAGAGATTCTATTGAATTAGCTGTTATGCAAAGTACAACATTTCCAATTTTTTTTTCTTGATCCATGAAATTTGCTTGCCAAATTGTGCCACTGAGGTGAATACCAAGACATGGCACAAATGAATACTATTCATCCTGACAGACTATTGTCTTAGTACAACAAATCTTGACACAGTTTTCTGGAATGACTCAATAGGTAATAAGGTGGATAGTTGGCATTTTACAAGATTCTTTCATTTACAAAGGGATATCGGGAGTAAAAGTCAAAATATACAGGATGAAAATCTTTACTCCATAATGATGTTGGAATCCTAATGGAAACTTACAGAAGCAAACAACCTAATACTGACTGGGAGGTGACAAAAGTCTAAGAAATTATGTCTAAGGGTTTTGAAAAGTAAAGAAAAATAGTTTGCATTTGGTCTGGTAGTATGCTAGCAACCAAGACAGACAGAAAACAAGGTATGATGCAAAGCAAGCAAGGATCATGGTCTTTGCAGCAGCCTTTGGATGGATTAATCATCTATTATATTTGCAGACAAATAAAAACAAAGATTCATCTGTGAAATGACAACAGTAGAGGCTTTTGCTTTCTTATTAAAAAGCAGTATGACACTCACTGAGGATCTAGATTCCATGCACACAGAACACAATTACATAATTAATGCAGGCTACTATGCTTTCCTTCACTTTCAGTGACAGAACACTTTCTCTTCTGTCCTTCCCAGATTTTTCTGTGGTAAAAAATTAATTTACTCTTCTTTTCATAAGCAAAACTTCAGTTTTAATTCTGGTAAAACTACGTGGAAGTGTTTGGAAAAGAAATAACAAAACATTCAATATATACTGAGTTTCAGTATCCATTTTCATTAGTACCTGATGCACATGTAGTTTTAAAGTAGGTTGGAATTACAAAATTACGCTCCTTCCAAGACAGGAATATTTAAATTTAGTCATGTGGTGTGAGCCCTTATGTAAAGCATTAGTGAAACTCTGACACAGGATTTTGTCTGAAGTTAATTTCCTACTCTGTATCTACTTCCTCTGCTTGAGATCGAGTTAGGAAGAAATTTCCATTTCGGCATCAACAGTGAAGTTAAGATGACTAGTTTATACCATAATAATATAAATCTTCTTTTCCAAAGAAAAACAGCAAGCTTAATATTTTTGGTTTTTATAGAGGTGAAACTTGATGATTTGCATAGAATTTCACATGCTTTTGAATTTGTTTAAAGTTAAGAGCTTGAAGCCAAACTTCAGGATAGGAAATACCGTATGAATCAAAACAGAAGGGAATTTTCATCACCCCAGACTGAAAATATTGGTTTTTGGTGAGCTATAATTGCAAGGCCTCAATCTCTTTCAATTGTACCATGAACTGAGAATAGATAGAAAAATGCAGAAGGGCAACAGTATAAATGTGATAAATACTGAATTATCCCAGTGTACGTTCAGATAGAAGGATTATTATTCAAATATTTTTGAAAAGCTAGATTTTGTTGAAAACACTTTTGATAACATTTCCCTATAGCAATATCATGTAAGGAGGCAATTCTGTAATTGTAACAAATTTATCACCTCTGTAAATCATTTTGGTTTTACTTAAAGCAAGTAAGAATGGTAAATTAGCAGACAGATATGGTCTACTTTGGTTGAAGTTGTGACTAAAACTCACACTGATCTCAATAGATGAATTAAAAAATCTTCCTCTTTATAAGCAGCATCCTCCATTATTAACACATTTTGTTAAGTCAGCGTCACAGTAAAAAAGATTATGAATAGACAATAAAAATACAGGAAAGCACAAAATATGAGGAGAAATGTCTCTTGTACCCAGCAAAACCAATGAATGTCTAGCTATTTAGAAGGTGAAGACTCAGCTCTTCAGTAAAAAAAAAAAAAAAAAGTCATAGAACACATTAATAATACAACAGAGAAAACAGCTGATGGATTCCCTTGAAACCATATTAGAACAGGTCAACTCACTCTCCTGAACAAGGCAAGAAAATAGTCACCAGCTGAGTAAAGCTAAGGGCTGACATAATGATGGATGGCCAGATGGTTTTACCACAAAAAGAATAAACTATCCTCAAACAGTAGAACACAGTTCTCAAGCATAAATATATTCACTCAGGTCACAACAGAAAATGGAGAATAAGCTAGTTTAAATTGAAGGTTCTCATAATTTTTTAACTTTGTTTTCCTACTTTTGATTCCACTGAGGACAGGGAATGTGAATAAAAGTGAGAGCCATGTAAAGATTTTGCAGACATTATTTCCTTCTTTTTTTCCCCCCATAAATATATTAATATTAATTTATAGTTTATATATTTTTTCTTAAATGCAAAGGTTTCATATCAAGCAATGTTCAAACACCTATCTCCTCTTGAAACAAACAGTTTTGTTTCAAATATAGGTTTGAAGTTCTTGTGTTTTCTTCTCTCAGGAATACAATCAGTTTGGAGAGAGAAGTTTTTCATTTTTTTAGTGAAATATTCCATTTGTAGGGAAGAGATAATTTTATGTTAATTTCTTAAGGAAATGTTTTCATATATTCCAGAATCTGTTTTTCCATTTATCCGTTCCACCTTTATAACTTCCAACAATTTTATTCATTCTTAACAAAAGGTATAGGAATGGTTCCAGTCTTATGGATATTTTGTTCCTTTTCAGTATACATGAAAATTTTTAGATGGATAGATAAAGTGAACTCTGTTATTTAAGAAAAAAAGTTTTCTCAGTTAAGAAGTTCAGCTTTAAATGCTGGATCATCAAAAGCAACAACAGCATGCCCTACCTCTTCCCAGATTATGATTTGATAATGCAGAAGGTAAATGAGTGTTGATGATGTAGTTGCTGTGATGAAAAGAATGAGAGAAATTACTATAGAAAGTTGAAGGTAAAGAAAATGTCAGGTAGACTGTTTAAGTGTTTTAAGAGGGAATTAAGAGCCACAAAATCTTAGAAAAGATTTAAGTTATTCTTCTGGTCATAGTTATTTTTACTCTTTATTTTTCAAAATTAAAAATATAGAAAACATTTTACAATGTATCTTACTGTTTTTCTGACAATTTGATTCTGAGACAAAATCACGATTTTGAAACAAAAATTTTAAATCATCTCTCAGGTAAGAAAGATGACATTATAATTTTCTCTCACCTTTTTTGTTTCCTTCTTTGTTAAAATTTCTTTCTGAATTTAACTCCTTCTTTTCATTTGAACAGAATCCAGTCTGATGTTACATGATTACAACACTAGAACATTACACATATAAAACACTGCGATGTCAACTTTAAAGAAAAATTGTACTAAAAAGAGTAACAATAGGTCTCAAGCATTAAACACATGCACATGTTCATATGGTATGCATGCAACAGATATAAGTGGTTTAAGAAAAATGCATTGACTCATTTTTCATGGCTGTATAACTATGTCTGCATTATGTGGAAATTTGAACCTTTCTTATTTTGTCTGGAATACATTTGTCATTGGAGTTTTTGCCAGAAGTTGTGATAAAAGTTCACCAGAGTTCTCCCAATTACTTTACTGTATCAGACCACAATGTCTTGTCCTTTCCAGGTTCCTTGAACTTCTGATCTTCCTTCTCACCTGAGTCATCTGCCATTCCCTATTACTTCTCCGTCAACAGATTCCGTTCGGTTTCTTTCTACTTCTTATCTGATTGACTTCATCTTGTGAGTAGGCTTTATAACACACTGAAGAGAGAAATTCTGACCAACCTGCATCTGAGAGGCTTCACTTAAAGTCATCATCAGCATCTTCACAAAACAATGGAAAGAAAGTGAATCAGGGACTGCGAGCATGTCTGAGAAGAGAAATTGGCAGCCAGAGGGAGGATGAAGAGATTGCAGTAAATTGTGGTGTGCTTTTCTATAAACAAAATCCTTCTGGTAGACCTGGATGAGAGGAATGTTCATTAATCAGGATAGAAGATAATGCCTGTTTTAGTGAAGGGCAAGTCTACAAAATTCAGATAAGGTTTTGATTCCTCCCCCTAAAGCTGCAGCAAGGAATTTGGTTTCATCAGTCATAACTGCTGGTGAAATGAAGCACAGCCTGTTTTAAATGTTACAGAATTGTAAATGAGAATGAGCTTTGTGGTACTTTCTAAATCTGCTCAATGTCTGTTTGTACTATTTTCTGGGACACAAGGGATGAGAGAGAGTAACTAATTAGGATTGTCAGTACCAAATACATGGAAGTCTATTGTGGAAACATTTGCAACAATATCTCAGTCACATATCAGAGATAGTTCTCAGATCTTTCTGAGGCCCAGAATAGATTTGCATTGTTAGAAACTTGAAAAAATGAAGGTTAATTCTCCAAAGTGAGGTAATATGTGTTTTTAAAATTTATTTATTCCTTGTTAAATATTGCTTAGTCTCTGTTTGGATGTATGATGAAGATAGTAATCTCCAAACAAAGGATGTAAAAACCCCCAATCCTTGAAACATTTAAATATAATGGTCCAAATTAGTTTGAGTTTTCTCTAAATATTTTCTAAAACATACTTAATATACAGACATATTCAGTTGAGCTTAGCACGCAATGTGTATTTTAATTATATGGACCTGAAGCTACTATTTATACTATGCACAAAACATTTTTGGAACACATTCTGACCTGAAAAGCTTTCTTCTCAGAATTAACTTCATGTGTATTGAATTACGGTGGAGGAGTTGAATGAACTCGGCAAGATGTTGAACTCATATCCATTGCCCATATTTTTGTATAGAACATATATTAGTTTAGAAGCCAGAAGATACCTCTGATAGGTTTCTGCTAATGCAAGCTTGATTCCATGCCCATGTTTTTCTTCACTGAAGCACTGAAGCACTGAACTTTGCTTGAACTTAGATTCTCAAAACAGTGCAGTACATATTTGATGCAATCTATCCTGTTCATATTCAAAATTCAATATCTTATATGGTCTAAGTTCTCCTAAATAGTTATAAATTATGTTAGTGGACAATAAAATAAGTAAATCCACAAAGGAATCTATTTGAAAGAATATCCTTGTTACTTCATTGGCGCAAGGACTTGTGAGGGAACAGAAGGGAAAAAGACCTAACCTGTAGCTGGCTACAGAATATTGATCTCAAAGGCAGACAGCTCTGCTGGAAGGATACAATATATCTCCTGCAGTGGAGTTAAATAAGGATTTGACATTTTCAGGCATTTATAATTGTTGAAAAATTATGCTGCTTATCATATTTACAAGAAGTTAGTTTGTTGCCTTCATGGAAAGAAGGTTTTAGCAGAAAAGCACTATGTAGAGAGTTCCTTTCTATTCTACAAATACTGAATTGGCCTTCATGAGCCAATTGTAATGGTGCTGAGCTCTTCTGGAGAAGTTGAAAATACAGCTGTCGTAGCACAATTCTATGGCTCTGTAAGCCAAATCTGAACACAGCTTCAAATAATTCTTGTTCCTTCTGCCCTATCTGCAAGTCTCTTAATTATGTATGAAAAAAATGGATATAAAATATATTCAACTTTCATATTTTTTTAGTGTAATTTTAATTGATTTTTTATTCCTCTTATTATGTTATTTTATATTATTTTATTTAAGATATCTGAAGTATTTTGTCTAACAGAAACTGCTGAGCATACTGATTACTAAACTGATTAACAGTGGAGTGTTATCCAAAATAATTAGTTATTTAATATTGCTAATATATATTTTTTTTGTGTGAGGATTTCCTATATGTGAATTAATATGCATTGGTAAGGTACAGGAAGTTTGAGACAGTGGTTATGTAGGAAACTGGAATAAATTGACAGCATCAGCATCTTGTTAGAATTTTAAACTACTAATTTATTTGTTTTCTCTTTCTAAATAAAATAACCAAGCAAATAAAAAAGCAAAACATAACCCATATATTAGCTAAGGGTAAGAAAATGTGAAATTTAAATATAGAAAAACTTGGATTTTTCTGTATGAGTAACCTTTTCTTCAAATGTATCCTCTAAGAAATTAATTATCTTACACATATTCAGGAATTCTAGCAACTTGTGTTGCTTGCTCAAAACCATTTTGCTCACACAAATAAGTTGTTCCAAAATCAATGGCAAAATTATTGAGCATGAATAAATTGATTGGTTATGGTGAGGAATGATGGTGAATTAGAGATGAGTCCTTTCATTGAAACAGGACATAGTACACTCCAGCCAAAAGAAATATGGTATTTCCCAGGAAAACGATTTATCATTTTGAGCATAAAAATAGGATATGTCCTGACCACTGGGTGACAGTATTTTTGCATTGAATTGTTTTATTCAGTGGAAAGATTTGTAGAAAATTTCACTCTTTTGGAAGACAGTAGACAGTTGGAGTTGAAAAACTAATCCATAAAAATAAACACAATCTAGACATTGTCTCTGCTTTTTCCTTTGCTATTCACAGAAACTGGGAAATGCTAAGTGATTGAACAGGACAGGAGTACACAACAGTCAGCTCTTCACTGCTTATCTTAAAGTATTGTCACAGAAATGAAAATCGTTCCTTTCACCCAGTTCTGTTGGCAAGCTGCAAAATTCATCATTTCTTTGTTATCGCATTGATCCGATGTGAACCTATTAAATACTCTTTAGTGCCTCATATTCATTACCTTTTGCCATACAATGTGTGCTACAAAGATCAATGAATGATACATGCTTGCATCCATTAGATACGACTTTTAAATCTACTGAAAAACAATTCAGTCAAAGATGGTAGAAACCTTTTAAAAACATGATTAGTCTGAGGGGATAGAGAAATTGTTGACACTGCGTCTGAACTAAAATTGGAGATTTTGAACATAGTGTAAAATCAGCATCTGCCTCTTACAGTGTCTTTAGTAGCGAGGAAAAAAGTTTCTAATCATTCCAGAATGTTCAACTTTTAGTCCATACATAAAAAGTCTAGAAGGTCCTCTACAGCTTAGAGCAGAGATCCATAGATTTTAAATTCAAAAGGAACTACTATGATCATTTTATCTGACCCACAAAATAACACAAGCTATTAAATTTCATCTCTCATTCCTGCAATGGGTTAATTATTCTTCCCTGCTATGTAGGCAAATGGTATTGAACCAAATGTGAATTGCTTTGTTTGTCCTTAGAAAGACCCTCCAGAAAAGGTGCTACTCTCCTGCTATAAACCAATTCAATAATTTCTTTAAATCCACCTGAGTTGCTTGCTTCCTCACAGTGAGACTGCTTCAGTCCTTTAGTTTTCAACTACAGAATAAAGTAGAAGAGGATTGGTTATATCTCTGAGAAGAAAGACAACTCATTCAAAGTTAGAAGTTATCTAATTGTATCTATCCTATTTCCTTCATATAAGCAGCTCAGCTTAGCAGAGCCCTGAATCAGGCCTGCAATGTTAGGATTTATCTACATCTATGTTTTGTCACAGTTCAATGATATTGGTCTAGGAAAAATGCATTGTTTATGACCAGATTGCTCCTTCAAGCATTTTTAGAACTTTATAAACCCATCCATACATTACACATTTTCAATCAAATATTTTTATAGTTAAGCATATATTGCCTGTATGTGGTGGTGTTTTTAAAGAGCTTTAGAGGGTACAGGAAGCCCTTTGTTGTCATTAGATTTTATACTTCTATTTTAAAAAGATGACTATTCAGGCAACTTTCCACAAGCCTGGCATATTTCTTCCAGCAAAACAAAGGAAACTCTGTTTGCTAGAATATAGTATTTATGAAGGTTGCCGGGTTTCCTCAAAAGTTGCTGGTGTGGTGGTCTTGGTAATTAAGAAGGGTTTAATTTTCTTTCTAATGATTTTAGATTTACTTTCCTGGAGTGACCTCTGAATGCATTTAATTTCTAATACCATCTTTTAATAAGTTGCTCGTGCATTATGTATCATTTCAAGCATATGAAAGGGGGTATTGAAGTCCACGGAAACCTTTGTGGACTTAAAGTTACATCAATGCCATGCTGCCTTACAGCACCAAAACTAAAGTCTAATATTATTGCACAGGATAAGCAGGCAAAGGATGATACTGACACTTGATAAGCAACTGATATGACAGGACTTTGTGCTTAGTTATATAACATGTATGTAAACCAAAGCACATCCTCTGCTCAGTACACAGACAAAGGCAATTTCCTGTATCTGTTGACTGGGGTGACCTTGTTAAGCTTTCCTAGCAGATCTTTCTCAGGCAGGACTCTCCAAAGTTGGACATTTGTGCCATTACATAACTTGGTCTTCAGTTTAAGCAGCCAAACCACTAGAATGCACTCAGATGACAGATCTTTGACTTTTTAAATAAATATAAACTATGACCCCAAGCTCGTTATTTTTCTTGATGACTACTTGATCACATTGCAGGCAGATGGATGTGTAAATATGATAGCTACATCCTGTTAACTGAGAGCAAAATAAATGATACAAAGAAACCTGACTCATCTTGACTTATGAAATTCTTCAAAACTTGGCTCATACTTGTGCTCAACAGCTTAAACTTTCTTCTTCTGACAGCGTTAAATACTCTTTATTTGATATCTTTGTTTAATCTGTACCACCTGAGTATCACAGAATAAATGAATGATGTCATATTGATTTTTATTTAATGTTGTTAGCAATTAAGTAAAGGATTTAAAGTCACAAAGATGTAACAGTGACAAATAACAAACCAGTGAAAAACTTGCTGTTAAACCAAGGAATTAGTAATACATTTAGCCATTTTTGAACACTAATAGTAAAATAATCATTTTGCCTCATCTGCTCAGTAAAATTTTTCACCCTGAATTGCTATCTAAATCCAGGTATGTCAATACCAAACCACTCTGGAGTTAGAACTGTTGGCTGAAGAAAACTAACCTCTCCATTTGGTGTAATTTCGCCACTTTTAGTTTATCAGAGCTGAAGAAACAATAAACTAATGATCTTCACACCAGCTTGTCAGTTTTGCTCTTTAGCTGTTGAAGGATGAAACAAATCCTGGTAGTAAACACTTTGACTATAGTGAGAGCTCAGGAAAATAAAATTATTTCTAAAATCAGAGGTATTTCTCTTAAGAAATAGTAATGCCATTTTTATTTTATGTGATTTATACTGTTCAGTATTTCTAAAATGTTATAAAAAAATAGGTAATTTTGAATAATATGAATAATGCAGGTGACAAATTTAACTGCATCTTTTTATGTATTGATAATTTCCAGTTACAAAAGCCCCTCATATATTGCCTGTAGTCAGTTATGGAAATATTCTCTATTGTAGTATGAATACTACCAGGCATTGCATTGTATAACATAAAAAAATTAAAGGATTCTTTAACAATAATAAAGATAAGCTTAGTCCTTCAAATGTACTGGAACTCAGGATGACTCTTCTACTGTTCAGAAACACTTCAATACACAGTTTTATCTATCTTAAGTTTTTCACTTTGCTTGTGACTTTGTCTGGAATGGTGTTTAAAATAACCAAAAATTGAATAAGATCTCTTACTGCATTTCTCACTAATAAGAACTGAGAGATGTTGGGAAGCCTTTAATTTGGGGGTCCAGGCTGATTTCTAAACAGAATTTTCTCAACAGAAGTTAAGTCCAAACCTGGGATGCTTGCCTATACTGAGCTTCTGTTACTGTTCATCATACTGTATGATGCATCATACCTCTCCAGCTACGAAACTCAGTGAGCTGGAGAACACCCTGCTTTAAATTTGTTTGTTCAAATAGCCAAAATGGGCATTACCAGTCTTCCAATCTGGCTGCCAAGGGTTTCTGATAAACTCACAAGACTCTGAAACACAGGCAGTAGTCTCCAGATTGAGCTACTCCTGCAAATATTTGCTCAGTCTTTTTGAAGCAAACTCCTTAAAAATACTGAAAAATGGAAAGGAAAACTTTTCTTCTCTTTGGGAGTAAACCATGCAGCTAACTAAGCATGCCTGTATTTTTGGAAAAGTGTGTTTTCTCTGGAAACACTTACAGGAGTTTTTTAGTCACAATTTAGCAAAATAAAATATATACATGGGAAGAAACATTAGAAATCTTGAATTTTGAGTTTTCTGAAAACTCTACCTTGTTACAGCAGTTAGGCAAAATTATATGGGCAGTGGAATTTGAGCAGGTACATGTGACAGTGTTACTTCTACCTTTTTTCCTGAACCTAACAGCTGACTTTAAAAAGAAAAAGACATTCCACCATAACTCAGTTGATTTACATTAATTTGTTTCTTAATATAAACTTCTTTTGTGACTTTAAGAAAGGAGTTTGATTTCTTTGTGCATCACTCGTCTCTCTGCAAATGAGCTTAAAAAATTTCCTTTCCTCTAACCATTGTTTATCTTATTTTTCCTTTCAAAATGGAAAATATTTTGAATAGAAGTGCTTACCCACTTTATGAAAAGACACTTTATTTTCACTTAAAGCCTGTTTTCTTCAACAATAATAATATTAATTACACAGGGTCTATTATCTTTAACAAGATTCAAAGAATAAAAAGCTTTTCATTCAGTTTGACTCTCTCCAGAAGGATTTCTCACTTAAATAATTTGTTTAATAAAGGTTCTAACTTTTTTTAATAATTTCCTTCAGGGATTTTTAAGTTGGTGTCTTAGTTTTTTGCTTGTTTGTTTGGGGTTTTTTGTTTTGTTTTGCCTTTTTGTTGTTGTTTTGGGGTTTATTTTGTGCGTGTGTGTTTGTTGTTTGTTTGTTTTCCCCTAATGAAATGTAATCTGTTGGGGATTTTTCCTATATTTCTTCATTTAGGAAAAGCTGTGATGGCTTTGGTATCCATAATCCCATATAAGTGTGGATGAAAAAGATTATTCAGCTTTTAGGATATCATTACATAAGCAAACAATCATTCAGCCTGATGTTTTCCACAGTAGTTATTGCTCATTACAATCCCCTTTAGAGAGCTCCTCCTGTTTTAATGATTTAATTCTTTACATCATCCCCCAGGCCATAGTGTTTGGTGGGAAAGGGAAACCTGGCTAAAGGGGCAAGTGGGTCTTTAAAGCCTTGGCACAACAGCTGCTCTCATTCTGTGAGGGAAAATTAGGAGCAAATGCTCTGTTTTGGTCCTGGGGAAAAAGAGAGCTTTTGAAGTATGTGTTTGCAGGAGTGTAGGTAAGTTACTGTTCATGCCCTGAAATTAAGTCCTGTGGGTGGCTGTAGACTTACAAAGGTTGAAATATATTTAAGCTGTTATGGAACATTTCTTTTCCTATCTAAGTCAGAAAGTCCTCTGAGGAAAAAAGTGTGTGGTTCTGCATTTCTTATCTATAACTGCTGTTGTTACCCACACTCTTTGTGTGTCTGTGAGGCTATGGAATAATGACAATACTATTCCAGTCCTAAGGAAGTTTTTTTTTTTTTTCTTCTGAGTTGATCCACACCTCAGCTTCTTTTTCAGCTGCGCTCTCTGCTTCTACAGTGCAGTTATACTCCTGGGCTATTAATGAGAGAGTTTGCAGGGGCCTCCTGCTGTTTAGATAATGGAGGAGAATTGTTAACATAGCTGTTTCTCAGAGAAATGCTGAGGATGATTTACAGCCCATGAAATATTCTCTGAACAGTCATATAATGCAGTAGAATTGTGGGTTTTGACAGACCTGATACTATGTGACTGATGTAATGGGGATTTTTGCTATTGATTGAGGAGAGGAAACCTTGCATTTCTACATGAAACAGAGAAGTCATGATACAACTATTCCTGAAATTTCACATTTGTCATCTTTAACTGTATCTGTATCATTGCCTCTTAAAAAAGAAGTTATTTTTTTCTCATTCTAGTTCTTGCTTTAATTCTTAAATAGTATTTATCTTAGGAGCAGTACCATTTTTGAAACACTTATTTGAGCCTAATTCATAATATAAAGAAATGCCACTGTAAGGAAGCATGAGTATATAAATTACATTTATCAGTAACAATAACTAGTGTAATGCTTATTCAAATGGACTGCAATTTATATGTGTATTAACATTATTTGTACATCAAACAAATTTTAACCAGATCTCAGTAAGTGGATTAAAGGATCCACTGAAGGCAAGGGAATTGACTGTATTTACATAATAAATAAGCCCTGCCTTTTCCAGAATAACAGAGACTATGAATTTAAATAAGGCAGTCTGAGAAACAAGAGGTGGAAAATATTAATTTAATTTATTTTTGTGTTATAAATTAAATTAACTTCTTATTGTGATACAGTTTTTAGTCTGAAACCCTTTCTTTATCTCCCAAGGCAGACCAATAGTATAAACATTAAAGAAGGACCATATGCATAGCTAAAATTCAGGTCACAGAAGGTCACATAAAAATGAAACAAGTGCAGCTGTTTACACATCCTTGCAGCAGAAACTTTGTTCCAATGTAGTTAAAGGCACTAATTAGGGAGTTAGGTGTGGCCAGCTGTTTCCACTGGAGAGAGGTATATAATGTGCTTTTCTTTCTCTGGATGAAAAGATGTAAGAATTTCAGATTCAAGTTTCCTTCTTGTTAGTTTAAGTTCTTAAAACTATTTTAATTACTTGCTGTTCTAAGGTTTTAAGTATTCTGTATGTGCTCTAGAAGGAAGAATGTCTTAATGTTCTTGTTTAATAACTGGAAGTAAAGAGAGGCTGTAAAATTACAACTGTCCTGAGGATCTGAAGTATTCAGAGGGATCTGTGAGAAGTATTGTGCCTGAGCTAATATGAAAGACTGTAGAACTGTTTGCAAGAATAGTGTTCACATTTCTTACTACTTTTGGTAGGATCATCGATGCCTTCCTGTGAAAAACGTATGAAGATCCTCCCTGGGTGCTTCATAGATGGAAGATGCAGATCTTCTAAAGGATGACAGAATGTGAGTTAGTAAACAGTGGACTTAATGGTAAGGAATTAAAGAAACTAGGTCTTCACAAGAGAACTGGTTAGTCTTCTTCTTTCTCCTTAAGCTAAAGGTCATTGCCAAGACAGAGAGAAAAGACCTTGGCAAATCAGGAAGACATGCTTTTGGAGAATAACCTTTTAATATTAGTTTGTTTTGTGATGTCAGTGAGCTGATCAGTTATCCTTTGGTATGCAATATCCTGAAAAGAACAGAGCAGGTGGTCCGTTCTACGGGCAGTACTAACTTTATTTTCAGTTTGGGCTTTATGGGGTTAGGGCGGTTTTACCCTCAACATTTGCTTCTGTGTTGATTGCTGCCAAATTCATATGGTTCCTGTCTTTAGAACAATGAAATTAAGATGGCTGGGTTTATTTATAAATATGGGGACATTTATTTATTGTTTATTCAGTTCTTGGTTCTAACAAAGGAGTAAAAAGCAAAAATGAAAGAGGGGAGATAGGCAACCAAAGTTCAAATCATAATTTCCCTACCTCTCTCTACTGCAGACAGTGTTTGGGATGATCTGGTTTCCTGTTGCAAGAGGTTAACATTAATAGAAGGAGTTAATAGAGCAGTGTGTTCATGTAGTTCCTAAGATTGAATCTTCAGTTCAAAAATTAGAAAAAGAATGAAGGCAAGCACAGGTTATTCTTTTACTTCAGCCATGTTAATGAAGATATTTCTGGCCAGTAACTTAATAGTGGATGGAGAGAAACATCTTCAGGTAGATGGTTCTCTACAGTTGTGATGCTGTTCTATGAAAAATGTAGAATATAACATCCTTGATTTCAGTAGAAGCAAAATCAAACTTTTAAATGAAGGAAAGGTGTGTGTGTGGGGGGGGAGAGGGCAGAGACAGGTGTTCATAAATCTTGCTTTCATTCAGTAATTTCTAAGCAAAAGCTCACAAAAGAACAATGAAAATATGAAGCAAGAAATATTTGCAGTATAATGGAAGTTGTGTTAAAGGAAGAAAATGAAAAGCTAAGAGTAATGTCAGTTATCAGAGAAAGGGATTAGATTCAGTATCAAGAATATTTGAAATGTCACCTACTTCAGTTTAAGAAGAAAAAAACAAAACAAAACAAAAAACCCCCTTCCATCTACTTATTGTTTTATGCACTGCTTCTTTCAAACATTGAGGTTTTTATTTTCCCCCAGTATTATGGAAAATATATACAGTCCTGGCTGCAAAGCTGTAAAATTCTGAAAATATTAAACTTTCCTGAGTCTACTGTATCAGCAAGATACAATATATGTACACACATGCAACTGCTATCTTTTTAGGGTAGATGACATTTTTGGCATTACAGGCGTGAATAAGTGATGTTGAAGACAAGTAAGGGCTTCTCAAGTGTATCCAGAATGGCTACATCATACGCATTCAGTGAAGTTCAAGGATGATGACTGTGCAAAGTGTTTAATGCTATAGAATGACATATTTCATTCATGTGAAGAGAGTAAACCATTGTTCTGTTAATGTATACAAATAAGAAAACACATAATTTATGTGAAATTAGTTTACACTGGTGGGGAATGAACTCAGTGGAGAGAAAAACAGGACCATCGTATCAGAACTGTTGCAACACTGCTCAGAAGTAGAAGACAGACATGAAAGAAATGCAGTAGTTGAAACTTGAACACAGAGTTGTGGTCCAGGGTTCTGGGACTTTTTTTGCCACTGATATTTTTCTCTTAAAAAATTTTTAGTGGTAAACTAAAAAAGAAAATAGTTTTTTTGAAAAAGTAATTTATCAGTAATTAATGATACACAGTAAGAGGTCAATTTAAAATAATGTTTGAAAAGAAGTTGGAACCACAGTAAGACTTCTTGGATTCTAATGAAAACACTTATCCAAACTGTAAAATAATGAAATATTACAGAATTGTTTAAGAACTACATTGAGTGTGTGNTTAAAGCTGTGCCATGTAAGACCAAAAATCCAGGAGGAAATAAAGATTTCACACACAGACATACTTTTTTTTCTACAAACAGTCTTTGGATTTGCAACAGGTTTTAAGAAAATTTTAAAAATTTTTTAGGAACCAGAGTTCATGAATAGTAAATCCTACTCTCAATGGCTGTGTTCTTTTATTATAATCATTAGTTTTCTACAACATTTATTTTGCTTGCTCATTAAAATGTTTGAGTACCACTATACTCAGTTTTACAAACAAAAGTATTCATATATAAATGACAATGTAATTCATGATTTAGATACTGACGAAATATAAAATTTTTATAGGTTAAATAAAAAATGTAATAACTGCTAAGAGACTAACTACATTTTAAATTTTTATGTATCAAACTGATACATATATATATATAAAAGGTGCATAAATATTTTTACTGAGTAGCTTTGGCTAAGCAGTAAATTGGTTTTAAAAAGTAATTTAACAGCTAACACCAAAATTCAACACTGAAGTTTTCCCTTACATTTGTAAAAGATAGTGTACAACTGGTGAAAACTATGTAAAGGAAAGTTTAAGGCTGAAAAAATTAATAATCTGAGTTTAATCCTTTTCACCGTATGTTTTTGTGTGCACTCTTGGTTGCTCTTACTCTCAGAAATTTGTTAACCCTTGGAGACTTGATATTTGCCAGGTATTTACTGGAACATTATAGTGATAATCTCCCTGCTCTGTTTAGTGTAATACTTTTTTTTTTTTTTTCAGTTTTATATAACTTTAGATTCCGTTGAGTAGTAACCTTCATAGTTTATATATACTATCCTCCTCCTTCATGCTATTGGACAGTTTGCCTAAATCCAGGAAGCAATATTCTA
Source organism: Galbula dea (assembly GCA_013399015.1). Classification (NCBI taxonomy): domain Eukaryota; kingdom Metazoa; phylum Chordata; class Aves; order Piciformes; family Galbulidae; genus Galbula; species Galbula dea. Next base: position 417,158 of record VWZX01009113.1, on the reverse strand, counting down.
TATGACTGCAGCATTTCTTAACTGTCTGTGGTGAAGTTTTTCTGTGTAATACCTGGTGTCACGAAAGAAAAGGTACAAATTAAAGCTGACTACTTTTCTACAATGGCACTGCAGTTCTTGTAGAGCTATGTGCTGAATTGTAAAAGTTTGGATCATGGAGGATTTGTGAAGTGTTATGTCCCAGTCCCTAGGTAGTTTCCTATTGAATATGTCCAAGAATTAGAGTGACTAAAACAACTTGCCTGATGAGTGGACTCTAGGAACAAGGAACATGACTTAGATTCTGAAAAAGGCTGGCAAGTAGAAAATAGTTTTAAAGGAAAAAATTGGGCTCAAATAATAGTCCTTTGTTTCACTTGGATGTTTCCAAGGAGTCCTAACAGACCCTTATTAAATTAACTTTGTAAAATGTTTTGGGGCCAAGAACAGAAGAGCAACATTTCAGATGTTTTCTTTTCTCCACTATGTAATTTGATGCATAGATAATGATTTTAAGCAGCTATAATGAAGGTCAGTGGGGCAGACTTTCCATGACATTGTGTAATGCACAGATGTTTAGAAAACTTAGCTACCTGTTTTCTAAAAACTATTTGAAAGTGAAAGCCCCAATGGAAACACCACAAGGAAAATTTCCTTGCTTCATTTTTCTTTGCCAGGTTGAAACTTAAGAGTGTGTACTGTGGAGTAGGTAATAGAGAAGGATTCAAGCATTCTTCACAGAGTGGTGTTGTTAAACTTCTAATTACAAAAGGACATGATTGTTATAGGTGCAACTTACTGTGTCCGAGTCAGGCTAAAGTGTGCACAGCACTACATAATACATAGTGAACTGTAGCATCAGTGTGCAACTCTGTCACCAAATGTGAAGCTTAGGATGATTCCCGGAGGAACAACAAAACTTCTAACTTTATACTGATGACCTATATGTTTTTAGCCTGCTGTGGTTAAATCTGTTGTAATCTTTAATATCTATAAGAAGACATGCTTTACAATTGCTTTAGAATATGGTGAAATGGGTTTCTGGATCCATTAATACTTGCCCCTTTGTCTCCTTTGCAACATTTCCTTTATTTTGCAAAATTGGTTTTTCTTCACCCGTACTTAAGGAAGTAAAAGAAGCCCCTTTTCATTGACTGATTTTTAACTGGATTGTTTATTTCATTGAAAGGGTGACATATCAGGCACAAAGTAATTTGGAATTTATCATTGATGACTCTGCAAGCCATATATATCTTGTCTAATGCTAACAAATTAATACTTGTCAGTATTCTCACCACTGCCTGTAGATACAAAATATGATATCCCATTGCACTTAGAAGAGAGCTCTCATACTGTAAATTCTTTGAAGCTGTGCTAGCTTTGAAGAAGAGTAAATCAATCTGACAGTTACACTTAGCAAAAACTTTTTACCACTTATGAACCAAGTATTTTATTAGCGTCAATCTTTTTAAGTCTTTTTTTTTTTCTTTATTTTTCCTCTTATTTGACTGAATTGGTTATTCATCAGCAAAGATGAACATTTCTACCCAGAAGTTAATAACACTGGAAATTTCCTGTGGTGACTCTGGGTGTAGTAATTTGAAAGATACCTGAGCCACACATTATTTTAAAAGCAAGCAGAAATAAGCCAATGTGAAGAGATAGAAAAATAAAGTTGAAAAATCTCTGAGATGACATCTCTGGAATATTTTCTCATCATCACTAGCAGTACTGTGCTGTCTGTCAACTGGAGAAATCTCTAAGCCCTGGCAGTAGCTGTAATTTAATCTAGTGGTAATTTATGTGCCACTCAAGAAGGGGTCTCTTTTTTAACACGAAGAAATTACTCTGATTATATAATTGAATGGTAGAATTCATTACTGAGAAATGCCACCTGTGGAGAAAGATTTGCTCTGAATCCATTTCTACTCTGGAGTAGCAGATTAGCTCAGCATAAGTCACTCAAGAAGCCATCATGAAAATTATAGATGGAATAGACCCAATAAGCTATGTAATCCATCCACATCAGAGTATGATTGTTCCTTGTAATGGATTTTCTATTGCCAATGCAATTTGAAAAGGCTCAGATGATGACTATTTAGCTGCATTTTATAGGAAATAAATGAAATTAAGCAATATTGATCACAGGTGCTGACTGTGGCTGATGGAAAATTACTATTAACACTAGCATTAGCTAGTATTCCTTCAGTGTAGTGAAGTGCAAGATTAATTTCAAATATTCTGCATAATACATTCTGTATGAAAAAAACTAAGAAATAGTCAGTTCTGAATCTTTTCATGCTAAGTCCACAATTTGAGGTGTCCACTCTAGAGGCAAAGAAGCATCTGTTTTTACCTAAAGTGACAATACACTATAAGTAGAGAAACCAGATACTTGAATTCTGTGTATCAAAAGAAAAAAGAACAAATCCAAAGGTAATAAAAATATTCCATAGGCTGTATTTCTAGCTTATATAGTTAAAAATAATTTTACAAAGAGAAAAATATAAAAACTGAAATGTCATCTTGCAAAAGCATGAGCTCTCTTTTTCCATATCAATGAAATTAAAATAAACCTTTGTCACTTTAAAGCAAGAGTTTGTTCTGAAAATGAAATGGCAAAAATAGTTCCAGTTACTTATTGCAAGGACTGCCATAAAAAACCCCTCCTTACTGGACTAGTCTGATGGACAATTTACTGTAGTAATCTACCTCTAATTGAACATATCTGTGTTAAAATTTCAGATGTCATCAGGAATGCATATTTAAATCAATTTACTGACTGTGCTTTGGTTTCCACTCTACCATGGTCTTAATCCCCCAGGATTCCTTAAAGTGAAACTGAACTGGAAGATGGATCTGAGAAGGGCACCTAATGCAAGCCAACCACTAATGTACATGCAATCCTCTAGGGACAGAATAAAGCTAGTACACAGTAAAACCTTGGAAATATGTATCATGCATGCACTGGGTCCTCAGTACTGATTGTTTTACCCTAGCATGACCCATCAGGACCAGACTGAGAATGTTAGATGTTCCCAGCAATCAATATCCTGTTCTAAAAAGTAGCTGTCAAGAAGGTGACACATATAAAGACTCTCTCCTAGGTGTACTTTGAATTCATAGGCTTCTGCCAAATTGCTGAGTGTACTGTGGCTGTTTAGGTTTACAATTGAGTTTGTGATGCTCTCTAAGTCTGTTGTAAGATTATAATTAGTAGGATCCTCTCTCTTAAGAGGGAAAACAGATCACTTATTTTTCCTTCACACTGGAACACATTTGCAAAAAAAGCTGCACCTTAGAGCCTGACTACTGTTTTCCTAAAACAGTAAAAACTGATAATGTAGTAATTATTTGATCTTTCCATTGTGAGAAATTGAAATAGAAAAGTGCTCTCAGAGGCTTGGGGGGGAAAAGACCCCATTCTGGAGGTAGTAGTCCATTACTTTGGTTTGTCAATTCTTTCCTTTCTACCTCATCCAGAATAATTTAATACTTCTACATCTCAGTTATTCTGCATAGCTTCATATAGCTTCAAAGTGCTGAAAACATTGCTGCAAGATACACTACTAACGTATGAAAAACATACTACTAACATACATAACACATACTAACCCTAACCCTACACTACTTGTAAGCAAGTATTACACCCATTGTTTTGAGACACTATGTGAGATTTACAGCTTGGTTGAATACACTGAGAAAGGTGGTGATGCTGGGTTGATTGGCAGACAACGGAGTGTAAAGAAAAATCCCAAGCCTGCAATTCCTATATTCTTCTAGTTCGCCTAGTAATTGGAGGTCCCCTACCCAACCCTCTGCAAAGGAATTAAACAGCTTTGAAGAAACACAGGATCATCCTCACAATTAAGAGAGGACCACTGCTTTTTCCATCAGATCAGTCTTGACCCAGTCATATAAGTAGCTGGCAAGAAAAAGTACTAAACTGTTGCTCAGAGCTTAAGGAGATTTCCATGGTGGTCAACATATCATGGAAAACACGTCACGTGCTTTCAGAAATACAGAATAGGGAGCGCAGGATAAGTCTTGACTGTCTTCTCAAGAATTGAAGTGAAGGTGAAAGTAAGATAGTCTGAACCAATATTGCCTTGGTTTAGACTTAACAGTTGTATTTATCCTGATGAGCTGAGCAAAATAGTCATTTGTTAACGTGTGATATCTTTTTACACAGCTGTACTTCTCATTTCAAATGTGAACAAAACCAAGAAGGAGGCTAAAAAAAGTATTAACTAACCTTGCTTTAAACAAAAAGCTTCATTTTCAGTTGAGCAAAATGCTTCATTCCACCTGAAACATGTTTTCTGAGTTTTATTACATTTGTTTGGTTGGTTTCTTTTGTGTTTTTGTTTGCTTGCTGCTTGTTTTTTTTTCCATTTGGAAAGAAAAAAAGCTTTTGTGATAGATCTGAAATCCTTGGTTTTAATTTTCCCTTTGCATAAACCCATGATTATTTCAGTTTTGCACAAAATGAGTTGGTTTTATCCCCAGTATTCTTTATCCAGACTGTAAAACCCATTAAGAGGGCAATGGTGTAAGTAGTTATTTGTTAACCTTTGACTTTTCATAAAAATAATCATCTCATGTTGCCTGTCTCTCTCAGAATTGAGGGTGAATATGATATATTGTATTTCTTCAGTGTTTTTCCCTGAAGTCTCATAAATCCAAGCTACTAATCATTCAAACCCTGTTGTTAGATAAATACCATTTGCACATTTTACAGATTGCAAAACTGAGGTAGAAGGAAGCAGAGACTATAGTCCTGGAGAGATCGATTTATATCTTATCTTTGCATGGTGTGAATATTCCCATTCATTTCTGCAGCTTCCCATGGCACATGACAGAAAAATATATGAGTCTCTAAAATTACAAACTAGCATAAAGCAAAGATAGTAATACAGGTCAAGTCTCATCAATCTTGTTGCTTTTAAATACTAGATCAAACTGGAAAATAACTATTTTAAACTATGTCACGGTGGACGTCTTGATGGTATGAGTCATGAATAAAAAGGTAGGGTCACTATGACTATCTGTTGAGAGCCTTAAGACAAACATCTTGGCAGACAGCTGTACTTTGAATAAATTTGCTTATATTATGAGGTATACAGCCTCAAAACTTGAAAAAACCCTCAGCCACGGAAGCAAATAGTAATGAGATCCAGTGCCAAAAAGAAGCCTGCAACTTCAAAGGCAATTAGCTTGTGTATCTTTTTTACCTAGAGGTGCAGGAGTATTGCAGCTGTCACTCTTAGGATGGCTTACAGTGATACAGGTTTTGAAAACTTTTTTTTTTATATTCATAGCATCTTAAAAGAGAAGGGGAGGGAATAAAGATAAATTAGGTGAATAATTCTGCTGAGTTATTTCATAATTTTCTTTCTTTGTTTCCTTTTGGAGGAAAATGGAGGGCTTTATAGTGGAAAACACAGCTTCATTTTTATTTATTTGGTTTTGGAAGCCAAATGGAGACTATGAAGCCCAAATGTTGTCTCCAGCCTCCTGGCAATTTCTTTACTACTAGAAAAACACTATATTTTTATAGTGTCTGTGGTAAAAGTTCTTATTGATAATGCTTATGATGGTTTCATTCAGATCACTTGAGCTATCAAAAATCATTGGTGTAATCAGTACTGTCAGCTGAGTGTAAAAAGATCTATGTATTTAATTATAATTAGGTGCTTCAACCCTTCAAAATAGGGCAAAATAATTGGCCAAAACCCAACTTTTCTGCCAGATGAACCACCCCCTACTATTACCTGAAAACCTTGTCATCATCTGCAAAGAAAGTCATTGGGCTGTCTCAAAGGCATTGTTAACTGAGCTAGAAAAGTTCTAGACACCTTACCCATATTAGATAGGTTGCTAAGTTAAGGGCATTGACACTCCTCCAAATAACCCAGACTCTTGGAATGATCTTGGTTCCTAGAATGTATTGTTCAGTATGGGCTACAGGGGAACCTGGAATAGACTCCCTCAGAAGCAGAGTAGTTATAGCTGTGTTGAGAGCAACAAAACAGAATCCAGACCTGGAAGGGACAGTTACCTTGTAGAGATGATCTGAACACAGAAGGTACTCTTTTAGTTATTTTGAAGGAGCTATTTAAATTCCGAGATTAAAGTAAATGATAAAGCTAAACAATAGAGTTCACAGGCTCTAGGGCTTGCCTATTTCATTTACTTCCAAACCACTAATCTACTAGTCACTCTAAATACTGCCTTTCCTTACAAATGCAGTACTTCTAAATATAGCATCATTTTCTCAGTTAAGTCCTATTTTTAATTACCTAATTTTATGTTAATGGAGATAACAGGAGTTGTCCCTGCCTAGCAGGGACATTGTTGTCATTGCTAAAAATGTCAACAACAAAATATCCCAAACCAAAACAAACCCTACACCAAACAAAAATGGAGATCAGTTAAACACATTAAAGGTTGCTCCAGCCCATCCCAATCTGGCATGTGTTTATTTTTTTCCTATCAGTTTTCTAGCCAATTAGGAAAGGTTTCTTCTTGAGAAGTAGTCTAAAAAGTACACTTTAAGCAAAATATTGTTTTGCTTATATTACAGATTTATAAATACAAAAAAAGTCTGTTGAAATTAAAAATAATAAAATGTGATTTGCATAGTTATTCTTGTACCTGACTTGTACTGTCATATGTCATGATAATTTATAAAACTAGATTGATTTTTTAAATTATTTTAATTCCAGACCAGACTCTCTGTTTCAGTATTGCTGCCTCTGTAAACTTCCCCACTCCTAATGCAGTCAAATATTTGCTCTTATTTGTCAAGATCTGCATGAAGACTGATGTAGTTTTTAAATGTTTTCACTTCTTTGTATTAAACTGTAGTAAGTGATAATGTTGCTTTTGGACTGTCTGGGAATGTTCCCCAAAACAAAATGAAAGAATACCTGACTGTTCCTTACCTAAGTCTGCTGGGGATTGTATGCTTTTTCCAGTAGCAGCCACCAGATGCGGGTGGGAAAGACACCAGCAGCCAGTGGTGTTCCAAGAGTGCACTTTGGTCAAGACTGTGCTGACTGGCAAATAGGGGATTGTCTAGTAATGGTTCCCTTCATTTTCCCCTGGTACCTGCTTCCCCTTTCTCAGTCACATTGATAAGTGCCTTTTCATCTACCACTTCAAAACATGTCATGGTTTAACTGCTTAAGCTATGGAAGCCTATCTCACTTGACCTTTTTAACATTGCAAGGTCCTCAGTTACCCAGTGTCTTCTGCCCTCTGATTTTGGCCTGTAACTGTTTCAAATTCTGAGGGGGAAAAATACTTTAGTCCAACTCTGGCATACGTATATTGTAAAACTTACTTAACAAATACAGTTTGTCAGAATCAGGTGGTCTAATATTATCTCTCGGCTATAAACTGCATGAAATGTCATTTTGTTGCTCTAGTGCACAGGAAAAAACATAATTAATCCTGGAAAGACTAGACATTTCCTTAATTAACATTTTTGTTAATTAGAGCATTTTCCCTTGATCAGAGAGAGAAAGCTAGACTTTTTTCTACTAGAATAACAACAGTTAGAGATCCTGCTGTTCCTTGAATCTTGCTTTCCAGTTACACAGTTTTAGGCTTTCAATGTCTTATCTTGGAAAACAAATAACACATAATTGGAGGCAGAGAGAGCCTTCAGTCAGTGGAGATGTGCAACAAAATAAAACCACACCTTCCAAGCTACTTTAAAACTACACAGGAAATATTCTTTGAGACTTTTGCCCTTGATTGAGATGATGCAATAAGACAGGAGCAGCAGGTCCTGTTAAGTATATATTTTCAAATACTTTTCAATGGAAACTTTTTGTTCAATTTACATAATATTAAGTAAGAATTTTCATTAAAAAGTAACAGGAACTAAAGTTGTGGTCAGCTGTATGTCAGAGAGCATGCTCTGATGAATAAGTGTCTGTAGGCTTTCATAACCAATATAAGCCTAAATTTCATGTATGTATTAGGTTCAGATGAGTTTTATAGACAAATGACTTGTTAAAGATGCAAAGAAATACTGTATTGCAGCATAGTTTTAATCTTGAAGGACAAGCTCTCTGAAAGGTGCAGTGTTTTTAAAGTCCAGAACCTAAGTTATAAAATGTTACTGAGTGTTCTCAAGTTTCAACCACAACTGAATATTTGTCTACAATCTAAATATTTAGGGACTGATCTGTTTTTGTTTACATTTGAAGGAGAAACTAATGCTAATACCAAACTCCAGAGCACTGTAGTCTATGTAAAGCTCCCTGTGTAAAAAAAAAACCCCTGCACATCTGAGAAAATAATTGGTACTTTTGTTCCACAGTTTCCATTTCTATAAAATATTCTATCTCTAAGTGGTATTGTAGCTTTACTCCCTAGAATTCAGGCTATATGGGCCACCACTGTATTTTGTCTGTTCACATGAGCACAACTCACGTTCAGCATTTGGACATGCAGCAGCAATGTTTTAGCACAAAAAGGCAACAACAACTGGAATGGCCCAATCAACCATCTTGTCCTGACCTCGCAAGGACATGGGGAGCTTCAGATAGACAGTATGTTGCTGTAGCCTTTTCAGGAAGAACATTGACTTCACATCTCCCCTGAGGGCAGGTAAGAATTTTCTCTCTAAAATTCAGGTGACTATTTTGAAATGTGTGTTTTCACAGCATTGCACTGAAAGCAGTTCAGATCCTGCCGTGTGTATGTGTGGAATGTAAGAAGAAACATGTACTTTAGTTTGATGCTTGGCTTAACGTTCCTTGAAAGTGAATGTACAGGTGCTGTGGCTTTTTCAGCCTTCACGAGGGACAGAAGGAGCAGTCAAATGTACCATTCTTTTCTCCACACCTAAATGATTAATATTTATTTCTTTGCATTAGGTTAAGGAGTAGTCTTGGCTTCTCAAGTGCTGGCCACATTTCACAGGATAGTAAACTGTTTAGTCTTCCTTTTACTTGGCAAAGGATATATATGCATGTGTCAAGTGAAGACTTGATATAAGTTTGTCTTATGTTGACCACAAGGAGGTGGTGTAAGACTCATAAGATTCATAGGAAATAAAAACTGTCTGTGGCATTTTGAGGAAATCAAAGGAAGAAACAGACAGGAGATAATGACAGTTTGATAAAGGTTTGTGTTTAAAAGCATGAAATCAGAATTTTTGATATCAGATATGTTCTTTACCATGTATGTTACCTCATTGTTTCTTTATAGTCAATACTAAAGGATACTACATTTTAGATTTTTTGGCTTAGGCATTTAAATGAGGTGATTTGAAAGTTATTTTTTTTTAGAATTTTATAATTAATGCCAGTAGAACTTGGCTGCACATACACTTGTCAAAAATTGGAACAAAAAAGGGAAAATTTTGAAGTGAACAATTTGTATGCTGAAATATTTCTGAAGGATCTTTACACTGTCACCTATTTCAGCTGATTCTGGTGCCTATCCATAGAACATCTAAAACCATGGAAAGAATTTTGCTGAATTCACCTGGGAATACATCAAGGTTTATAGTTCTTATCCTGCAAGATCATGAGTAATTTTCTTCTCAAAGTAGAACTTTAATGTCTTTTCTAGAAAAAATGAATTGGGCTGTGTATACAGTTCCAACAAACCCTACCCTACAAGTCTGCATAGAGCAGGATGTGAATTGATTTTCCATCTCTTGGATGCAGGCTCTCAAACTGTCAGTGTCACGATTGAAAACAGCACTCAAGAGCTGCTGGCAGGAAGGTTTGAATAACAACTTTAATTAAAAACTTTATTTTTAAACAGTGACAAGATTAATCACATAGTGAAAAAATATAAAATATAGATGACTTTACAGATATTGTATACAGTAAGTATAAGAAGAATAGCTCTATCACAGATTGGTGCTGCTCTGTGGGAACCTGGAGGATTTGGAAGTCCATGCATCTCTTTTTGTGTCCAAATCCTTAATGAAATTATTTCAGGAATCAGAAAAGCAACATTTGAAAATATTCATGAAGTGAAGACTTTGCTGTTGTTTTGTTTTCTGGTGGTGGCATGGAGTTTTTTGTAAACCACACAATAACTGTAGATGTAGGGGCATGATATGACAGCAAAACTTGAAAAGTAGTTGGGTGAGAAGCTGGAGTATAAGAGAACACTTTAAATGAGTTTAATATATTAAGTAATTACTGGTTTTGTGCATGTTACCAGTATTTCTGAATTAAGGGATTGGAGCTTTAATGCCAGTGATCCTAATGATACTAAGAGGGAAGGAATCTGTCTGTATTAAATAACCTTTCCACTATGCTAGAAAACCTATGAACCAAAGCACAACAAAATCCACCACTAATTAGATCTCTGATTTCAAAACAGGAGTACTTTGATGTAACCATATCTTCCTGGTAATTCTGTAGAGAGCTGGGATTTGGCTATAACAACCTATGAAGCTGACACGGCTAAGCTAATATTGTTTGATTCCCACTGACAGTGGCAGTCTCATTTATTTTCCTTCCCTCTGCTTTGTCCAGTGTCCTTTTGCAACGTTGGATGGGCAGTCCTAAACCTGGCACTCATCCGGCTTCTGGCAGGCCAATTCATCTCTCGGAAAATATTAACTTTTCATGTTGATTTAATTCTCTGCCAAATTAGTGAGTTGTGTCTGCTCAATGAGTAGCCAAAGGAATGTTTGAGGTTGTGGGAATCGTTGGATAGGAGCTAAGGTGTCGGTGGGGCACCCTTCTGGCAGAAGCTAAGCATTAGGTCAGTTCAGCAAACCTGTCTAAATACACTTGTAGCTGTAAACTTAGCCATAATGATTATTTCTGCATAGTCTATCTTAATGAAACCTGATTTATTTTGTTGCTTTTTTTTACATTTGCATTTTGTTTCTAGCTTGAGAAAATTTTCTATTATTTTCTGTTTCCCACATCGAGAGCTCTTAGGCTCATTGAGGTAATTCCAGATCTTGTCAGCATGCTTCAATCCACTGCTTGGTACTGCAAAGAATTATATCAAGCCAGGATGTTGGCCAAGGAGTGCATGCTTTGATAGTTTTAAAAGCTGCAGTATTTTCTTGCTTTGCTGTAAATGCATTAATTGAGTATCAGAAATACACACTCGCCACTAGGACTGAGGCTTCAGTACACCATCAGTTGGAAATATATTGTTGCACTGTCACTTCAGGACTGGGCCTGGGAGAAGAAATAAATCAGCAGTGTCAGATGAGTTAACAGCTGTAGAAGGTAGGAGTCTAGAATTATGTTCTTTCCTAAGTCATATTCTCATTTTCTTTCCCAGCTAATTTGTTTGTCCCCTGGTTGCTTTTGCTTTATAAGGAGTGAATCTGGGGACTGGAGTCCAAAACAGTGTTCTGTTTACTCTGTCTCCTAGTAAATATACTCCAAATTCTACATGTTTAAGGCAGGTACTTCATGAAAGTTTTCTCTTGCCACAGAAACTAGCACAAGTGACTATTCAATAAAGCAGCGAACAGGATATAAATCCTATTGTAGGTACTTCACATTGTTGCTGCTACAGAAATTTGCCTTTTCTACATCCCACCAGCCTACTTTGGTTAACATCTAATAAATCCAAGGGAAATATCTCCTTGCACATGATATATTATATAATAGTGTATTATATTATAGTGTTATGCTCATGTCTTTGATAGTAATCTCCAGGCAAACAACTGTATTCCAAGTAGCAGACAATGAGTTGCAGTTTTAGGAGCTGATTGCTCTCTTTTCAGGTATTTCTAAACATTTTTTGCCTTTCAAGTTTATTTTTAGCTTCCTTTAAAACTAAATTCCCTTCACCCATAAACAGATGTCATATTATCTTTTAATTGCATTTCACTTAACTGTGAATAATTGAGTTTTTCAGATGCTGGCTTTTGAATGCTTTCACTCCTTGTTGTTGAAACATACAGAAAAAAATCATTCTGAATCTTCAGCTCCCAGTGTATTATTTCCCCATATACCTCTTAGTCTGCTGAAAACATTATTGTCTTTTGATATAATCTGTGAGAGAGAGAAACTAGTATTTTTATTTGTGTAGGCAGAAATATAAACACATCTCATGCAGCTAATCTGGATCAGCAAGATGTGATTGTAGAACTCGTTTATAAGCACCTAGGAAACTCAATTTTTGTTGCATAAACTGACTTACTCAGCTGTCTCAGAGACCTTGCTACACAAGCCCAGATAAAGAACAAATCTGTTCTCATCCTACTTAAGAAGACACCATTTTTCTGTGTCCAAATTTCCTTTGCCTTAGCTGAAATAGATGAAAGAATTTCAGATAAAGAGCTGCTGGCCCAAGGTTTTCAGTAGCAGATTTTGTTACTTTCATTCCTCAGGCACCTTGTAGTCATTAAAGACTGAGATTAGATATTAGGCTGATGAAAACTAGGCTTGCCTCCTGCTAATATGCAAATATATACTTCTGATTTTGGGGTAAGCAACTTCTATAAAATTATGCCAGACTTTTCAAGTTACTGACAATTTGAACTGAAAGAACATTAGGTATCTGCTGTTAGAAATGCATGACCATAAACTTCCGTTCATGAAGGAGAAAATTAGTATTATCACAGTAAAGAAACACATGTGTTGAATCAGTAATACTGAGGTTTTTCATGTATATTATTAAAATATAATAATTTAAAATATAATTTAATATTTTATTAAAAATATTTTAAAAGTTACTTTAAAATAATAAGACATTGCAGGTGTCTATTTTCAGTACGGACTGGTAATATGAACTTAGTGCTGGTTTATTGTATTGAAAGTTTTTAACAGGATAAATACTTATTTCAAAAGCAGCTGATGTGCATTCTTTTCATAACTATTTTTGGATACATTGCTCTACTTTTTTCCAGATTTTTACATTCCCTTGTCAGTGCAAAAATGCACAAGAAAAAGGGATCTAACTAATCCACTTTCTTTGCTCCATTGCTAGATTAACCTTCTGGTTTGCGTCTTGCACCTCAGAACAATAGAAATATCTGAAGATTGTTTCATGCTTGACCTGAATCTAGGAAATAATCAGGGTCAGACCATTATCAATAATCATCTAGTTAACAATAAAAGAAGTTTCTTAATTTCTTTTTTGATTTTGTCTGGATCAAGCACCAAGCCAACACAGTCCTACTAAATGCAAGATAAAATTAGTTTTAGCCTCTTTTTTGAAGAGGTTTGTGCCTATAGAAGTCTTAGAGCTGGCTAAATGATGTGTGTCAGTAAAGGTAAGGTGCAACAATGCTTTTGAAATATTCAATCAAAATCTACCTTTTTCCTGAATGAACAGAAAGATTAATTAAAACTAGAACATATGCTTAGAATGTCTACTGCTACTTTAATCTCACTTTTAAGTGTGTGATCCTGGCTTAGTGCAGTAAAACTTAGGTAAATCAGGGATGATTCTCCATGAATTATCAAGGGACAAAGAGACATATAATCAACAAAGAACAACAAAAAAGACATTTTATCTGCTCATCAATACCTTTAGGCAGGATTTTAGATATCTAACAGAGGACTGAATTTTTGTAACAGCCTCCCACTAAGAATAAGCAGATGACTTTTCCAATTTTAATGCCTGTGATGCCATAGATGAACTTGATCTAGGAGGTCCCCTGTCTTAAAGAGGGCATGGCTTGACCAGTAGGCCAATGAGCTGACCTGCATTTATGAAGAAAATACAGCATATCCAAATTAGCATGACTATTGTCAGCAAATGTTTTTGTTAGAATTTCATTAAAAGCTTCAAGGACAAAGTTATAGTATCAGCAGTGACTTTTCTTCTGGACAATCTTAAGAACATGGTAGTTTCTGCCAGTCTGTGATGTCTTTGTAACTGAGTTCCAAATGCCTCAGTAACAATGAATCTTCATAATGGCATAGAAATAATCCAGAAGGAAGAGAGATCCTGTTGCATAACAGGTGGGAGCAAACACAAACAAATAGGTTTATAAAATACCTTGGCACAAATGCAATGAACTCTGCTCAGCCTCATAGGTGTATGAGAAATACCAGAAGCTTTTAAAAGAACAGCCTTGGAAGCAGAGGAAGGGTCTGCCTACATGAGGACACAGGGGAAAAATTAATTTAAATGGTCTAAGAATGTGAATTTAAATTGCATTCATTAAATACCCTAACTTAAAATTAAAGTGACATAAATCTGATTTAACATAATCCACTTCCAAGGTAAATTAAAATAAACTTAATTAAGATTATTTTAATTCTGAACCAAGGTGTTTACACAGCCATATCATAAGGCAAAAGTAATCTAGTTAATTGGAATTTATTTTCTGAAGTACACTGAGTGTGTTTTACCAGATATGTACAATTAAACTTTTTTTGCTAACAATATCTTTAAGCACCTATGCTGTACTCAGCACACAGGACCCAATATCTCAACAAACACAAGACAAACTAGGACAGCTATATACTAGCAGAGACATGTTTTGTTTTGTTCTTAAAAAAACCCCAAAACCCAAACCAGTTACTACTTTTTATGCAGTTACTTGAAAACTGAGATAGAAAATAGAGGGAAAAGGAGACATTGGGTTCCAAGACAGTCACAAAATGAAAACCAAATAATTATGAAAGAGACTAGAAAAAGGATTTGACCAGTTAAGAATTGTCAGTCTTTCTTAGGCAGTAAGTTTTTCCCAAATGGAGTATGGAAAGATGGGTAGGAATCTCAAAAATGTCCTACACATGAACAATATGAACAGATATTTTCCATTCATCTTAGCAGCAGCTACATGCACTCATGAAGGATAGAACAAATCCCTTAATCTTGTCCTGGTATTAATAGCCTTTTAAGATCACATTATGAAAGCCTTTCTAACTGATATCATTGCTAGAAGGAAACTCTAATGATGAACTGTTTTAAAACATTACAGTAGGACTTTGAATCAGAGTTATTAATTTTATCATGTAAAAGAACTCATTCTGATCTCTTCTAAATCTTCCTCTATCACTAAATACTGTATTAAATCAATGAGACTTGGAGTCTCAAATTATTGTATAATTTGGGCTTCTTAAATTAGTGCAATGTGTTTATATTATTCTTCTTCAAGACAGTCCATTATTTCTGATAAATTTTAATTAAGCCAGCAAATGGCCTTTTATCTCTGTATTTCCAGTAGCTGCTCTGTGCTAACATTTGTTTGAGTTTAAGCTTAATAAATATCTCCTCCTTAACCCTTCAGCAGCAGCTTAAACTGCAGTGCTGGTAATGAAGATGTATGGAACTAAAGACGGGAGAATAGCATTAGAATGAAATGGATTAAGTTGGCTAAGAAGTCTGAAAGGCCCACATAGCAAAAGATGCCAAAAGCATCAAGTCCGGATAAATATGAAATTGATTTAATTGAGTTACTTCTTCAAGGTCACACCTAAAAGATTATATTTATGGCTTTTGCCACACAACTTCTATATAGATTAGTGAAGAATAAAGCAGTGCCTTGAAGGAAAAAATAACATAATGTTAATTTCCACACAATGACACGAGTTCCATTGGACAATATGCAACTTGTTATGTTTTCCAAAAATAAGAGATTTTTCAAATCCTGTGTGAAGTGACTAATTCTTATAATACTCTTCAGAAATTACACATTAGCCACCATCTGTCACCCAGTTAGCCAACTGGAAAAAGACTATTAAATAAGATCTGGTTACAGACATCCAAGTAGGAGCAATTCAATACTAAATGCATAATCTACTGAGATAACTTTCTTAGTTTTGATATTTTACATTTCCTGCAATTGAGATTCTAATCCAAGGCAAGCCAATGTAGCTAACTTATACAGGCTTGTTTTACTGGATACTGAAAAATGTAATACTCAGCAGTATTTAATTATTTCTTGAAATGATTTCCATCCGATAACAATTTTTTTAATTACCAAAATTTTGATACTCAGTATTAAGTAATTTAATATAAAACTAACATCTAAAAGTATTGTATAAGTTTGAGTTGTAGTTGATTACAACACTTAAAATACACATAAATACACTTGAAGTATAATGCATGCTTTTGGGTTGACTTTCATATTCATTTTATTCTTTTCTGTTTCTGCTGTATGTGTTGTTCACAAATGGACAAAGGTGTTACCAAGCCCTGAAATTCACTGTGAGATAAAAATTTTAAATCCCTTAGTGTTAAAATTCAACCTAAATACTTTCTCAGACTGCAGGGGGTAAGCTAACAACATCTTTCTCCTGTTCATTTTATTAGCAGGGACCATTTATATATGAGTTTAGAAATTCACAGAAGTGCAGTATTCAGCATCCTTGAAAAAATATCTGCTTAGAATGCCTTTGGTTGTTTGAACCTTGAATATTGTGTTATTTGGAGTTTAGTAAACTTCATCCCTAGAAATATAATACTACATTTTAAGACTTAGTATGGATAATCATACCACATTTTAATGGATAGCATATATTTTTTTTTTTTACTTAAGAGGTTTAAGGCACCCAGTGATTTTTTTTCTGGCATTATTCCAAATTATGGCTGGCACTGTGGAAGTATTCAAAATCTGTTGTAAGGAAACTTGTTATTGTTGGTTATATTCAATAGGTGGTGATTTTGTGGTTGGTTTATGTATTACAGAAGGAAATAGAATGGATGCTTGCATAAGACCTCTAACTGGAATGAAAAGAGATAGACATACACAACTAAATACTGAGGTCTTTTATATGTGAATTACAAGTATATGCTGTTTTCTTTGTGAATATTTTCACCCATACAAAGGTGTCTACAGATGCCTCAAAATGAGTGAAGAAATACAGTATTGTAACAGCATAATGTAGTGAGGATTATGCAGCCAATGCTAATGAAAGGGACAGGAATGAAGCAACATTCCAAAAATAGACTGCATGTTTAACTTAATCTTTGAAAAGAATTGCTCTTTTGCTGAGTAACTAAATACTTTTTTTATTGCACCCATGAAGTTACCTGGTGTTTCCACGTCCCTTTTCTTAAGAGGTCATATATTCATTTTCATCTTTGATAAGTAAAACAGTGTCTGAAATACAAACCATAGAGCAAATTTACAGCTGAGGTAAATTGGTCTGACTTGATTGACGCCTTCGGAATGAAAACAATTGAAACACCACACAGGGGTGTTGTCAGTGATTCATCTAACATTATTTTTGTGTCAGTAGAATGATGAGTAAATAAGAATGTCACTAAGAAGCTTGATAATTCAGAAAATATTCTCAAAATATATTTGAGAAATTAATGTTAGTAAATTACTAATCTTATTAAGATTAGATTAACTGCCCTATTTGGGCAGTTATAAGACCCTTTGTTTATTGGTTTAAGAAGGAAATCCTTCATAATAAAATATGTATATTTTATTATTGTATAAACAAAGGTTTTCAAGACTCCTATATTATCAGACCCAGTTTCAAAATGTTCATTCATTCAAACATAATCTGTGGTTTTTATACATTATGTATATACATATATATATGTTGTGTGAACAAGTCTCAAAAATTCACACAGGTTTTCAGAATTTCAGGCCATTAGTCTGACCTTTCTGGGATAAAGACCATTCAACACTGTATTAAAATATGTCCATTATCTTCTAATTTCCACTCACAATACAGTTATTTCTTCTGCACAATTTCTATTTCTGGATGAAAGCAGAAACTATTAGAAATAATTAGAAATTTGCATATGCACAATTCCATATGTCTATAATGCATGGTTATACAGTTATATTTTAATATTATAACATGCTTGGTTCAGCTTTTTACCTTAGCACTGAACCCCTAAAATAAAGGTTTCACTAGCAATATTTGTTCATCTTCAACACATGGGAAATATGAGAAAGTGGTGGCTCTCATGCCTGGAATGGGCAAGAACCCAGTGATACTGGAATACTCCAGCCACTGTCTTTTGCCAGTCTGAAGAAGTACTCTTTTCCTCCCTGGTCGTTCTGGAACCCAGCACTACAAGCATCTATTAATATGGGTTCCCTGGATTACTGGAATCAAATAATAATAATAATAATAATGGACATTTGCCATGAACAGATTACCATTATGAATCCTGAAAATTTTTGCCTAAAACAAATTGATGTGCACATATTCTTTACTAGATAGTCTAAACCTAATTGCAAACTTATAAAACACAGGTGTGACAAAATATAGGATAGAAAGGGAAACAGATGGCAAGGTGATGACAGTAAGTCCATCTGGTATATAAATTCAATGGGTAATATATTGTCTAAAGTCTGCTTTATAAAGAACCAATGGTTTTGGTGTTGATAAATAATTTAGTTTAGGAATCCAGTTTGAATCATGTTTGATAAAATACTTTTGTTTGTTTGCATGTTACAGAAACCTCTTGAGTTCTCTTTATAGTTTTTGCTCTTGAAAGCTTGCTGTGTAGAAGATACTAAAGATATCACCTATCTGTCTGTTATGTCAGGGCTTAAAACTAAAAGCAGAGTTTTTACTGCAGCTTAACTATGTTCCCCAGTGAAGTATTCTACTTCTGCTGCATCTGCTGTCACCAATTAGAAAAGTTTAAATTTAATTATTAAATTAAAAATGAATTTTCAGAAATCTTCTCTTTAATGATCAATTCGTAATTTTTTCAATTTCTGTCACAAAACTTCTTGCAGATGTTCTGTGAAACTGCCATAATATGACCATTTTTTCCTTATTCAGTCCTCTCAAATATACCCCTGCTAATGTTAGTACAAGAAATACGTGGTTTAGAGGGAATTATTGTACTTCTTACTGATGTTTAATTGCTCTGTACTCTTATTGTTACCAGAGAGGAAAAAAACATACCTGGGAATGAGTTCATGGTAGGCAAAAGCAAATCATCATCTCTGTGAGTCTAGAATGCAAAGTTTATTTTTTACTTGAATTAATGAGTTGTTGCCACTGTGCTTGCACTCTGGAAAAGAAAAATAAAACTCTTCACAAGCCCTCAAGGGTTTCTGAACTGCATTTGTTACAGTACTAAAACAAACAGTGCATCTGCTAGTTTGCATTGAAAATGTTTCCTTTTAGAAGTGTGCCAGTTATAACCATTAATTAGCATTAGTTGCCCAGCAAAGTCTTTATACCTACTAAGCCTTGTATAAAAGCATTTAATAGGTAAATAGATTTTTGCCATGTCTTGTTTGAATCAGATAGGCTGTAGAGTTTCAAAAATTAAAAAAGCTTTTTCATTTCAGTCATGAAAATTATCATGTGTGATACCTTGCTTTACAGTATTCACAAGAAAATTGTATTGCTTATAATAATTCTGTAAGTATGTTGGTTCTCAACTCTGGAATTTGTATTTTGCTGGGTGTCTGTGTCACTAACTAGAATATATTGAATATATTAAGGGTCACAGAATGGTTTCATAAATGTATAATCTGTATTAAGATGCAGTTCTGTAGTTTTCCATTCACAGTGCAGCAGGATATAGCCATGTTTACTGAGTCCATCATGTAGATGTTCATTTCTCAGTGTGTGCCAAAAACGTCATATTGTATATGGAAAAGAAAATGTGATCCCTTTTGCAAGAGTAAAACAGAGAGCCTTCACCAAGAAATCCAAGTGTTGACTGGACTCTGATGCTGGTGATGATTTGAAGCGTTTGGAATGTCAAATTCCTGGCTCTGTTTAGGACCAGACCTCAAGTTTTTCAAGTATCTGTATTTGTCCTTCAGAACCCATACTGCAAAGATCCCAGAAGAATATGTAAGTTTTAATTATACCTCTGTTAAAACTCATTTACTCTTGCCATAACAGTAAGGTGAGATATAAATAGAATTCACTCCTTCACCCCAAAATATTCTTTTTTGTCTTTTCTTTCAATTTGCCATTATTCCTTTATTTTAACAGTTGCAGCATGACAAAAGTACATGTTGCAGTAGTCTAGTCAGTCAAACTATGTTAAACCTATCACATATAGATACCTCATAGAATTGTAGAATATCTCAAGTTGGAAAAGACCTAGAAGGATCATTGACTCCATCTCTCAATGCTTCTTTGCTCCAACTTCTAAAGCTACTTTGGAGGCAGCATTAGAAAGCAATCGGAGGACCCATGATTTGAAGTTGACTTTCCAAGCATTTTAAAATTTGTGATTGTAAAGAGACTTTTCTGTCATTGTTCGCAAATATCCAGCTATAGCTGCTCACTCTTTTGGTATTAAAGAGCAGTGCCTTATGAATGGTTAATGACCAGAAGCTTGAGCCTTAAAATTATGGCTAAATAACATGGATATCAGAAGATCTGTTCAGTTTACATGAACACAAGTATTCTCTGGCTTTTCAGAGGTCTTAGGGTGCTTGAGTTTTCCCTCTGGACTGGTAT
The DNA here is from genome assembly GCA_013399015.1 of Galbula dea. NCBI lineage: Eukaryota > Metazoa > Chordata > Aves > Piciformes > Galbulidae > Galbula > Galbula dea. The sequence goes on along the minus strand of VWZX01009113.1, from coordinate 396,858 downwards.
ATATGACTAAGGACCCAGAGAAGGCCCACATGCTTCGTAAGTGATAACCAAGATCAAGTGAACAATTATGATTGAAGTACCCAGGACACCCCTGGACAATTCAAACAACACTTGACATAAAATGTAAGAAGTCTGTGTAACTGCTTGATATTCTTTGCACAAAGAGTATCAGGGGTGGCTTTCCCTCAGGCAACAGAGACAGTTGCCAGTAACCAGAGTGGCCATAGTTCCTGGCTTGGTGGCTCTGCCAGTCTCAGAGACAAAAATACAACCTTGAACCACAAATCCCATTTGTACCCCACCAAAGGCTCTTCTGCCATTGCAAATAACATGTAGGGCACAGTTCAGTGATTGAGTTACCATAAAGTGCCTTTAGCACAGAACATAACACTGTTGATGTTTCTGCATTCTCCTGAAGCCAATGTCCAGGCCTTTCAGAGTAGTAAATAGTCTCACATGTAAAACCAAGTTAGGGCATCATGATTGCTATCACCCTACAGTGAATACCAGCAGAATTAATAATGGATGGCCGCATACTGCAAAGCGTTAGAGAGATGTCTTTTATACTTTATTTGCAATAAGAGATGTGACTGGAATGCAAGACTACAGTGGTTTGATTCTCTGCACCTGGAGCCTTGGAGCTGTTTGTATCTTTCTCCTCTTCATGTCAAATGTGGGTGTTTTCATCCAGTTTCTTATTTTTTACAATGTGTTTGGTCATTTTTTATTTAACCTTTGCATAGGTGAAGTCATTTTAAGTAATACCTCATTCACTTTGTGCTTTATTTACACACATAACACATACTCATACCATAGCTGTAACTGTCTGGAGAATAATGATTCAGTGCATGAAAACTCTGTGTATGATATTTGGTTTTATTTTGTATGGGAGTGAAATCAAAGCAATCCTGAAACAATTTTTTTAAGTGTCAAAGATATTTTAAGAGCAGGGAAAAATCTCAACATTTTTAACTATTCTCCTCCTGTCTGTCTCTGTCAGCAAAAGTAATCACAGAAATATGTCCCTAAAAGATTGCTTACATAAAAGAACACTGAACGTAAACCACTTCTAGTGAAATACCCTGGTTTTGAGACTGAGTAGTTCAATCTAAATATATTATCTCAATGTTCCTATTTGGTATGTCTATAAACACTTCAAAACACACCCTCATACTTCACCCCACAACTGCCATAACAAATGTATTTGTTTCAGTATCAACACATTAAACTATTCACAAAAACATAGATATATTTGTGAGCACCAGACAGTCATTTACACTTTGCTGTGTGTATAAATTTAAGACACATAAAGGAATTAATCAGCTCACTTCCTTTTTCTTGGCACGTACATTCTTTACATCTCTTCTGACTTGTAATAAGCATTACCTAAAGGATGTAAGGCAGAGGTACAATAGCAATATCGAGGTAAGTCAAATCCTGCTGTAAATAGCAGCAATATATGCCCCAAGGTTTCTTGAGTACTCTGATTAATGTTGCAAGTCAGAACCACAAAATATATATGCCAAGGTTTGTTATTTGAATAAGTGATAGACTTTGAAGGAAGCCATTTCCTCATAATTAACCTATTTACTGACCATGTCTTTTATGAACTAATATTCATACAAGTTCTCTTCAAAGACTTCACTTTCTTTTTTGTCTGTCTAAGTAGTGTGCTTGTCCTCTGTGTTGAAAATGTGGAGTGGGTGAACTTCATAGCTTTTTTTACTGTATCTTTGAGGACTCTGTTCTTCCCAGGATCTCCACATTAAAGGACTTCCCTGTAATAGAAACAGTAGGAAAGAGAATAGGGATTGCATCCTGTTTTAGTAGCTTGGGGGAATTAACAATGCTCCCTCTTGTGCACAGTTAAGCTATACAAACTGTAGCCTGAGCAGCTTAAAAAAGAAAAAAATAATCACACTGTCTGCTGTGTGCTAGAGTTCTGGTTTGAGGAGAAGTAAAATACCACTTTCTTAAAGGAAATTCCACATGAAAATTGTTGATGTTGAAACTAACATCTAGTCTAAACATAGTTTTTTAACTGATTAAAATGCAGTTGGCTGAAATAATTTGGTTTTTTTCCTTTAAACTGAGATATGTGTAATTATGTGCTTAGTTATATCAGTTCTAGTTCCTAGAGAAGAGTAAACAAACTGTAGTAGTAAAAGCAGTTTCATACCATTATGTTAACAATCATAGCCACACTTAAGGGATTGTAGTACATAAGTCTTTTGATATAGCCATAACAGTACAGCTCTTGTGTATAAACAGAGTTTTTTAGAATATTGCAAGTATCCTGCTGATCAGTACTTGTTACTAGGATTTCTGGCCTCCTTTAACAGAGCCTCTGCAGTACTTGAAGTATTTCTTCTTGCATTTTATTATTTCCTATTTCTATCACAGTTATGTAGAGAAACTGTGAAGAAGAAAGCATTACAAATAATGTTCATTAAGTTTTTGGTGAAGCTTTTTGAATAGTGAATAGTGAAGGACTCAGGACAATAAAGAAGTAGTTTTTAGATTTGTCTGAATCAGTCTGCACATTAGTCCTCTGTACCTTTACAAGCAGAGGAAATACTTTCATTCCCATATTGCTTCACATATATACCCATTTTTTCAATGTATCTCTTTCTAAGAAGTCTACAGTTTATTTGCTTTTGTGGGGAAGAAAACCATGTGTTCTCTTTTTCCTACTAAACTGAGCATAAATTCAAATCCAGTTTCCACAAGTGTTGTAAGCAAAAAAAAAAATAATTTTTCAAATCAGACTTTACAGAACATATTTGACTGAACTGGCTGTTGCTTATTATGGACAGTCCTGTCTGCATAAAACTTAATTATGACAGAAACAACATTGCACAACTTGATTTTTCCATCTGTCTTTTGACTTCTCCCCCTCAAGCAATGGTAAAGACACCAAATTCAAAGCTGTTTATAACAGTTTAGTCTTTCTGCCAATCAGTTCAAGAATAAAAAAAAAATTAAAAATTTACAATGGCCTGCTATTTTTTATAATATCTATATGAACCAGTACAGGAACCTAAACCTTTTTGATCTGTTTTAGCAATCAATTATACTGTATTCTCAAGTGGCATGTACTCAAAACACAAGCTAGTAAATTGACTTGTTGCCTGGGACAATTTTTTTTTTTTCCCCAATGTTGAAGTGCAGAATCTTTATTAAGCAGAATTACTGTTTTTAAAAGAGGATCTCTGATTTGTCAGGTTTTGAATTCTCGTGCTGACTGCAAACCTCCCATTTAAAGCAAATCAGCAAAGCCAAGTGAAGTAAGAAGTAAGAAAAATGATGCACAACGGAGAAGTGAGGTGGTATTATACCTTAAGCATCTCCAGATTGTATGTTTTATTTCTGGTGAAGACTAGTTACAAATAACTAAAATCTGGCAGCAGTTTTGTAATCTCTGTTACACAGCTGAAAACATTTACTAAGTATTTTTTTGGTAATCTCATCAAAGAAGTGGAAAATTATGTAGAATAATGAGAATGAACTTTCCCATTTCAACTCTGGAACAGACCTTTGTAGGTTCTCATTGTAAGGTAAATAAACTTTTAGGCCTTTGTGAATAAAGCCAACCTGATCATTTTGTTGGGAAAAAATTACAGTTTACTGTTTGCTGACTTTAAAATCTTTAAATTAGCTTTTCTTTTCCAGAATTTCAAGAGGCTAGGAGTTTTTAGGTGGAGAGGTTGAAGCAGTCAGAGTAAGGATGCAAGTAATAATTTATTCTATTCTTAGACAATAACGTGAGTGCAAGTGAATTCTGGGCGTAACACACTTTGCCTTATCCATGTTGCAAATAATGGAAATGCCTTGGTGAATTTAAAAGCTTTGCTGTTTTCACAGGGAGTGATTCTGTGCAGGTCTCTTCATACTGAAGAGCTCAGAGGAAGCTGTTAACAACTTGTAATACCTTTCAAGAACAGCCTAGATTTAAGCCTAGGGCTCAAAGACTGGGAGCTACTTAAGCCATCTTTACCCTATTTTCAATCTCTGATCTTTAAGATCACACATCTTTTTTATCCCAGTATTATATATAGGTACTATATAGTTACACTGGTATAGCTTCTAATGTAACCAGCATTCTATTGATTTTAAAGTGTTTTGTAATGTCCTCATATAAAGAAGCTGTATTCATGTCTGTACTTTACCACAACAGAGATGTTGTATTATTAAAATTGCACAGGCAAAAATAAAATAGTATTAAAATAGTACAAATTTTAATATACCTGATCTCAGACAAAAAATGTCAGAAAATTTCTCTCTGAATTATTTTTCCCATGTCTGTCAGTAACATGCTGAAAAACCCATCATAAATAATCTTCAATCTGAATACAGTTAGTGTTTTTACCACAACAAAAAGGAAATTGTAACAAAAGTAACTTGATATTATTTACCTAAATATTATCCTAGAATCATTTCATAGAGGCATCTAATTTGGAAAAAAACTTTGAAATCATGGAGTCCAGTTGTAACTGAATCGCTAGGGGACATAGTTTTTTATAGGATAAAAATAACACTGATTTTCTTACTGACATTACTTAGCTAAATTATCAGACACATGAAAAGTAAGTGCAAAATCATAAGATTAACAAGTCACATTTGCATTAAATTTAAAGGATCTTTCTTTTGTTCTTTTTATTAAAAAGTAGATCTGCTTAGAATGTGTCTGTTCAAATACTAATATAGCTATTAATTGAACAGATACCACAGTAAGAAGCATAAGAAATTCAAGGTGCATTTATTGGGACAGTCAGAAAATTGAGAACCATCTTAAAAATACCTGAAAAATGACAAAGTTATATGAAATAAAGGTGGGGGATGAGAGTAAAAAAAAAAAAAAAAACCCGAAAAAAACCAACTTAAATTGGCTGCAGGTAAAGGCAGGAAAATGGAATCATAAATCATATAAGACAGCTGTATTCTTTTATCCATGGATCCAGATGTTCCCACTAAATGTGTAACAACTTCAGAACTGCTTTACAAGAGCAAGTGTGAATACTCCATTTCTCTCTTTCTTAGACAGCACTAGCTGGGAATGTTTGATACCAAGTAGAAACTTTGACCTTTGGTTGTAGGAGAGCAGCATCTGAATAGAGTTCTTAAACATAGCTCCTGACCAACCTAGATTAGAATAAACATTCAGTGTTAAAAGGCTAAAGTTATACTGGAATCTTTTTAAAATAGTGACTAGAATCAAATCTCTGGTTGACGTAACTGGATAATACAAGGCTAGGTACCTTTACTAACTAAGAATTTCTAAATTCTAGCCAGTGTCTTTGGGTGATGGAGTCCTGTTAGAATTATAATAATTTTCTTACTGGATTTGGAAGTAGATTAATATTAGGTGGCAAGAAAATGAAGTCTTAATTCACTTCAGATATGTTTTGAAATGGCAGCTCTGGATGGACCATGACAAAGACATTTAAATGTCTTCCAAATGGAAACTGATCTTCCTCGCTTCTCTCTGTCTTATCCTTAGAATGAAACGGTTATAAAATAGATACCTTTTTTTTTCTTCAAGTAAAATAGAGAAAGAAAACTTTTCCTACTCTTCTAAGTATTCTTCATTGCTCAAAAGTAAAAAGTAGTGATTTCTTTTTCTTTATGCTAGTTTCTTTCAAAAACCTTGTTTTGAAACTTAAAGAATACTACCTACAGCTATTCTCTAGTCATCTGGAAAGATAACTTATTCTGATGATAAAAAATAGCAAGCTAGAGGGTATTATTAGGTTATTTCTGCAATTAAGATTCGGTGACTGAAGACAGCTATTAGGTGATTATCACACCATTGTTTGTTGAAGAGGGGAGAGGAGGATGAGTCTCCTTTAAATCCTCAAAGATACAAATGTTCTTTAAAAAGCGCAGATATTATATTTGTATCTACAGGGGCCTGAACCACTATTATCCATTTGCCTCTATACAAAAAATACAGTGGAAAAAAAAGCAGATACATCTACCTCTGAATTCAGAAGTTACTATTGAAGTCATAGAGATATATATGAAGTTTACTTTCTTTAATTTTTCTCCAATGACAAGAGCTCTATTGCTCAGATTTGTTTGTATTATGATAATGGTTTCTGAGCTGGTGATAACAAAGACCCAGGCTGAATGAACAAATTGGGTAAATAAAGTACCCATGTGGTAGAATTCATGTAACTGTAGTAGAGCTGTTTTCAAAAATCCTCCCTTCATCATCTTTTGAAAAAAAGTAAATCATGAAAGAACCCAAAAATCTAAATTCTGATGAAAGCTGTAGTTTCACATGGAATCATTCAGCTCAAAGTTGCAACTGGGCAACCAAATTTCCAGGAAAGGATAGATACTAGCTAGACTTAGGTCTACTACATTTTTTTTTTTGGATGGCTTAAATGTTTCCTTCCTTAGTATTCTGAGTATAACTCTGAACATTTGTCTTCCTCCCTTGAACATATAATGACCTTAAATACCTTGCTAACCATTGCAAATTTCACTATAGATGCGAGGCATTAACTTTATACTCAGAAGGATTCAGCCTAAATATTGCTAAAATCTTCAGAAAATCTGGAACCAGCTTTTTTCCCTGTCTCCAACACTTGGTTTTGAATGTGGGATATATGAATGTGGGAATCACAGAATCACAGAACATTAGGAGTTGGAAAGGACCTCGAAAGATCACCTAGTCCAAGCCCCCCACCAGAGCAGGATTCCCTACAGTAGGTCACACAGGAACATGTCCAGGTGGGTTTTGAATATCTCCAGAGAAGGAGACTCCCCAACCTCTCTGGGCAGGCTGTTCCAGTGCTCTCTAAAAGATCTCACTTTTGTTCCAGGATTCCCAGCAGACTCTTACCTAGTGTTTGGTAAAATAAGTGTAGATGCTAATAGAGTGAATATAGTCATCTTTGTGGTATAGATCATTTATTTTTCTGTTGTGGACATACCCTGTAATGGACATTCATAATGGGATATGCCAGACTGCAGCTGTATTGGTGGGTTGGGAGAATTAGGAAAGTAATTCTAATTCTTTGCTGCCTTAAGTATCTTACCTGTCCTTAGAAGGATCAAGGGATTCAGAACTTCTGGGACTTCCAGCCTAATTCTACTGCATTGTTCTAATTTTTATTAAGAAAACAAAATTGTTGGCAAAAAATGAGAATACAAAACACTAATGTTATTTTTTTTTATTTGCCCTTGGATTTCATTCAACAGATTTATTTTCCTCAAGCAAAGACCAGGTGTTGAGACCCATTTCATTAGTCCTTTCATGCAAATGCAGAGGACTTCTGACCTTGCTGTATATAATTGGAAAGCTGAGTAATTACAAGTTATATAATTATATGTTTTGTTCTCTGGAAATGGACCCAGGCAACAGCTTTCAGCCAGGAGAAAAACCCAAACAAACAACAGAACACAGCAAACCAAAAAAAACCCCAAACCAACCAACCACCCCCTTATGTACTCAGCAAGGATTTATTTTTATTTTATGTAGGAATGATAGTCTTTTACCTACTTTTTTCTACTAGTTAGGCAGTGGAACAGGTTGCCCAGGGAGGTTGTGGAAGCCTCATCCTTGGAAGCTTTTAAGACAAGGCTTGATGTGGCCCTGGGTAACCTGATCTAGTGGATGGTGTCCCTGCCAGGCAGGGGGTTGGAACTAGATGATCTTTAAGGTCCCTTACAACTCTGATGATTCTATGATTCTATGAATCCTTATGCTCTCCTTCAGCAGTTGATTTGTGCCACAATGCCAGCTAATAGAGGAGATGAGAGTGTTTTTATGTGTATGTAAGTACAACAACCCTCTTTTCCATGCAAGAGTGAGTGGGCATTACTTGAGTATATGTCACTGATTATATCCCATAACTGCTTAATGAACAGTCATCTTCACAGGCAATGGGTACCAGAACTGATGTGTTTGAACTCTTACTGTATTGCTTAACATGAAATGCTGAGTAGAGCATACAATCACGTCCTAGGTGACTTTGTAGGGCCCAGATTTCTTTCATTGTTACTGTGAAAAGAATTCCATCAATTTACAACCTGATATTAATGCACTTCATTTCTTTCTTTGCTGTTGCTCTACTTACCTGATGCAAGTCTCAAGACTTACTATGCTGAGAAAAGCTTGACAGTCTATTTAGACACTGAATAGAAAGAGAATATTTAATTCTATAGTTGCATCATTCATGGTATATATTCTGGATCAAGGATTTTTTGGATTTCATTTGTTCTGTGCGTAGTACAATAGTTCCCCTGATTGAGCTCCTGAAGTATTACTGAAATAGAATGAGGTAATGAATAAATGAATTAATAAATACTTAACCCACTCTTTCAGACAGAGGCATAAAATCATTTTTAAACACCTAAATGTGCTGTATGGTACTCTTTATAGAAGGAAAAATATCTTCCTAAGAGCAGATGACAATCATTTTGAAATAGGAGGATTCATAATCCTTATAGGTTTTATCCTAGTGTGTAATTGCAAATGCCACCAAAATACAATAGCAATACATAATTCTTGTATTTAAATAAATTTGACAAGTTCTTTTTTAATTGTATCTCATAAGCCATTGTTTCATAGGTTAACAGAGTAGAGGAAAAATATAAGAAGAAAAAAGGAACAGTTAAACAAAAACAGGTGAAACAAAGTGGGATAAGTGAGAGAAATAATGATTAGTGTACATAATAAGTCCCCGCATTTCTTCACTGAATTTTCTCAATCATCTCAATATGGTCATAGTGTTTCCTGTTCCTATGGGGTGTTTTCTAAATTAGACCTATCTGAGAATCCAGAGCTGCATGCTGATTTTGCATTTTTCAAAGGTACTTTTAAATAGTCACACAGCTGTGCTACACAGCACCAAAACAGAGGACGTTATTCCTTTGGCATCATGAGCTGATACAGCATAGGAAATTTCTGATGATTTTCTGAAGCCGTTCCAAACTTTCTGGTCCAGATTCTTAGCCTTTTGACTTCCACCTAGTGCCATTCTGGAAGTTCAAAACAACTATAAAGTCAGCACTTCCATTCTGTTAGGAAGAAGGAAAAATTAAGCCTTCAAAACTAATCTGGCAATTTGAAGGAAACAGGTCTTTTGTAAGGTTTTTGACACTTCTGTTTATTTCTCCATAAGGAAACAGGGCCAGAAGAGAAGAGAAAATACCCAAACTGTATGCCCATGCATCTTTGAATATGCTCTGTGTCCTATCAGCTAAAAGTTTGAAGGAAAGGTAAGTATAGAGATGGTTACATATATTTAAATTACATTATACACTGAGCACTCAGTGTTTACTTCCATGAATGCACGTGTTATTTTGAAATCCAAGGATAAGAGTAGTAGGGATTCCCTGCTGTGTGGTGGTTCCTGAACTTCAACCTAGTCATACTCTGTGACTCTTTCCCTGAGTACAGGAAACTAAATACCTTTGTGAAGGTGAAAGTATGGAAACATTCTGCTTCACCTGTTCCCAGAGATTTCCTTTCCAATCATTGCTACATAACAAAATAATTCCCAATTTGCATAATCCTATGTAGGGACAAACATAGTTGAGTCACAGTTTCTATTTTTTGCTCTCAGACTCCAATATGCCCTGAGTGACAGGTGAAAACACATTTCATTATAGCTATTCATGTTCCTATCATTCTCAGGCTAAGGTTTCTAAATTTGTAATGGAATAAATACTTTCTCAGTCTTAATTCACAGTGTCTATGCTGCAGGCTGAACACCTCTGGGTCAGAACATTAAAGACATAGTGACCTCTTCCTTACCATTTAATTTAATATTATAAGAATTATATTCTGTCCAAAAGGAAGGCAGGGTGTGGTGGTGTAGAGACTCTAAATGTGTAATGCAATAATCTGCCTTCAGCAAGAGGCATAGTAAACTGCAGCAGAATTGGAACCCTACTCCTTGGATATGACCCTGAATAGACCTTTTTTTGCCCTTCTATCTACCTCTTGGAGGCATTTATTGTTTTTAAACTTTGTCTTGAGACTTACATTTAAGTTAGTTATTTTTGACCATATTGCTATTTAATCCTACGAGGGATAGAAAGGAAAACAGTTTATAAGGTTTGTAGTGACCTTGAAAGCAGGAATAGCTGCCAAGGTCACGTTCAGCCTGTTGGCTGAGTTCAGCAGGGATCTTTCAGGTTGACCAGATTTGCCCCTGCTAAAGGTATCACATCAGTCAATGGAAATCCCAGAGAGAAAATGAGTTAGACCTTTTTCCCTTCAAAGACAAAGAAATGTTTACACATTCATATATTTGAAGCTATATGTGATGTGTTTTGCAAATCATGAGGAATATCTGATAAGAAGTCATACCTACTAAGATTACACAGCTTGCAATTACATTTCTTGAAGTTGCCATTAGAAGTTAACTTTTAATTCAGCTTTGATCTGCTGTGTAATTCTGGTGAAGAGCAATATGGTTATTTCTTTCTCTAATCTAGAGACTAACAGCAGAAAAGAATCAGGAAAAATACTTCATAAAACAGCCCTGTGGGAGTTCTTTCTATCTCTTTACAATCAAATTTGCTCATGGATTTTAGGGACAAATCCGAGGGGGTTCCACACACACACAGATATCTAATTCACATCATGAGCTTTGAAATTTAATTGAAGTTTTGAAAATTGTGGTTTTTCTTATTGGTTATGAATAATAAAATACTTGGTTAGAATACAAATGATTATTTTATTTATGATTAAAGAGCCACAGTATCATCAAGAAGATGAGATGTCTATAAGAAAACCACAAAAATTGCTCAAGGAATTTCTTTTCCAGCTATATTTATATTAATTAATAACTCCAAGCTATATTTTTCTATCTCACATGTTTCTCTACATAATTAAGGTGTGGACTGTAAGGGAGAGAAAAATGAACTATGCAGGCTCATGCAAAAGGTTTAGAATTTTCATATTTAAAGAAGGAACTAGTTCAGACAGGCCTCTTTATTTAGTAATGCACATTCTTGGGTTAAAAAGGACAAAGGTTAGCAAATGAAGGGGTAGAGGAGTAACAGAAAAAGTCTGCTTTCAAGCTTTTCACTTTTGTGACTATTGGGGGATTTTTATCTTTGGGATCTCCTGTGATGATCTTGTCATTCCTTCTCCTCAGTGGTCAGGTCATGACCTAACTCCAGGTACAGAACTGCGATTTAATCACAGAACTTCAGGAGTTGGAAGGGACCTTGAAAGATCATCTAGTCCAACCCCCTGCCAGAGCAGGATTCTTCCCTAACAGGAATGAAACCTGGGCCTTAGTGGTGAGAGTGCCAAATCCTAACCTCATGCTCTCTTCCAACTGAAACTTATCTAAAATAGAATTACTTTCTACAATTTCAAGGGAAGTCATGAAAATAACAGTTATCTGATTCTTTGATTAGTTGCTTGATCCTTGATACAGCAACACAAGCATATTTGAGGAAGAAGTGTCTTTAAAGGGTTCAAAAAATGATGTTACTGTGAGCCTTGTCAGAGTTCTGGCAGGTAAGTAGTATTGAAGCAGTGGTTTTTAGCTAAGGCTGTGTTTTCTTTAAAACCCTTTCTTACATGAATGTGGATTTGGCATCTTTATGTAGCTAAAATGAGCTTTTTCCTTCTTTTCAGAAGGAAAGAAATAGTTGTTTGTAAGTTTTTATTTCCTTCTTTTTTAATAAAATAGTATAGTACTTCAAAAACATCACATTGTTTTATATTTTCATATTTCTTTCATGAAGTCTGTTATAAAAACTGAAACCATTGTAGTAATGTCACACTGGTCAGTAGGTAGCAGCTTTTGATCTTCATTTGTTCCTCTATACTTCCAAGGTTGGATTACTGCAGACTACCAAATTATTCCATTCAACCTAGGTCTTTACAGGTATTTTAGCAGCTAAAGTTCATGAGACTTGTAAATGTAGTTTGATCCAATGGGAAATTGGAAAAAACACATTCCACATTGTATTGATTTCAAACTCCTGGTGTAATTGAAGTCTAATATAGTAATATTGACTTATATCTTTCAAATTCTGGTAATAGAGAATTTATCAGCCTCACATTTTCCAGCCATATAATGTATATATAAGATATATATATATATATATATATAATTCTACGCATTTATCTTTGTGATTTAGAAAATTTCTGTTCTCCCACAGAATTTCCTCTACATTCACTACTGGATTTTACTGTTCTTTTTGGGCAAAAATAGTCTTGTAGTTAAACTCAGCTCTTAGTTGTGTGCCTTATCAAACTTACAGTTAAAGCAGTATAAATTTGTCTCAGTTTCCAACTACAACAAAAGAGGACTGCAGTTTTGTTAGTTATGAAAAGTTTTGGAAATTTTCTGTTTGGGTGCTAATATTTGTGCTATGTTTACTGCTGAAGATCGTGAAATACCATTGCTGGAAACAAGGTTAAGTACTCAAACATTTAAATATATTTCTTCAATTTCTTAAAATAATTGTTCAGTCTTTTAGGAAAAGTTATTCACAGATTTTAGAAAACCAGTTTTTTTACTTTATACCAAACCAATGAGCCTCAAACATCAACCCTGATGAATAGCAAATGATAGGTCAAATAAGACAGTTGGTTTTGTACACACTTCTCATATCAAAGCATTTTCCTGAGGTGTTAAGCTTCTCTTATCTATTAAGTAATAAATGACCAACCCACTATAACATATTTCTTTCTGCAAGGAACTGTGACTCCAGAAGTATAAAAACAAAGTGTCTTAATTTGTAAGTGTAAGCAGAGCCCATTGTCATTTTTTGTGACATTAACTGGTTTTTACCTTTTTTTTTCTCCTTTTATTTAGGCAAGCTTACAGGAAATCAGCAGTGTTAGACCAAGTCATTTAAGTTCTTAGAGAAGTTATTTGCAGCAGTTTGCCTCTTCAAGTATTTTAATTTTTATCATACATCAGGGAGTATTTTATGATACATTTGTTTTTTAAAGGGCTTGTTAGTGAGGCTGTAACTGACATTTCTGCAAAGGAAATTAAATGTCCACATCTGCTAAAAAGTGGTCATCCAGCAATTCAGGAGGGTGATAGGTTAGCTACACAAATGTATTTAGACTGTAGCCCTCCACAAAAGAATCTTTTGGTTGATAAAAAACAAGTATTCCAAACAGGCACCCACTGAGACCATTACTCAGTTGTTCCTCTTTGCAAGATATTTGTTAGAGAGTTTGAGGCAATTTGATTCAGCTGAACAGCTATTGAGATCACAGCTAGTTCTTGAACCTGTGGTTAAAATTGTTCTCAAAATTGTTTCCACCTCTGTGAAAATGATCTTCCTGACGCTTTTTTATCCTATCTGAAAACTATGCTGCCTTTACTGTGGGCTGCACATGGTACCGTCTGTGCTCAGTTTGTCAGAAAACTATATATGTAGGGTGGCCACTCCCTCCTTACTCTAGAGCCCTAGCCTGCTATGGCAAAATAAAAATCTTTGTAGGGCAGATTTGGACTTCAGCCAAACTGACACATCCCAAAATACCCAAATGCTGTGAAGCGGTTAAGATTAAAAATTCACAATGTTAACATTCAGCTTAGCAGCATACCACACCAAACTTACTTGAAATAAGAGACATTTTCTAAAGTGCCTTAGTGACAAAACCTAGTCAGGTCACTGAAGAAGCTTCTATGGTTTTCTTGATTTCAAACCAATCTGCAATTCTGTTTTTAAGAAATAGTTATTCTTAGGTCTAAGTGATCATTTGTTGTTACTTAGAAAGATTCAGTTATACTAAGCCCTAACAGACTAGAGATAACCCATGCAAGAAATCATATTTGTGGCCAACATGACAATAGGACTTGCAGCTGCTAAATGCTCATCAGCATTAGTCTCTTTCCAAAAGTGATTTAGAAGCTCGCTCTTTCATTTTTAAGAAGCCGCTATCAGGCATATCAGTAAACTAAAGCCATTTACATCTACCATTGGTGTTTTTTGAGTTGTGGGGAAAAAAAAATTAGCCAAGACTTACTTACTTATACAGGTAAACCAGAACCATCCTTTTGCTTTCTGTTCTGCCTCCTTTCTAACCCTTTTCTGTGCCTGCTTGAAAATCATATATCACACAATTCAAATGCTTAAAATCTTAATTAAAATTACTTCACAGAATCACAGAGGTTGGAAGTGACCTCTGGGGAACATCTAGTCCAAACCCTTTGCCAGAGCAGGATTCTTCTGTTACTGGAAATTGAACTCAGGCCCCAGTGGTGAGCGTGCCGAATCCTAACTACTAGACCACCACTTCTCCTAGCTTGTTATTGTGTTATTCCACTACATACTCAATTACCATTTGCTTGTGTTTGCCTACGTCAAAAAAGAATGTTGACACTTGTGTCTTGACTTTGTTCTTACCTTCTCACTTTGTCAAAAGTGAAAGACATACATGACTAAATATGAAGAGGCTGTTGGTATGTGGAGGTTTACTCATACAAGTTCCTTCCCTAGGGTTTCTATTTCTCACTTCTTGATTGTATTAAAACCTTCATCCTGCACTGGTTTAGGTTTCACTTAAATGCATCTTCATCCTCCTGTGGTCTCATTTGCAGTATGGTATTGATGTCTTAACACTGTTTTTTATTGGCAAACACATATCTTGAACTATTGAAGAAACTTAGACTTAACTAAATCCAATTAAAGGTAACGTTAGCCCAAAACGGGCATCCTTCCCCTACAAACACTGCCTACTTCTAAAATACCTTGTCAGTTCAAAAACTTCAGCAGTGTTCCTTCCTGACCATTAGTGTAGGTCTTTTTACACTCTACACTTTAAAGCATAAATTCAATTATGTAGGGTTTTTTCCTCCCACGTTTCATTTGTAATTCCTTAGGAACTACAAATATGATTATGAACAACAGTGTTCCAATTCCTTTTAAAATCCATACTTTCTGACATTTCAGAAGATAGTCTGTGATGGTACAAATAAAACTGATATAACCTGCACACCACTGCAGCAACTTTTACTGTCAGAACAGCAGTTGACTGCAATGACAAACCTGATATACTGAAACCAGCAGAAAAATATTTGTCACAGTTGCAAAATCTTTGGAGACAATCTTTATATATAGGCTATATTTCATTCAGAAAAAAATCTCTGTATAAGTGAAGGATGTATTTTTAATTAAAATCCACATACCAAAACATTGAAAATAATAATTGGAATGCTGATATATTTCAGGAGCCAAAGCCTGTGTCTGGAAAACTTGTTAAACATTTAGAAACAATTCTTCCTGCATTGCTTTCTGTAAATAAATCCCCTTGAATTATAAGATTTTGTGTAATATTTTTCTTTCCTCTTTCCTAAACACTTGTTTAGTGTTGCCATGTACCACTAAACAGCTGTCACATTTGATTTTGGACACAGCTCTTTTTCAGTGTTGAGTGAAAAGATTCCTGGATATATATTTTCAATCTTTATTATTAACAAAGCTTGGGAATGACTGCCTAAATATTAGAGACTCCTGATTTCGTGTTTCATAGGCCTCTTACTCTGAAATGCTAAAATTGATAGCTTCGTAATGCACTTTGGACAGGAGAAGTCAAGCTTGAAAGCACAGATGAGAGCTGAGCATCTGGGGAGGGAGCAAGAGCAAAGCTCTGGGTTATTGCTAGTGTGTGGCCAACCAAATGCAGTCCCTGGGAATAGAGGCAGCACAACAGCAGCCGTTGTGCCCGTTTAAGGCAGCGTTTCTGCTAAACTAGGTTCCTAAACTACAACTATCTCCTAAACATGCAAGACTAACATCTCCCATGGCAAGAGAAACACCAAAGGATTGCTAGGCTGATCTCTCAACTCATGACTTGATGCTTCTCAGGAACAAAGCCTTTCCCAAGAGGTGTGATCCCTGGTTCCTCCCCATCCCACAGCCCTAGGCCTCTGCCTCGAAGCCCCACACAGCCTGGGCACAGGAACCCAGGGGGAGGTGCCAGGGAAGCTCTTCCAAGCAGATAGGGGAACCTCATGGAGGACCACCTTGGTGCTAAAGGGGTACAGCCAGATGGAGAAGTGTTTTAAAATTTTAAAATCAGATCACTACAATATACAGAGTTCGTTTGCATGCTTGACATAGTTTTAAGATACTTTTTACAGAAGGTGTTTTTTCCCCCAACAGAACAGCTGTTCTTAAGGTGTCTATAACCTTTCAGTCTCAGAAGTCAGCTCCAGACCTAAAAGACATCTGGCATAAACCCTGCTGTCATGCAGAGGAATGGCACTCTCCTGTACAATGCTTGTGTTTCACAATAATGTATTGTATTTGACTTGTTCACATTTTTCTAATGTTATTTTCACAAATTACAGAGTAGTCCTGCATAGCAGACCTCAAAGCATGAACACAGAAAAAGTAAATATATCTAAGTGTATGTGAAAATGTGTACTGTCTCTCTAAATATAAAGTATATCTATCATAGCTGCACTAATACTCCAACATAAAAACATTGGGTATTTAGTTATTCAGCTTTTTTTTTTAGATGACTGTCATTAGGAGTCTTGACTAAGTAAGAAATAGGATGCTGAAGGAGAGGATTAAGTCAAAATGTATCTGAAAAAACATGTAAAAGTAAATAGGTGAACATTTCCAGAAGGTCTTCAGCTACATCATATCTATTTTTTTAAACAGTGTGACCTCTTGGTAGCTTATACTTCATATGAAGTAGAAGTATATGAAGACCATATACTTCACTGCTAGTATAATACTGTATATTTATATAGGGGATCATTAACAGTAAATCTGCAATGTAATTAAATGCAGATTTCAATAACAGAATTGAAGTGAAAATACCATATGAATATAAAATTCCCTTTCAATCTTTCTCAGCCTAATTGTAGGCTTTTTATTTTTCTTTAAGTAGTCTGCTATTTCAGTTAGTATTAGGACAGGAAAAGCAGGGAAGCAGAAGGATAACAGAAAAGGTTTATTTTGATAACATTCTTGTTCATGTGGAAGAAGGTTTCATTACATGCAGCTTGATCCCCAAATAAGGGAGTGCTCAAAGAAACAAAAGCAGACCCCAATTATAATGATCTTCCAGCCTTCAATCTAAAATGAAGGAGCATGACTGTTTATTTAAGGTGAGGGCTTTTTTTTGTAAGTGAGATGTGTTACAGGAATGATGTCCAATTACCTAATTGATCTGATAGAAAGATAAAGTCCAACATAAAAGAAAAAGGAAAAGGTCACTTTGGAAATCCATGCTATTTCCTGTTGTGATTGTCCTAATTAGCTTCTGGTAAAACTGAGAAGTATAGTGGGGAGTAGAAGGGAAGGATTTACTTCTTGATGAACCCATGTGAGAAATGAAGAAGCACATGATTATTTGGAATGTGTCAAATGTTTGAACCCAAGGTGTGACTGAATTTTATCTAAGTGCAATGAAGTTTAATGGAACAAGAAATATTTGAGTTCCTCTCCAAGGACTGCAGCCTTGGTGACTGATTTTTTATAAAAATGATTTCAAACTAGTTTACAGAAGTTTATTCTGTCATTTATGCATGTATCTCCAAGATAGATATTAAGGAAAAACAAAAAAAAAGCACAACAAACCACAGAATTTTCAAGTGGTTAATTATTAATTGGGGGAGTATGGAAGACTCTATCTAGAAATGTTACAATTAAGTTCCACACAGGTTATGAATTCTTTCAAAACTGACCCTTGCAAATGTACACCTGCACACTAGTTTCAGTATCTTGGAGATATGGCTGTGATGATTAGACAACTATGGAAACGGGAAAACTTTTTGTTCAGAAAGGAAGAGAACAGAAAACAATTAATTGAGAGCTTAGAATTCCTACCTGGGAGGAAGCAAGAGGACTGAGGTGCTGAGTGTTTTCAGATGTTATACAAGCTGTTAGGTGGTCTTAACACTTCAAAGGAAGGACAAGATAATGATTGCAGGATTGTTGGTCACATTTCACAAAAGTGTCACTTGTTCTAAGTGTAATGTGATGACCCTGATGATCTGAAGTTCCTTCCTAGGACTTGTACTTGAAGTTAAGAGTAAATATGGTAAACAGGTTAATTAGAAACGAACAAAACAAACACACGTCTATAAGCTAGTCACGCTCAGGAAGCTTGCTAACCAGTGCATTCACTTCAACATATTTTCATAAACTTTAACATTACAAAAATATTTCCCTCCTTTAAAGCACATAAGTTATATCAAATGTTGCATTAAAAATTCTAAACCTAAAGTTATAAGTTTAGTGTTTTATCAATTTAAAGTTCAGCCATATTCTGTCCTTTAGTTTGAGTGAATCACATTAAACAAATATGGTCAGCAAGATGTACTCTGAATACCAGTAGACAGCCTACATCATTAACCTGCAAGATTTTTCTCTGTACCTTCAAGTCAGAAATGCTTTGCAGTAAAAGACTGAACCATAATTTCACACAAGTATGAAAAATTACTTCTTATATTGAAATTTACTTTTAACACATGGCAGCTTTATTTTGGCTGAACTCCTATGGCTGCAACATTTGCTTTCAGCTTTTGTTATCCAGTGTTAAACTGAAATTATTTTTACCAGCTTATCAAAGAAGAGTTGTTTTCCTTTATAATTTCATTTGATGCATCTGGAAGACTACTTTTACTGTTGTATTTTCAAAATTTATATTTCTATACAAATGTTTACATTTAATTTAAGAACATGCTGAGGGTGGTGAAAATTATCACAAACCATATTCTCTTCCTGCTTTATTCACTCTGTAAAATACTTTCCTCCACAGAGAGGGAGCCCTGCACAATATTTTGTGGAATTGCCATGGACTAAGTTGCTACTAACTGAAAGCAAGGGATAAGATTTCCTTCTCAAAGTTTGTTGTGTATTAAGTATATTATATGTTTGTATTTTGAGTTAGAGAGGAGATATTGAACTTCAATAAACAATAATTTGCTTTTGTCTGGAGTTGAAGCTTGAAGTATAAAGACTTGCCTCCTTTGATTATCACCTCAGAACAAATTGAGAAGGTATCTGTTTATTTCTCAGCCTTCTACTCTTGTCCTTCCAACCAGTTCTGAAAAGACAGCATAGCATGCTGAATAGCTAATTCAAGGCCTTGAACTGAAAGAAAATGTTTTGGGTCAAGAAGGGACTTAGGACATGGTATCCTTCTCTTTTCTCTCCCTTTCCCCCACCTTCCTGGAATAGAAAAAAAATGACCATTTATGTGATTCTTTTCTTTCACTATCAGCAGTTTATCACCACACTGACTGTCAACCTTTTTTCATCATTAGCTCATTTTCTGCTTTTAGGTAATTTAAAAAAATGAAACAAATGTTTTCTCCCGTTTTATGAATTACATGGGAGTATTGGCAAAAATGACTCAGATCTTTACTATTTGTAAATCTCCTCTACCTGGAGCCTAAGACTGTACTAGCAGAAGCAAGACATAGCTAAACCAGTGTCTTACTGTTTCATCTATTAGTTGATATAGCTATCACAAATGTAAAACAGAAAGAGCACAACGAATTTTAGACAGTAGTATAGATCACTCATGCTTTGTATTAAAATATAATTATGTCTATAAAAACCCTCAGCTGTACCTTTCAAACAAGTTGGCAGCATTTTTAACCCAATTTTCATGTAGATGTGCTGAACATTCCCCAAATCTTTGAGTCACAGGTATGAAGAGAGTTTCTCAAAGCAAAAGTCTTCAAAACATTTGCAAACTTACATAGCAACAGTCACAGTGCATCTGATGAACAACATCTTAACTCCAAGTAGAAGCATGACTTCTTCAGGATTTAAATGAAAAACCTCCTGTGGTGACTTTAATCTCTTAGCCTAGAACTGGTTTATAGACTTTAGTTTTCATTATTACACAGTTCCTTTCAAATGGAATAAATTGTCGATCTGCATCAAAGGAAGATACTATGTAACCTTGTTATCAAAAAGGATATGAAAGTCTCCTATTCAGGGCCAAGTATAAGTTCTGTTTGTCAGAAAGTTGAGTGCTTTCAAATTGTGAAGTATTTTTAGGTCCTTAGATCTTGTGGGAAGCCTATATTAATTCTGTAAGGGACAGACAGGAGCAGACAGGCTTAATTTGGGGCAGTTTTTCTCTGTGGGAAAATAACAGAATTATGTAGATTAGTCATTCTTTAATCAGTGAGGGATACTAGAAACTTGCACAAGAGCTCATAAGATAACTGTCATGGAACATTCTATGCCATATTAAATGCTAAGCCAAACATTTTAATCCTTCTATGTTAAAGCTAGTACTCAGGGGTGGTTAGTTATATACAATTCTCTAAACAAAATAGTACAGGCCAATATATCTGCTTGCCAATTGCCCCTTTTTATGGTTGATTTCAAGATTGAGGTAGCAGTCAACTGTTAAACTCTTCTATTAGTTTTTCTATTTTTAAACAGTAAATGAATCCTAACTGAAAATTTTATTGTTTTCATGTCTGCTTCCTACATGCATTAGCTCAGGAAGTGATAAAGCCAGAGCAATTACCTATAGCCTTTTCAGTGACTAATGCCAAGTGATTTCCTGGCTAGCTATAGACAATGGATTAGGAAATAAGTCTCGTGACCAGGAAACTAATTATTTTTATAGTTTTTTTTCTTAAAGCTAACTGGACTAAAACAACAGATGCAATAAAGTATTTTTCAGTTCATGATTACAAGACCTCCAACTAGTGATGGACAAGCAGTTAAAGGTTCAGTATTGATATTGCTGGTCTCTTTCCTAACTAACCAGCAAGTAAATGGCTTTTTTATTACGATTTTTGTATTCTTGCAGACAAATGTTTCTTTCCTTCATTGTTTTATCTTGGAAACCTCAAAGCTGGATAAGATACTCATCAAAATTTAAGAAAGCTCCTACTTACTTCAATGTTATTTGGTGACAATGAGGCCAGAATCTCTTAAGCTTCAAAAGATCTGTTAGCTAATTCCATTCTTAACAGAAATGAGGAAAGCAGACCTTGGAGAAAGTTAAAAGAGCATTTCCTGATTTTCTTTTTCTTATGCATGTCACAATTTAGTAGCAAGTATTTGTAATTTTAGGTAGTTTGTAACTTTCTTGATTGCATAATATGCTTCATTATTTAAACTTGACTTATGTACATTGAATTATAGAGAAGGATAAAACCTTCACAAATACATATAAGATCCCCTAACCTTAAATAAGCCAATGAAAATAGTCAGCTGTCTAGAATGGCAAGAGGAATTCAGTGGAGCATCTTCTGTGAAAATGTAAGAGAATGGAAGAACTGGTAAAATTTGAGGTCTGAATCCCATGGGGCTTAAAGAATAAATTAAAACTGAGAACTGACAGCAAACCAACCTTGCAGTAAAATGAAAACAAACCCCTGTATTTTCCTTACATGAAATGAAAGGTTGAATATTGAGAAACAGTGGTTAGGTTCCCTTGCCTTGGTTTCCCCTAAGACAGGTTTTTGTGACAGAAAAATCAGCTTTTGTTGGTTTGGGTTTTTTGGTGGGTTTTTTTTGCTTCAAAAGTACTTTGAAGTGTTTTTGGGGAATGATTCTCTAGAAATAAAAAAATAGTGTAGCTTTTGGACATCTGCATTGCCTGCACAACAGAGGTCAGCAGGGAGTTATTTTTTGGGGGACAATATTCTGGGGTTTTGTTTCTTTGTACAATATTGTGCTCTACCTAACTTTGAGGGTGTTACAGCTAGCTGACTGACTGGTGCCTTTTGGAGTTTTTGGAGAGATGATAGAAGAGGAAATGGCAGAAATCAGCATGTAAAGACACCCACATACTCACACAGTTGCCCCTTCAAAAAAA
The DNA here is from genome assembly GCA_013399015.1 of Galbula dea. Lineage (NCBI taxonomy): Eukaryota > Metazoa > Chordata > Aves > Piciformes > Galbulidae > Galbula > Galbula dea. The sequence goes on along the minus strand of VWZX01009113.1, from coordinate 375,098 downwards.
AAGAAAAAATGTGATGCCATCACTACTGTAGTTAGTTTTCCTAGTGTTAGACCTTGCAAAAAGAATAAAAGAGCAGTCCTTTATCTAATCTTTCTCCCTCAATCCTTGCTACCAGTCCTAAAAAAACCCCAAAGCAATGCAAGAGAGCAGTCTGGAGTTAAAATGATTTCCTGGCTAGTTATAGACAATGGATTAGGAAATAAGCCTCATGACCAGGAAACTAATTAGCTTTAGAAAAACTGTAAAAATAACTGGACTAAAACAACAGATGCAATAAAGTACTTTCCAGTTCATGAAAATTTTCAGATTTCTAGCCAAATTACAGAGGACAAAATAATGCCTATTCCTTCCTCCCTCCCCTCCCCACCCCCCCAAGAACTTGGCCTCTGGATCAAAATGTGGGGTTTTTTTAGCCTTTCAGTTAGCATGCCCATCTATACAGCTATTTGTTTGTACAGTTAATATTGGAACTTACTTGACACATGGGATTCCTGCATACTTAAATTCTATTTTCTTAGAGAACTCATATTGTTATGCTTTATATACATGCACAAAATTTTTCTTGAAGCTATAATGTGTATGGTTGCATATATTACAGCTTGAAGACAAATAGCTTTGCAAAGAACCAAATTTATGTCATTAAGATTTAACTATCCTCTTGCACACTAAATTTACATCCCTTCTTGTATATTTGTGTTAAATATTAATTAATATTTATTTGTTGAGAGCCTTATAGGCTTATAAATGTATAAAAATAGGATCAGCCGCATCCTGGAAAGTTCCTTCTTAAAGATTGAAGAAAACAATGCTCATGAAAGGACAAACCGTTTCAAAAGTTATGGTTCCAGCTTTTTATATCACAGAGAAATGGAGACATTTGAAACAAAAATATGTGCCTAGAATTTTTTCATTGATAGCATATTAATTAACACTCAGAGAAAGAAAGGCCTCAAGAAAGCTGTGAAGCAAACTTTGAGAACAAGGATACAATACTTGGTACAGAAGAAAGGGCTCTATAGAGAAGGCTGTACAGCAGTAGAAGAGAATGTTCCATTTGCTTTCCCAATAAAGGATGAGAAGTTTAAATTAAATTCAATTACAAAGTCATAGAAATGAATCTCCTACCTGAGTAGTAACCAGAAATATTAGTACCATATACAGAATTGTTGAAGTCCGGTATCTTGAACCTGCATTAGTAACTGATAGAGCACAAGCTCCACTTGAAGTTTATTCCATGCTTAGGTGGTGTTTCCAAGTTTAAGTTCTGTTTTATTTTAGGACTGAGCTAATCACAAAGCAGATTTAGGTAGTCTGGTTTTAACAAATTTTTTTTTTTAATTTTCACAATAATTTCTGTGAAATTAATATTTGAAAACCCTTTACCTCTGTCAAGGTAGTCATTTGGCCAATAGATTTAAACATTGTCATACAGAGATGGAAGTTGAGAGACAAATACAGAGGAGACAAAACATGATCTTTCTTCAGAGACCAGACCAGAAATGACAAAAGGCTTTGAGAACACTACCTTGGTTTGCCTGAACCTAAAGAAAGTTTTGGATGAAAATCTAGGCAAAGCTTTTGGCTGGATGCTATTTATTTTTAATTAATCCACTTTTTTAATACTGTTTTGAAATAAAAATTACTATGAGAAAATCTGTGTAGGAATTCTCACAACTAAGCTTGCCAGGGGTTAAGGTTGCCACAATCTTTAGTAAAACATTTAAATGTTCAGCATTTCTGTCAGAACAATACATCAGCTAAAGATCCAAGGAGTGTCAGCTGCGTTTGTATATTTCATATATTATATTTGTCTTTTCCTGGATTTCAACTGCCTTCTGATCAGGTTTCTTATCCTATGAATACATCTGTACAGAATTGTTTCAAATGCGCAGAAAATTGTGTTATCTGTTCAGCTGTCAGACAATCAAGGTCATACAAGGTGCAAAAATGCTTATCTATATGAGAACAAGCTGAAATCACCTCTTTCATGACCCAAGCAAGTCTAATTACAACTTTGTTTTCAATGGGGAAAATACCTGGAACTTGCAGTGGATTTTTCAAAGTCATTTTTTCTAAGGCACTTGGCTGTTGTGCAGACAAGACTACATGATTCAAAAGAAACTGCAGAAAAGCTGCTACTCCTTAGCTTGGTGGTTTGTGTGTTTTACATGAGGTTTGGTACTTCAGTGTGACAATCCAAAGACTGGATGCATTTTAGGACTACAGAGGCTCAACCCTTCACTCCCTCCTCTTCCAAAGACTTACAAACTAAATCCAGTTTAGATCTGAGTTCTGCTCAGATCTACAGGACATACCATATCACTTACAGTGTAAATAGTGCAGAATTTGATGGTTTCCAGCTTCTTTGAAGCATTTAGTATTAGGGGCCTATTTCACTCTTAAAACTAGATTTCAGCATCTAAAATAATAAGCTGCATTCCAAATTTGCACTTGAAATGAATACTTCCATTTTTTTCCAGTTTATTAATATAAACAGAATTCTAAACCAATAAATATCTGTATACATACTATTAGGTGACATGTAAATCCATACTGTGGGACACAGGCATTCTGAAGTGCCCTTGCAGTTCTAATTGCCCAGCTATCCACACTGCAGGAGTATCCTACATATCCCTTAAGAGTACATTGAGGATTTTTTTCAGAAGCAATATTGATGCCCTGGACATGTATCTAATTTAATACTTACTCAGAACCTGGACAGAGTACAAATGTGAAAGCTGGATTTGTTTATGATACATCATACAAACTTTGAAAACCTCAGTTTAGATTCAGCTGGCTTACTAAAACAAACAAATTTCCTTTATAACTAGTGGCAAAAAATTAGATATTAATAGCATTTGGAATCAAGAACAGAGATCAGAATCAGGAAAAGCATGCAAAGCTATGGAGATTAGTTCAGCTTGCATTAGTCTAGCTAATAAATTTTACTTCAAAAACCTCCAAAACATACTGTTTTAAATGTACGCTTCAATGCTAGTTAACATGGAAATTTGAATTAGTTTGTCACACGAGACATCTTTCTGTAATAAAAAGTTTTATCAAAAAAGTTTTTGAATTAATCTAGTTTCATTTTGTTCATGTCTGTAGCCATTTCGGCATGCATAACTGCATGTGGAAAAGCTGCAAAGATAAACCTACCCAAACCAGAGGAATACTTAGAAAGTTAAAGCTTTTCACATAAAGTTGTGGAACCTAAATTGTGAATTTTTAAGTCATAAAAATGATAAGCCTTGATCATTAGTCTTTCCCTCCCCCTTTACATTTTTTACTGGCAACCTACTTCTAGCTTAGACAATCTTGATTACTTCAGCTACAAAACAGAGTATAAAAGTTCAAACATGATTAGAGTAATGGAATTGTGCCTGCCAGAAAAATACTTTAAAAAATCCAAAACGGTGACAAATCTGAACACAAGATACAAATATCTATAAATTATAGCATGAAATCTTACCTCTATTTAGATACTCTAATTGAACTGCTTGGCATCAAGCCTTCAAAAATTAAAAGCATCTTACATACCAAAAAGATAACTTGACTTTTTTTTCAGCTTTCCTTATGTACAAGGGTTTAGAAACTCATGCATGAATTAAAAGAAGTTGTCCTGGAATAATTTAGAAGACATCTTCTGTGTCTTGGGAGTCTTTTCAATTCTCTTCACCTTTGTAAATTCGGACACTTATTATTCAGTTTCTCAGGCAAGATTCACCATGGTGACGAAACAATTCACAACTCCAAAATTAAACTCCAGCTGCCCAGCTTGGGCTTTCATTACAGAAGGGGTCACCTTGTTCTAACCATAATTTTTATGGAAACTGTCTATTCCTATCCTGTAACCTGTGTTTACTCCCCACCTTGCCTTGCATGAGTGCAAGGTAAAACACACTACATAGCTTAGCTCCCTGTTCTAATCAGCTTTCTCACAACAGCTTCTTTACTTTAGGTTTCTTCCCTCTTATAACAGCTTTAAATACTCCATCTCATTTAAGAGGCCTTCTGCTCTTCCAAAGGGAGAAATGCCACTAAGTCCAGCATTTATTAAATTCTAACCCCTTGGCTTGAATTAATAAAGAATCTGAGAACTCATCATTGCTGCCAGAAATAGATTGTTACATTGAGAAAAGGGGTAAAGGGAGAAGCTATAAAAAGAAGTGCTGCTCTTGGTTATGTATTCAGCAATCATAATAACTCAATACAGTAAAATATGTAACTCTGAACCGTTTCTTAGGTTACTGTATTTTGCTTGAGAGTTCAGTGAGCTAGTGACTCACAAGATAGAAAAGTTGCAAAAACTTCAAACTTGCCTGAATGGTTTTGTGAGAATTGTTATTTTGCAATAAAGATCTCAGTTCTCAAGGACTTTCAGAATACACAATAGTGGTGCAATGAAAGGGCAAAACAACCAGCAGTACCTGCAACCCTGCAAATTCTTCCATTGTCATTAGTAAAATTTGCATCAATTAAGGGGGTGTGCAAAACCTAACTTTGGCCTATTTTAAAACTATCTGCTGTGCCTTTACTGCAGATAGAGCAGAGAATAGATAACTGTGGGCAAAAATCATAGGTAGGAATGGGAGTCTTTATTTTAGGTCTGAGAAGACTTGCTAAGGTATTTCGCTATAGAGGGAAACTATGTCAGTGTTTCTGTGCTTTGAAACAGAAAAAAATATGATAAACATAATGGGAATTTATCTGAAAGCTTCTGCAAGGGAAATATTATTCCATATCTAGAATATTAATTACTTCATTTTAGACAATTAAATCTCTTATTTAAACCTGCCAAAGACAAAAAGACTAACTTTAAAAGATGTATGGTTATACAGGCAGGCTAAAACAAAGCACCAAATAACTAAATGCAAGAAAAATAAGTCAGTCTCGCATGCTTTCCACTCTATTGCAGATTTCATCTTTACACACTTTTTGCATATTAGCAGAGTTTCTCCTCATCATGACTATCTAGTTATTCACACTTAAAATTAACATGGAAATGAACCATTTATAAAAACTTCTGCTGTTTGTAGCTCTTAAACAGGCATGCTTCTGTTTTTCCTGAAACAAATTTTTTTCCCTTGAGTAATCTAAAACAACCATCATTCTGTAAAGCAGTGTCTTAAATTAGTTAGGGAAACATATGGTATGCCCTCCTATGGAGGCTATACTTTGACTATTGCTTTCTGATCTAGGTTTTGGCATGAAATATCTGCCCAAGGACATACAAAGTCTTTACATGAAATATAATTTGATGTATGTTATCAATAATGATTTGTATATGTGGATGATTTAGTAGGTTTATTGAGGTTATTTTTAAAATATCTTGGAGAAATTTTTTTCTTATATAAAGGTCAAAGTAGCATAACTTCTGCACTGGGGCAAGAACACACCCTTCTGAGGCAGTGTTGATGAGACATGAAGTATATAGTTGAGGTAAGTGGGAGTGGAGGGAATTTAAGTCATTCTCAAAAAAATTCACCTTTCATATAAAACTTTTCATGTGTGCATGTTTACTTGTATTTCCATACAAGTGTAAGGTGGTTGCAGTAGCTTTCTCTAACAAAACTGACGCAACTAGGGTAGCACCTGTACAGTACTTAAGCATGTTTCATTTCTTGCAAAAAAGCCCCAAACAATAAGGAATTTCTAGTTTACAATACTGTCTTGTGCAATCCTTTAAGAGAAATCCCAATGCCTGTACATCTTCCCAGTTATGCTAAAGCAATTAAATATCATAAGTGATTTATATGTAACTTGCCCCACCCACATTTTATTAAATTACATGTAGCAAACTTTTTTTTGCTTAACTCCTAGTTGCTATAAAAAGTATCTAGAACTGGAACATATGCCTAAGTCAGTACTGCTTGCTTTGACTGCTGACTTTGACAATGTATCATTGTGCAGATTGATTAGAAAAGTAATCTGCAGCTCGTCAATCGGAAAAAGATCTGGCAGAATATGCATATTCCACAATGGGGTTGTGAATCTGAAATTAATGCATCAAGTGCTTTAGATCTTTACAGTGGTAGTGATGCAGATACTAAAACATGTTTCTAAATTTTATTTCTTGACCTTTTGTGCAATAGCTTTGAATCATGGTGGAGGTTGCATCTACAGCCAGACCATTCATTCAGCAGTACTTAAAAAGCAGCTATGTCAAAAGCATTTCAGCAATTAGGGAGAAAAGAGGAAGAAAAGCTCCAGATTTCATTTAGAAGTAGTCATCTGAACTTCATGAGTTTCCTAAAAGGGGGAAGTTCAGCTTGTCTTTTCTAGAAAGACAAAGTATGAAGTGCTAGTAGCGGTCAAATACTGTGAGCTAAGCAATCAACTTTAGCTATGAGAAGAGAACATCTGCTTATAGGGATGCTTGGATGCTCCCGTTTAATGCTTCAGTACTGTCCTAGTTTGTCACTGCTGGTGTATTATGTCCATTAACCTCTGTTAATATAAGAAAAAGTATTGTCAGATGCCTAAATTAAAAGGGAAATATGTATTTTCTGCTAATGAAACTGTATGATATACAAGCATATAATTATATATTTCCATTTTTAGTCTTTACATTTACTTACTGCTTTTACTGAACTTATATTTGTGCTCTGTTTAATCTAGGGCCTTGAGGTAACAGTCTAGTGAGACACCTTATATATGGAGATTGCAATTTGGTTTATATATTTTGCAGTTCTGTAATGCATCCCTTAAATCTCTTCAGCATTCCACCCTGGGGATTAATCCACTTCAACTGCATGCAGAGCACTAATTGACCTTGTCTGGTTTTGTGACCCAGTCAAAAGTTTTATAATAATTACAGTGAACAAGATGAACTTCATGCATAAGCACAATCTATGTTAGTGTCATAGAGTGTCTTTTGCCTCTAGACCCTTTCTAGGACAATAGAAACTGATATTTTTGTTCAGTAACTTGTGTTATTTTTTCACTTGCAGCTGACCATCCTGTGGTGGTGTTGAAATGCTTTGTCCCTGCATAATATTAAGTGTACTGTCATTAATGGCATTTCTAGATTCATCTAACTTACACAAATGAAGACAAAGGTCTGCAAGTTACATTTAGCTACTCTTGTTACATAGATAATCTCTGAACATAATTGTTATGTTTTCATTTACACCTATAGTAGTTAGGCCAGAAATGCTTAGCAGTGGGCATTGAACACTGAATAAGTTTTTCTTTCTCATTAGTTTCTTAAACAGTACCTTTAAGTATTGCAGTCTTAAATAGAACAAGCTTAAAGTTTGGAAAAAGGCAGTTTGATAACTGAACTAATTTAATCAGGTTTTTGCAGAAAGAGTAAAACCACTTTCCACTACCTCAAACAAATGTCAAGACATTTTCTTTAGGTATAAGAACAGAAATCTAACCATGCCTATAAGTTCTTGACCATCTTTAAGAGAATTTTCTCCACAAGTGGAAAGGTTAATGAATTAGATCCATGTTTAGGTTGCAAATCTGCTGAACTATGTTTCACAATTAGTTTTTCTTTGTATATTTTATTAGTATTTCAGTTAATATTAGTAGTTTTAGTAGTGAAAGTGTTTCAGAATATCTCAAAAATGAGATTTTTCAAAGGCTTTGTATGGATCTACTTCATTAGTTATTTCATCAGTAATTCAAAATTATTCAAAACATTATCCAGCTAACTGTCCTGAGACAAAATACAGTAAATATTAAAAATCTTCAACACTTCAATAGAAAATTCTGCTGTATGTTAGGGGTGAATGCATTAGTCTTGTAAAAGTATTCTATTTTACAATTATCTTTCCTGTCCATAATCAAAAAGTTAAGCATAAGCACTATAGAACTTAAGAAATCCTGTTGTAAGTTCTTAAAGTCCTTGTGACTATACTTCTATTAACAGAATGTACACTGTATAGAAAAATTGTCTTATTTTAATGCAACTTCTATATTGAACTAATGCAGTACTATAGCATTGTAGTTCTTCAAGGTAGGCCTGACCTACCTTAGAATGAGTTTGGACAAAAGTTGTAGCAAATCCTTTGTTTCTCAACTTACCACTTCAAATTGTTCGTTAAAACAAATGCTCCCTCAGGCCTTGGGCGGGTACAGTACTGGCAGCTTTTTTCTGTCCACTTGATGTTGTTATTGTGGAGCACCTGCTGCAGAAACAACAGTTAGAGCCTGAAACAGCTCTGAAATAATCTGAAGGATACATTTTTGCAGCTGGTTTCCTGCCTTTTTTATTCAGTATTTAACTCTTCCTTAGCAAGAATCTAGTGAAGTCTGAAGGGATCAAGATTCAACTAACTTTCAGATATTGCTAGAAAAAAAATCACACCAGTGTAATAAGGCAATGCACGGCTTTATTTCTTGTGAAGACTTTGTAGCAGGAGAAGTCTAGAAGAAAAAATTGCATAATGGTCCAAGTAAAATTGTATAATGATCCAGGAATCTTGTGTGTGTGAGGGGTAATTAAAACAAAATATATATTGTAGTTGTTCATAACTAACCATGGATTTTCACCGCCTCTCCGCTCCCTGGTGGCTCAGCTCTCTTTCAAATCAAGACTATATCTGCCCCTAATACTTGCAGTATCCAGCTGTCCTATATTAACTTAAACATTTGTTAATAGTAAGCATTTCTATCTTTTCCTTCAGTGCCTGAGACCACCCTTTTGTAAGGAAACAATCTACCACTTGAAGGGAAAAAAAGTTATAGGATCACTTATGCCTATCACAAAGGAACAAACCTAAGAAAATGTATCTCCTTAATAGCATTAATGTGACAAATAACTGAGTAGGGATCAGGTCACTCAATGAGACCCTATAAGAATAGGGCAGGGTGAGGTTGATGATGGTTTTACTCCTTTTATTTTTCCCCTTCATTTTAGGTCAGCACAAGATACAAACTTAAGTAGTAATATTGGGAAGATTTTGTTTGGTTGTGGGTTTTGGGTTTTTTTTATATTAAAACCAAGCAAACCAAAAACCCCAAAGACAAAAAAGAAATGTTGGGCAAGCCATACAACTTTAGGTCTAAGCCTTGTTGAACTTCACAAGTCAAGTCAAATAGGTACTATCCACACAGAAAACTAGCTGGGACTTGAAACTATTTTTCCATATCTTGTATTTAGAGTGTGATGGACACCGAGCAAGCTTGTAAGATGGTGTGTGGCAAGGTTACCCTTATTTGACCTATGTCCTTGCCCCAGATGATTTACAAACTAAAACCAGGCAGAGACACAGTGAGTAGACAAAGTTTAACATGAGGAAGAACGAAGTATAAACAAGATTTAGCCATATCTTGCTAGCTCCCATAGATGACAAACTGCCCCCTATGAATTTGAAGTGTTCGGTTAGCTAAGAAATTGTTATCTCTTCCTTGTTCTTAAACTCCATTATTTTAATTTTAAACCCAGCTTCACACCTCATCTTTCAGCCACTGACCCATTAGGAAGATAAGTTTGGTCTGGGGTATTACACTACTATCATCATTCAAGAAGAGAGAACAACAGACACAATCATTGCGTTGACAGATTTGGTACTGTATTTTCTTCAAAAGAAAAAAAGCTTGGCCTGCTTCTTATCTGAGGCACTGAACTGCTGATTAGCTTCATGATTTGCATTTCAGTTAGTAAATATGCCTTAGAGCAAGTTATTTATATTTTAATATTAATTTGAAAAGCATAATTTATTAGTAATGAAATTAAGGTGGCCAGAACCATGGCTTTGGTTTTTGTTTTGTTGTTTCTTATCCTCTCTGCTATGCAGTAGTGCATTCTGTTCCCTAATCTATCAGTAATAGAGTTTATACATAATTACAGGTTCCCTTACAGTCTTCCACCTTCTGTTAAGAGGAAAATAGCCTGCTCAAGACAGAGCAAGTACTGCCACTTTTTAAAAAATGTAATCCAAACCAGAAATGCCTCCACATAGCAAGATAAAAGAAGAATAACAAACAACTTGCAGGTTACTTCAGTACCATTCAATTTCAGTGCAGAAAAGTCTATTTTGAAGCAGAATTAAGAGCTGTGTGGGAAAAAGAAACACAAAAAACCCCAGCCAAAACATCTTGTTTTCTGTCTTGCAAAGCTTTGAGATTTGAAGTGTCAGAACAAACTTCTGATTGCACATACAAAGAGTTTGCATATATACCTATTTTAACAACATTGCTACCTTAGAAACAGTCTAGTTTAATCCTAGCATGAAAAAGTATCAAAAGGGGTAAGAACAGACTGCTCTGTGCAAGAAGGCAGCTCAGGAACTAGTAACATCAAGGAAGTAGAGGAACTAATACAAGGGATACAGTCAGTCTCACCATACTTGAGCAACACGAGCAGAACAGCAGAATTCTTGCATTCAGTCCACTCGTCATAAAGTACTAAGCATATCCACACTTACCAGGCAGCAAGGCAAAACACAATGGACCCACAACACAGCTCAAGGCAGAAGCTCAAGCACAATTGGAAGAGCCTGTTAAATACTGCTCTTGGGCCAGATAAGTTATGTGTGGGTGGGGACCTCAGGTGTGGCTAGTCAGGGCAATGAGGGCCTGCTGGTGTACTCAAGGTCTTGCCAAGGTCATAAGTTGAATAATAGCTGCTGTAAACAGTCAGGAAGTATATTTAAGGGGTGCTTAGTATACAGGTCTTACATAATCTACTCTATAGCTGAGTGGAAGGATGTAAAGAAAAAGAGACATGTTTCGGTAGGTGCAAAGTATCAGATAAACACTCAACCCACCTACAGAGTTACTATGTAGTTATTTTTATGTTTTCTAGTAAACAGGTTTCACAATGCTATATACATCAAAGAATTTTACAGAAGATAAACAACACAAGTTTAGTAAGTTACAGCTTTGTTTAGAAATACAGCTTACAAATGAAATCATCGCCCAAATATGCATATGGTCTAATCCAATTTATTAAATGTCAAAATAGTACATCTAGTATATCCACAGAGAATATATTTCTCCAAGGATTGATCTGTAACACCAACCAATACTCCTTGCATATGACAATTCACAAAACGCCTGTTTATTACAGAAGCAAATATCCAAAACATAAATCAATAAACTTTATGCAGTAAACAATAAAATGTGTATATACATACAACTTAGCAAAGCTATTGTACAAGTTTATTTTTTTTTTATTAACATATGCATTAGTGGGATTTCTGTTAATCATTTTGGAGGCTTTATTGATGCAGTTTGCAGAACACTGATAATAGAGTAAGGCATCCTTCACAATTAGCAACTACTGGCTGAAATCTGGCCAATGTCATCATAAAGCAGTGGGCAAAATCTCTGTTGATTTTCGTGGCAGTGGGGCTGTGGTCCTAGGCAGGAGACTTAGACTCACACTGTTACTCTAGCTCATTAAACTTTAGTGAGTTACTTTAATAAACTGTTAGCATTTTCTCATTGATAACTCTTTCATCTCCCAATCACTATTTGTTCAATATTGTAGGCTATTTAGGCCAGAAAGTGGTTGGGACATAAAGGAATGATACTCTCACGTCAGGATGCAGTTACTCACTAAACTCACTACTCAGTTTAGTTATCTAATAAAATTAGAGTGCAACCTCCCAGTGTAAAAAGAAAAACCAAACCAAACAAAACCAAACCACATCTAAACAAATCAATTGCAGTAATCTGTGATCTCTGATTATCACTTTATTTGACTAGTTTTGGAAAAGCCAAAGATCAAGCACATAATGCAAAATTAATTCACAAACAGCAAAAGAAATAATCCTTCCACATGAAGATTACTAAGTGATATTTTCCTACTCTACCTACTCCATGGAATTTATATAGCTATCACTTTAAACTTTTCAGTGAGGTGAATTCATTCATAGTGAATTCATTCATAGTGAATTCATAAAGAACTTCTGTGATATGTGTGATTTAAAATAGATGGGGCATTTTACCTATACTAGCACATGTGCATACACATACTTGGGGACAGAGCATACTAAATGTGTATTTTCCTCCTTCTGTAATGCATTTTTAGGGAAAAAAAGTGCTGTAAAGGTCAGTCCTAAACTTTGAAATTATACTACTGTTCAATTTTATTTTATTCATTCCAGTACATAGTTTTCTGCTAACATCTTTGTTTCATCAATGCTAACCTTAAAGCAGTGTTGCTGATTTTGCTACTCCTGTAACAAGCACTCCTCACAAGATGATGAGCTCTGCTTTGACAGGTGTATTTGGTACTCCCTGACGGTCCTCAGACTAATAAATTCTTCAGGCTTCAAAGGCTACCTTCCCTTTGGTCTTTTTAAAGACCTAGTTAACCATAAAAAATGACATTAACCTTTATTTTAATTTCCCTCCAATGGCACTGCACAAGGCTTTCAGGAGTTTACTAGCATGCGCTGGAGACAGTGTAACACTGCTGTGAGCTGATGTGGGAATAGTAACGCCATGACAGATGTGATCAGTCTCTTGTGACAGGCAGCAAATAAGAATGGAATTACTTCCAGTGCAAATTTCACAATATATGCCTAATTAAATGAAATATGATGTTGCATTATAACATGTTTAATGGTTAATAATTTACATGTACTTGGGGTAGGTAACTGTTTCACTAGACAAATATCCTTGAGGTAGCTCAAAAGAGGCAGGTGTAGAACCAATAATGCTACCCAGAAATATCATTACACTGCTTGAACATTATATCTATTTTAGTGTAATACACCTACAACATACTATGTGGCATAATGAGCAGAAAGGCCTGCAATCCTTTATTTTAGTGAAGTCAGCCCTCTCTGTAACCTGACAGATGATAAATATATTTTAGACCTTTAATGTGAAACAACAGAGGAAATAACTTTTTTTTTCAAGAAATCTCATGATAGAAGCTGAAACTGTAGTGATCTGTAAAAGGACTTTTACAGGAAAAGGATCTGTCATCTGAAAATATCTCTATAGTTCATACATCTACCTTCCTAGCTTTCTTCCAGTTTATTTAGATGGTAATATTTTATGGAGTTGTAAAGTACTTGGAGCTTTGAATCCGACACTTGCACAATACAGGCAAAACTCCAGCCCTCTGATCTTCTTCGTGGCCCTCCTGTTTGTTGACTTAAAATGTGGCAACCAAATATTAAGGCAAATTCCTTACAAAAATATCAATATATCAAGAAGCCCTTGAAAATTCTACAACGAAAAGTTTTGTGTAAAAAGTGAATAAATGCCACAAATTGTTATGATGACAGTGCTAAAAATTACAGAGAAGATTTGCAGACTTAAAAACTGTTCATATTGGAGTAAGAAACAGGTGTTTTCAAAGTTTTTTTTGTATCCTTATTGCTTTCTTGAGACAAAGCATACAAACAGAAAGGAATAAACCCTCAAAAATTTATAGCAACGGTATCTAAGCCTTTAGATACAAGTACTTGACTCCAAGCTTCATGCTGTAGCTCTTTCTTTTCATTTATGGAGTCCTGTTGCTTAGACTTCTCCCTCTGTGTTTGGGCTATTCTGTTCTTTCTTTTCGTGCTACATTTTCCTGCTTTGGTTGCAGGTATACGTCACCCCCAGTGAATGCTGAGCCTCTGTGGTTCCTCTGTCTGCCACTATGGAAACTGCCTTAAGCCTAGCCATTCAGCTGCTGTTTAAGGTTTGCCTTGTGCCTGTACTTTTGATGGTTACTTCTACTGCTTTACTTACATCATTTCTGAATAAAGGGCAGTGTCTAGGCCTGCAAAATTCACAGCAGCTGTATGTAAACTCCCATATCAATCTATCTCTGAATGTGAAAGTGTGTTTCTATTTAAAAGAGAGATGAATTCAGATTGGTAGATTGACAAAATCCTTCAGCAACCACCAAGTTACTAAAAGGGAAATTAACAGAAGTGAACTTAGAGAAAAATTCCCCACAATAATATTTTCAGAATTTATAATTATTTGACAAGTTTCAGATAATAAAGTGATAGAATAAAACACTATTATAATTGACACTGTGGTCCATTTACGTTTCTTCTCATCTGGTGAGAAAGAAATGAAGGGTTCAGACTAGTGCTGTGTCTCTTTAAATCATATTCACTCAGATAGCTTTTGAAAGATTAAGGACAATGATAAAAAAAATTCCCAGTTCAGCCTGGATAACAAACTTACACAGATTTAATAGGTTTTCAATAAGCATTTCCAAAGAGGTGTAAATCCTGTCATATCTGATTGCTCTTAACTTTTTCAATGAAGTCATTCCTACTTCCCAAAACTCAGCTCCTCAGATTTAATGAGATTGTCTGGGACAAAAGAAAATGAACATAGCCACCTATGCTCTATATTCAGTGAAAAAAGATCAAGTATCTTAGCTTTCCTATTAATCTCTTACTTCCTTTTCCTATTTTTAAATCAAAGCGAACTTGTTTGGAAGTTGGGTCATGGCACTGCTCTGTAGAATATGATTTGAGGCATGAATTAGTCACAATAGCTTTACAAGTCTTAATCAGGCTTTGGTACTTTGACATTGATATACTAGAAATAATTCTTCCCAGAGCTCCCTGCATAGATCTTGCTGGCTTTTCCCAGCAAATCATAAGTCATCCCTTTAGAAAATCATGGCATTACAGACTATCTTAATGCCTATTGTTGCAACAACACCTGCTGAATGGATAATTCATTTTATCATATTTAATACAGCAGACTTAGTAGCTGTCGATATGCCATTCTTAAAAGTGTGGCTATGGGAGAAGCTGAGCACTGATATGCTTCCAGCTCTGCTCACTTCATAACTACACATGTCAGTTTAGGCAATCAGCATATTAATTGCAGAAATACTGGCAGATGGTTTGCCTGATTAGGCTGAAAGTTGAGATTGACAGAGATAAATCTTACACCATCTGAATTAAAGCTGAAGTTTAGCACTAGGTATTAAGTTTGGAAAGTAACACCATGATCATATAGATTATTGCACTGCTGTAGTGCAATCCCTTACAGAAAGTGACCATGTTTGTGATTTAATAACATCCCAAGTCATATTGCTCTTTCAAAGTTGTGTTAGAAGTCCTTGAGCAATCTACCAAAGCTACAGAGTTGTCACAAGATGACCATTAACTAACACGATGAAGCTTTCCAGCTGAATTTAATGTGCACTCTGATCTTGTTGCCTGCTGGTTCCAAGAGTTTTCTGGCAAGGAATAGGGGCGTTTTGACCATATAAACTGAATTTTATGTTAATATATTTTCTTGTAAAATAGGTACAACTTCTAGAAAGACATCCAGTAGGTGAAAGTAGCAGCTGATAAGGGAACAAGTTCTTTTTTGTTAAGGCAAGACTCTAAGACTGCTTTTGAATTAAATCTCAACACTGTGATTCATCCTTTTTGCCAAAAGTGAGAATGATAAGGATCAGCATGAAAAGATTATTTCACAAGATTTTACAGGCAATGATGCAGGGAGCAAGAAGTAATTTTATAGCCATTATGAGAATGGGTAGAAAATTAAAAAGTTAACTTCAACTATTTCAGACCATACAAAACCTTCTAATGTAGATCTGCTCTTCTTCAAGCTAGAGTTCTATTGAACTGTTAAAATGGCATTGACTTTCTAGTTCTTACATTTAAAAAACCTGATTCATTGTTAAGAGATGTTAAATCTGAAAGATTTAAATAGGTTTTATATAGTATGTAGTTTATAAAGACATATAAAATCTGAGGTCAACTCTGATTTAAATGTTTGTTTAGAAGAGGCTGTTGCATTATACTTTAATTTTCCTTCCCTTGACATATAATCTGTGTTTCCAAAATGAATAGACATTCACATTTCCTCATTGTTTTTATTGTTATTAATTTCTTAGAGAAACAGTTTGATGTTATTTTATATTTAAATCCCTTTCAGTGTTCATCTAACGTTCTCTGTTATGGCATTCTTATGTTGAGTAGCTGATGCACATAACTGGTTTGAAATTTGTAACACTCCAAAGAATGTGACAGTCAGAGAGACAATGATGTTCACTACTAAACATGCCAAATAAGATTGAAACAATGCCAGGTAATTCTGAGTTTAGTTACTCTTGAGTGTGTGTGATCAATCCAGTAGTTATTAAGTTATTTCCAGTTTTACATATTTTCCCTTAAAACACCTCCCTCTTTACATGGTGGACTTATTTTACTATTTTAATGATTAAGTATGACACAATAGAAAGTGTTCAGATCTTCCTAAATTTCCTGAAAACTGTAATAGCTCACTAATTTCTACCTAATATGATCCTTGGCAGCAGACAAGAAGATACAAAATTTCTGTGAAGCTCTCTGAATGAGAGGTCAAACTGCTATTATGCATTGTAGAATCGAGTTAATCCAATCTCTTTATTTGGATTGCATCAATGTGACCATGAACAATATTTTATGGCTGAAATTTTCAAGGCTCTGTGTTACATAATGTGTGGTTTCATCCTTCAAGTTTAGTTTATATAGCATGAAGGAAAAAGAAAGGTGAAAAGAGAATGAATGCTGTATTCTAGCATATAAAGGACCATCAAAATGCAAGCTTGAAATGAAGAAAATGGTAAAACTGCACACAACAATGTGAAATTAAACAAAGATAATCAAATTTTGAAAACATGATGGACAAATCCATAGAAGAAATAATTATGAAGCATTTTTAAATACAGGTCTATGACTTCTGTTTTAGGAAGTTCATAAATCAAACTGGTGGACAGAAGTAAAGCATATCAAAAAATAGATATATAAAGTATAGATGTATCATTTCCTGTACATATACTTCTCTAAATATACCCAAATTACCACGGAGTACTCAGTTACATGGACCTTTGGTGCGGCCATATTTTCTGTGTACCAGACAAGATTGGGAATGTGTTTTAAAATGCATCCTTTCTCGTTACAAGTAACTGACTACTATATAAAAAAACATATTTATTTTGTTGACATTTGACATAAGTCTGAGAAACAACGCTCTAACTGTGCTGACACAAACCTTGGTATTTACATATGTTGGTAGTAAACATGATTCTGTATTCACTTTGGATAAATTTTGAAGTGAGAATACATAAAGAGTAAAGAAGGAGATAGTATCTGACTATCTGTGAGATGTGTAATTTTGAGATTGTATTTGTAAATGTGTATTTGTATCTATTTGGTTATGTAATCTGCAACATCAAGACACATCAAAAAGAAAACAAGACCAAAAAAATAGCAAAAGTTATGTTTAGATTTATCTTCTGGTGCAGGAGGGAAACTGAGGGCCTGGATAGTCCTTGATAGTCCATATTAATAGTCTGTTAGGGAGCACAGTGGCTTTGCTTTTTTTGTTTTCTTAGGTAGCAAGCATGTGAATCCTACATATCTGCCATGTTAAGCCAAAAATATCCACTCATCTTATTTCAGGCAAGCTTATTTATTTATTGTTTTAACAGCTACTTCAGAAAGTCTAAGAAAACCTGAGACTGTGGTTTAAACTCTTTTGTAAATCTGGGCTAAACATCCCAAAGCAGACAACATATGTTCTCAGAGCTTTTAATGTTTTGTGTTGCTGTGTGCTTTGCTTAGTGTATACAGATTGGGTTTGCAGGCTGGCAAAGTAACACAGTCTATATAAATGCTGTGCATTTAAATAATTAGTGAATTATGTCTATTTATAAAGGTGTGCCTGCCGTGGCATTTTCCCCCTTTATTTCAATAAAGGGTAACTGGTACCTTTCTGATCAAAACACTGCTGTTTGGCTGTATTCTGTGCTGTGGTTTGCCATCTGCATTGGACACCAGTTTCACCATGGTTTATTATAAACATTTCTCATTGATACAAACACTTTACTTGGCTCTTTGATGGCTCTCATAAAAAGCAGTGTAACATTTTAGAATGTTACTGTACTCACAATGCAGAGTGCTGTAACAGCTTTTTGATGGCTTGAGGAGGGAATGATAAGCCCTATAGTGCAGGTGAGTAGCATTCAGTTTAGCTTTTATTGTGCCAAAATCTTTATTTTAGCTAATGATAATCATGATTATCATGAGTTCATGAAAATGTAGGTTGGAGCCTGATCTTGATTGGACCATTATAAATCCATATTGTCTAAGATGACTTTTTCAAATATACATCTGGTGTCTTAGAAATCTATATTCTTGTTTTCAAAAAACCCTCAGAGGACTCTTTAACCACTTAATGTCATCAGGAAAAGATTTTATTCTTCTCCTAGAGACAGTTATGACAGATGGATTAGGATTATATCAATGGACTAGAGAAAAGTGAGTGCCCAATTATAGCTTCAAAGTAGTTATATTTTACAGAATGGTAAAAATGACCATGAACTAGTGTGGTTCAGTCCATCATTTCTTCTTTTTCCTGCGTGTAAGGGGAGTGCCTTTTGCTTTACCGTGCATAAAAATAAACTAACAGTGCACTCAGAGCACTTCCAGCATCCTTATACGATCTACCACATTATTCCTATTTGTCCCTTCATACGTACAACTTGAGGTGTAAGAGGAGGACACAAGCGACAGACTCTTCAGCAGTGCAAAAGCTACCATTTCCAAAACGTATCTATCAGGCAGTAGGGAAGAGAGAGGTTTGTAATTCCTGGTTTGTCTGCATTATTTACATATCCTGACAATGTGCAGGACAGCTGTGAGCAGCAGGAAACTGAAGGGCTCGGGAGTGCACTGCTCACATTGCTTCCTTTAACACATTCCACTGAGGAAGAACAATGCAAGCCTTTTTGAAGATTTACTAACTGACTTGCAGAAGAAATATATCAAAACAAACTAGAGACATGAGCAGACAGCCATCCAAGAGGAAAGGGCAAAGATTGCTTTTATGTGTTGTCTTGCTGGACAATGAAGGCTCAGCACGCTCTGTGTTCATGAAGGAACCTGTTGTTCCTCTTATGATACCAAATGATTCAGATAGCTGCAAAAAGTTTCAAATTCAATTTAAAGCAAGTTAGTCCTTTGACAAGTACAGTTGTAGCTACTGTTATGTATTCTTCAACCTAGAATGTGTTCTTTATTTAAACAGTCATTTAAAGAAAATGGACCTGATCCTGTCATAGATTATAATAGTAGTAATTCCATTCAGCTTCAGAGGAGTCTTCTCTGCCAGTCATGCACGTAGTCAAAGCAGCAGAACTAAATACTTTCTCTTAAGTATAGAACAAACAGAAGATAGTGCTTAGAAGACAATGGTTTTTATCATAATTCTTGTGGGACAATTTGATATATGATGTGAGTTGTTTCTTCCCCCCACCCCAGTGACTACGAACACTGAAGGAATCCTACTTTCAAATCGTGTGTTTATCTGAACCTACTCTGACTAGGAGTCTGGCCTGGTATTTTTGTGGTAGCAGAGGCCAACTATTTAAAGTATTGTTACAAGTTAATATTAAGGATAAGAAAGGATTATTCCGGTTTTTAAAAATAAAAGTGTTGCAATATGTAGAATTAAGTATGTCAAACTGACACAAATATGACACATAAGAAAATTTGGAATAGATTGTCCAACAGAATACAGGAATAGCCTGTAATGTACTAACAAATACACATATGTATGTTTCTCCATGGGCACATGCAATTTGTGTCCATTAGAGAATATTCTCAAATGCTTTCACAATGCTCCTTATCCAAGCAAAGCTAGATGATGTATAAAACTTCATGATGAAAGTTTTCTGCCACAAGTTATTCACTAAAGATTTATCAGGTTATTTTAGTTTCCCAATAAAAGTTGACAGTGTCTTTGAATTTTGTTCATAAGTGTGTTTACACTCAACACTTTTAAAACTTTTGGTGTTTCATTTGTTATGATTTGTTGAGTTGTCAATGACTATTTTTAGAGCTAACGAGTGAAGGAAGAGCTTGATTAGATAACTTCTTATCTACCACTTCCTTGCTTCAGCTGAATCTGGACTATAGCTCCTCTGAAGTATGTTGAATCTCATTTAACTGTTTGCTTGACAAAAAACAAACAAACAAAAAAAACCCCCAAATCCCACAAAACCCCAGTTTACAAACTCCTTGGCTTGGAGCACGTGCAGAAATTTGGAAGGACTGTAGATGGCTTACTTTACTATTGTGAATGAAGCTAGTACATAACAGGTCAAAAGAAAGTGAAAGGAAATGAGCCTTTAATGCAAGCGGTAGTTAATCATGGAATTCCTCCTAGGACACTGTAGAGAGTTAAAAGCTATATGTTGAAGATAAGACTGGACAAGTTAATGGGAGAAAATCTACCCTGAGCCCTAAATCATTGGAAACTGGGAGAAAACTTATGTGAAATACTATGTTTTCATGCCCTTTCCTTTTTCTGTTTCCTAGGCATCACTTCTGATGGTTGTCAGAAACAAAATGCTGGACTGTACAGATCTCTAATCCCCTGTGGTAGTTTTTACATTCTTATTCTGTATTTTGTTTGTAAATCAGATAACATACTTTTGCTAGCTATTACTTTTCGACTTCATATGTGCGCCCTTCTAGACATAAAATACATAGCTAACCAATTGTATATTTTTGCATTTTATGAATTATCTCTTCACCCAAACATTTTCTAATAGATTGTTTCTTCATACATTAAAGAATTTAATTTAATGCTCTGCATAAGACATATTTAAGAATATCTTTTCTCTCTGAGATCCTGTACAAGAAAAAAGCCTGTATAATGAACAACAAAATTCTAATCAAACCTGTGCTTCCTTAATGAAATGGGAAGCTAATTTCAGACATCTAAACCCTTTATCTGGTCATCAGATTTCATTTATAATAAGGGAATCATAGCTTGAAGTTTTCCCTTAAGATTTGCTATTATATACAGATGCAGACAGAGATGTGATTTCTGAAGTTAAACTGGATAGGCCATGCAAGATGATGAGTCTGAGAGGTATTTTTGCCTATTAGTTGGGCTAGCTGTTCCACAATTCATAAGCAATGGAGAAAGTAAAACCAGTATATCACTGAATATAGAATTCTAAAGTATGTTTCTGTCATAAAATAAATCTAACTTTGAGATATACTTACTTATTTCAGATGCCTCAAGATCACTATTCCCTCAAGAATACTATTTTAGAATGGCTTGTGATTAATTGCTTTTTCTCCCCTATATAAAAATAATGATTCCTTCATTTTAGCACTAACTTACACAGTTTTTCTGTTCCTCTTTGCTTGTATATAGCTACATTATTATTCAATATAGCTAATAATTTATCTCTCTTTCATTTACATCACTGGCAACCAAACCCAGGAAGACTAAAAACTTAATCTTTTTATGCCTTTTGGTTATTTCAGGCTTATTCATGTGTACCTTACTTGAGTTTATACTGTAATCTATCTAATCATGCATATGAACAGCTCATGTCATTTGGGAGAGAAATTGCATAGTTTCCTTTGAAGAACTTCTTTACTGTTCAAGTTTACAGCACAATTCATGTGCCCAAGCCTATTTGCTGTCTTTGCAATAACGTATTAAACTGTGGCTCTCTAGAGGATCAAGCTGGCAAATCTGCAGTTTGGCACTATGAACAATAAAACATTCACGTGTGGCTGATACTAGCTGCCAGACCAAGGAAGCTAGTGTAGTACTTGTCCTACTCTGGATCTCCACTCTAGTTTCCCTTTCCCCCCTTCCTTTTCTTTTGTAAAAACTTCCCACTGAGAAATATATAAATTGCTATTGATTTAAGTGTCGGATAAAACAATGTAAAATATTTAACTCAGCAGCACTAGTCTTCTTTCTGCTCAGTTTGGTACCTGTGTCCTGAGTTTCACTAAATAACCAATTCTAAGCCTCAAAGGAAAACTCCATCATAATTAATATATTCCATCAAATGAATTAGCTAAATCATGCTAAACGTTCTTAATTTTAGCATGAAAATATGGACTCCATTTAGTGCCTTTGAAACCGTCGTACAAGTTTCCTTTTAATTAAGTTAGACTGTCTTTGACTTACAGTAAAACTCCAAACTAGAAGCTGTTCAGATTTTTAGCCTGTAAAAGTTCAAGCAAATTCAGACATCATCTGCCCTTTGCAGCAGAACCCTTCCTTCTCCAACATAGCAGTCCCTTTATTTGACTTTTATGTTAAAGAAGTCATGGGATGAAGCTCACAGAACCTCATTTGATTTGGTTCGACTCTCACAATTAAGATGTTCTTACACTCTTTCTTGCTCTCTTCTTCAGAAATCCACTTAACTCCAGTCACTCAGACTCCTACAGTACATGGGTAGCTAGAGATCTCATGGAGACAGTTGTGCAATGCAGGACACCTATTCTCCTTTTGAAAAAGATAAGCCCTGGCTTACAAGAAAGCTGGTGAGGGACTTTTTAGGAGGTCAGATAGTGACAGAACCAGGGGAAGTGGATGCAAGCTAGAGGAGGGTAGATTTAGGTTAGACATTAGGAGGAAGTTCTTCACCATAAGGGTGGTGAGACAGTGGAACAGGTTGCCCAGAGAGGTTGTGAAAGCCTCATCCCTGGAAGCTTTTAGGACAAGGCTGGATGGGGCTCTGGGCAACCTGATCTAGTGGATGGTGTCCCTGCCAGGCAGGGAAGTGGAACTAGATGTCTTCAAGGTCCCTTCCAACTCTGGCAATTCTACGATTCTGTGATCTGAATATTACAAGAGACAGGTTGGTCTACATTCACAAGACACTAAATGTTTATTTTCACTCTCATCAAAATTGCACATGAAAATTGTAATAGCTGATAAGTAGCCTACTGCTATTTAAGACAGAATATAGTTTGATTTTTTGTGAAAAATAAACTCTAGCCTGTCCAGAATACATCAGATCAGTGTACCTGGAGATGGAGATGTGCAGAAAATTCTGGAAAGCAGAACTATATTTTTAATACATGGTTACCTAAAGAGAAATTGACAGTTTTACACTATTTAAATACTCAGTAACTTTCTCCCTCTTTCTCTCCCTCTTTCTCTCTCTCTTTCTCTCTTTCTTTCCCTTATTTTCCTTTCCTTTTTTTTCCCCCCTTCTTTTGTTTTCTTCCCCCCCCCCTCCCCCACCTCTCTTCCCGCAAGATAATACTTAATTTATCTTTGGTATGAATGACTAGGGGTTTTGATATGGAGATCATGTCATGATTCAAATCAAGTTTTATATTCAGACTCATACTCAGAATACTAGTAATTCAAAGATAAGATACATTTTTTTTTATTTTCAAAACCTAAGGTTATTGTTCTGAGATACAGAAAACAATAAATTTTTCTGCATTTTAGCACTCTCACTTAAGAAAACAATTGTTGTTAAGAAAGGAATTTCAAATTAAAATCTAGCATCTTACTTTCAAACTGTAGTGGTTTTGCCCAGGCCACTTCCCTGGTAGCCAGATTGTAACCAGCTTGTAACCAGGGAAGTGGTCAGAAGGTCCCAGTATTCCATGCAATTCCACGTGACCAACAGTATAAATAAGGAGAGCAGAAGCCTGCTCGCTCTCTTCCCTCCAGTGGATTCAGAGACGCAGCTTCTCTGTTGTCGGTCCTGCCCGTGTGGGGGAGTGAGGCCTGGTAGGCCTTGGGAGCAGCGGTTCCTGTACTTCAACAATAGTAGTAGTGAGATTTATTTTCTTTAACTCGCATATCTGTTTCGGTCTCTCTTCTCTGCTTTCTTTTTCCCTTGTCCCTTTTTCCTTTCCCTTCTCCCTTACCCTTTCCCTTCCCCTCCCAGGGGGGCTATCTGGGGGTTCTGTTCAC
The DNA here is from genome assembly GCA_013399015.1 of Galbula dea. Taxonomy (NCBI): domain Eukaryota; kingdom Metazoa; phylum Chordata; class Aves; order Piciformes; family Galbulidae; genus Galbula; species Galbula dea. The sequence goes on along the minus strand of VWZX01009113.1, from coordinate 351,464 downwards.
TTTGTATATGGTGTTGTTTAGATATATGTATTAATCTCTAATATACTTTAATTATTTTGGACTCTCTAATTGTCCTATAGCGTTTTTCATTACTCTGAGAAGGAAGGGTGGGGGGGAAGAAAGCTTACACTGTGAGTTTGGGTATTTAGCAGAAAGCCACGTCCAAACCATCACACAAACACCTTACTATGCAATTTGGGTTTTGAATATTGGATTTCCTCATTATGCAGAATGGATAGACAGAGCAAAGGAAATGCAACAGAAAGCAGTCTGTGCTTGTTTATATTTTAAAAACTTGTATGTGGATGTTTATTTTATAGGCTGTCTTTCTGTTGTATTTCCTTTGATTCATTTGCACTAATTGGTGACAAATGAGAATCCAATGTCCAATTATCAACCAGTGATGAATGCTAAATAATTAAACCCAAGAATAAACTGAAGTGCAGTCACACACTTTATACAACATCAATATATGTATCATTAATATTCTGTGTAAGAATATAAAATGAAAACTTCAAAGATAATCTACTTTTTTTGCTACTGTTTAAGCCATCATAAGCTGTGATTTTCAAACAGTTGGAAAATTGAGGCCTATCACATTTAAGTTATTCGCCCTATGATTTTCTATCTTCATATAGATATGTACTGTATATGCAGAGTAGATATATAAATTTATAATAGATATGCAAACGTGAACTGATACTGTTAATGCAAACAGTGCACAGCAACTGCTTGACTGAATTTTTAAAACCTGGAACAATTCATATGACTTAAAAGACTCACCAGGTCTGACATTTAAGAGATTCAATCTAACTTCGAGCTAACAGCTTTGACTGTACCATTGCTAAGGGGTTTTTTAGTGCATAATGTGATAAGTATCTGTAATATGCACAAAAAGAGAACATTTAAACATAATTTAGTACTATTGAGCAGCTTTTGCTCCTGAATGGCTAAATGCTATTAAAGACAGGGGAAAGAAAGGAAATCAAAATGAAAGCATTATGAACTTTTAATAGCATTAGGTATTATTCTCCACTTTGAACAAACCTGTCACGTTTGTGGATATGTGGTAAGTCAATGGAAGCTCAGCATGCTCTTTCTCCTCTGTTTCACTTCTTAAGAGGCATATTTGTAAATTATTCATTTGCCCATGCTGCAAAATTTATGAGATGTACCAAGCAAACAACTTACCTTTAAGAAAATATTATACTTTTTTTGCCAAATCCAGTACAAAATGTTTCTTAACTTGTCTTATGCCATTTCACCTTTTTAACTGGGCAAATAACAGCAACTATAATCAACCTTACCCAAAACCTCGACAAAGGTAGCCATGTAAAACATGTTCAAGAATAAATATTTGCTCTTCCTTTTGACAGAGTCAGTGCCATAAAATTATTTGACACTATCAAATATTGTAAAGATTTGGATCAAATGAGACTGCATCATCAATACAACCTCAGATGTTAAAATTGACTCCAGGTCTCTGTTAAAATTTTAAACTTTTTTGTAAAGATTCAGTCAGGTAGCTATAGTATCTACTCAGAGGACAATGCAGTAATCAGAAAGGACATTCCTGTGGTATTACACAAAAAATAGTGTGAACAGGAATTCACTGTGAAATATATAATTAAACCAAACAGTGATTTTTATTTTTTCTTAACACACCATGCAACCCTAGATCTAAGAATTGTTCTTCTGCTGTTCACCTTATTTATTGTTAACACAGAAAACTGGCAGAAGTTACTTATGAAATATTATTGGTAAAATATTACTAATTTAAACCTATGATATGGCTGTTAATAATTGCATGCAATGCAAAAATATGAAGTGTAATGCAAAGCCAAAAAAGAGTACTGATATTTTTTTTTACTGTACCATCAATCTTTTCTCTACTGAGGAGTGATTAGTTAAATAAACCATGGGGAAGGCACATATACATAGAAATCACTTCGTCTTCTATAACTGCATCCTATGTGCCTATTAGCTGCATGGCAGTCCTTACAAAGAAACCTCAAAAAACTCCACCCAGAACCAAAGCAACAAACTCACAAAAAATCCTGGTGATTCTTTTGATCATAGGTGACTGTGTATAGCAGTTTTCTCAAGACAGACTACTATTCTCAAAAGATCAAAAATTTAGCACATTACATATGTAGTTAAACTAAATGGATTCAGCCAATCTGAAGATTTTTACTTTTTCCCTGTCGGATTGAGGAGTTCTGTACTGAAAGAGGAACGCCCTGGCTGTTGTGTAGAGGAGTTCTAAAATCCTTTGAGTTAACTAGCGTTAACTCTTCAGCCTAAATAAAATGTCATTCTTGTCAAAAATATTATGTGTCTGGATTTTTTCAGCCTTCAGCCTATTGTATATTAAAAAAGAAAAAAAGGAAAATTGAAGAAATTCGAGAAAAAATTTCAACAGTTAGCACTCTTGACAAAAATCAAATAAATGCCAGTTAGGTAAGGACATGCCATATTTCCATATAATTAAATTAAAATACATCAATAATTAAGACTTTCCCAGTCTTTCTTTAATCCTCAATATTCTTTCTTTTTGGTCTTTCCCTACAAGCCATCGTTGTGTGCTGAGTAGAATTTTTATTGAACTCCAGCACTGAGCCTGTTTTGTTTTTTTTTTCTTAAATTGTCAAAATGGTGAGAGATGTTCATATTCTTAATCAATACCTGGAAACCAATAATAAAATTGCCTAAAAGCATGATGAATGTTTGAGTGTTGTATGTGACAGGCCAGAGTTAATAAACTAAAGTTCTTTTTGCTATCAGCTTTGACAAATGTGTTCAGGCTAGTGGATAGTCTGAAAGTAGTTGCTCAGCCTCATAGTCTCAGAAATAGATGCTATAGCAAAATTGAAATTAATTAGCTAAAATTTGGTACATTAATATTTACAAATATTGACATATCAGAAGTGGACATAGAAAGTTCAGCATTTTACAACAGGGTAAGGTTTGAACAAAGTCTGGAAAAGATTATTTCTTTTCCATTATCCAAAATAACTGGAGGGTGGGAGGCTATTGTCTTCAAAGCACTGTGTCATCAGTTTTTGCATAGTAACAGTATAACCTGCTTCTGAGCTGGAGGTATTATGTCTTGATGGTAAAGTAGAAAGCTAATAAACAGATTCCAAATATATCCATTAGCTCTGCCATGTTTGTGCTCTTCACTTAGCAATGACTAGCACTAGTTTTATCTTATTCTGTCAGATCTAGTTAGCTTGGGATATGCTGTAAACTACATCTCTTAAAGGGAAAAAACCAAACCAAACAGTGCAAAAACTATTATAGAAGACAAGATGCCTGAGGATTAAACAGAGGGAATGAGGAGTCAGAAGTAGGAGGACTTCAATTTTTTTTTTTTTTTTGATTGTAATATTTGGTAACTTTTTCCAGCTTGAAGACCTTTTAGTAGTTTCCCATTTAATATTATCTCCACAGCTGAATAAGAACAAAAATCTTAAAGTCAGATGTCTCCAACAGGCAAAACTGAACACAGCTCCTGCCTTAAAAAGATGCAAGGTCTGCCCTTTTCATGAGACCAAGAAACAATTAAATTCCCTGAAATAATGGATCACGAATTCTCTATCCTTATAGCTTTCTCTATTCTTAACTATTGCATTGATCTATGATCTGTTCAAAGTATAACAAAAAAATGCTCTACATTTCTCTTTCCCTGAAACCTACAAAGCTGTTTAAAGTGATACCATCACTACAGACTTTATTAAGGGATGGGCCAGAGACAGTAGGGTAAACCAAATTTACAAAACATCTAGTTGGGACTTCAGGATTCTCTGTCCCTCTGTGCCAATAAATCATATAGTTAAAAAAGGTTTTTTGGGTTACAGTCTGCCTTAACAAATTTTAGGCTATAAATTTTAGGAATTAAGCTTCTAGTCCAAGTGAGTCCATGGCCATTCTTTGTAGTCAATAGAGATACATGGGTGCATCCTAAAGGCAATTCATGAAGATTTTTTCATATATATGCATACATATGTAATATAAAATCCTCACTGTAGTTGCCTGATTTTCTCCCTTGAGTATAGAATTAGTTTATAGTGATTTGCCACCCAAAAGTTCTGCTTCTAAGCTATGCTAATTCTACCAATAAGAGACTATTTTCTTCAAGTAACTGTAAAGAGCAAGCAGTATTTTATTTGCTGCAACTGCTGGGATTTAGGTCCACATGTGTAACCAAAATCAATACTCATGCTTATCTATTCTTATTTCCAAAGGCATCTTTATTTATAGGTGATAAAATTCAGGCACTAATTTTAAAAGGCTCAGAAGCTGAAACTTAATTAAAGCATCTGTTTATCACCAAGCATAACAAGCTATAAATTACATAGATGTTTCGGTTTATTTTGCACTATAAACATGTCACTTTGATCGATATGGATTTGGCTTCCTTTGTGTACAAGAACAGTCTTGAAAGTGACAGCTCACATTTTTTACAGTACAACAGTAGGAAACATTGATGTATAATTGTCAAACATGATTGACTGGGGGGAGAATTTCAAAGACACAGGTGCCCAGTCGCTGTTAACTATCAGTGAAATGTTAGTGCTGGGCTCCTGTTTGTGTCTTTGAAAGTCTCCTTCGCAGATATATCAAAAGTCTTAGGCAGAGTTAGTTAGCTGAGTATGAAATGTGCTTCCATATCTTTAAAAGAGGATGAAATTTATTGAAAATAAAATAGGACCATAAATAATTTTATCAATTATATGTACTGTAAGATGTGTAAAATCTTGCGGAAGGGAATTCTTTTTGGAATTCCAAAAAGGATACAATAAGATAGAGCTGGAAGACATGACTTATGATGAAAAGAGTCAGGGCCTGAATCAGTATAGATGAAAGTTCGTAGGATCATAATATCATAGGATTGTCAGAGTTGGAAGGGACCTTTAGGATCATCTTAATAATGTTTTATTTGGGGAGAGTAGGATATTGTTCTAAATAATATAATTTCTGCTGTGAATGTTGAGTAGATATTTTATATTTCAAAGAATGAAGGAATTTGTAGTATATGTTTGTAGTGTGACCCTGTACAACCTTTGTCTAGCCTGTTAAAGTGCAAGTGGGATTACAGCACAAAGACTAGAATGGCCAATTTAATAGCCTAATTACATACTGCTTTATATTTTCTGTTATTCCTCTTTTTTTTTTTTTTTTAATTCAAGAACTCTTACACAAATTGAGAAATCAAGTGGCTAGAGTTGACTTAAATATCACCTGAAAGAATTTGGTTTCTGTAGCAGACATCAGAGAAATGTCTCTTTATCCATGCATTTCCCCTTTATCCAATGAATTTTATGTGTATCACTTCCAAATACGATTCAGATTTTGATTTATCATCCTATATCTACAAATGGCTGTAAACATGAATGCCTTTGGTTTTGTAGATGCATTATTTTAATAGACACCATCTAACACTTAGGCATGACTGATGGTGGGTCTCATCCCACCTTAGTATTTTCAGTACATGTAAAAATTTTTGGTTAGGCTTCCTAATTTGTAAATGCTCCCCGTAGAGACTGAACAGCCCCTTTGGAAGCCTCAGCAAACTCGGCCTTAATCTGACAAATTAGTAATTGAAAATGATCAGGAAATGTAGTAGCTTACTTATTGAATGCAGTGAAAACAGCCTACACTTAAATTCCAGTTAAACTGGTGTTTTCTCTAACTTTGCTTATCTTTCTTCACTGGCTTGTTCTCTCTTTCTAAGACATAGGTCTTAGTTCATTTTTGTTCATAAAACATATTTTGAAGCAGCTAACCTTGTGATAGTAGGAGAATCATTTATTATTTTTAACCATATTTTTCTCTTGATTAAGAAAGTTTTAGTCCATCAGCCAAAGTAGTAACAGATGGACTTATCTGTCTATTCATTCACTGTGAGCAGAAAAATAGACTGCAGTGTGGGAGTAATCTATTGGATGAGAATTGTTTGAAAATCATTTGAACTTGAAATTATTTCTGAATATTAAGAAAAAAATAGATACCTTTATAGAACTTGACTTCTATTCTTAAATGAGAAACAAATAGGGAAACACAATATTTGACTAAATCACTTTGTTAATTATGAATTATATGCCACTTTTGACCTCTGTGGGTTAATGAAGAGAGAAGGTTTAGTTAAGATACATTAATAGTTTCCTATACTTTCGAGATTGTTTTAATAAATTCTAAATGTATACTTTTTCCTACTTAGAAAAGACTTTGCAAGACTGATTTATATGTCAGGTGTCATCAAATTTATCCCCTAAGGAAAAAGAGGGAAAATGTACTATATATTTTAATGAATTATGAAAATTTTGCTATCTAAATATTTTACAACACAGTAATATTTAAATGCTTAGGCTGCTTTTATTGATATTATACATAATTACAAACTAGTTACACTAAAATAAGACAAAATATCTTGCTTGTAGTACCGGTAATGGTAATCCTGCTTGAGAACTTTTTGAATTCCCTCTATTGCACTTTTAGGTGGAATTGTCTTCTCTTTATGATGATCATTAAATATTTCTTCCCTTGTAGCTCAGCTGGATTGTGCATGATCAGAAATTTGCAGAGGCATGCAGTTGTTTTGGGTATGTCTGAGTGTATTCAATGTTGGATAAAAGTTGTTAGGAAGCTGGCTATATACGTGATCTGATACTGAGTTGAGAAAACTATGTTTTGTGACATCAGAATTTTAGAGATAGTAAAAGCTATTTTGAGAGCTCTTTGCACAGTGTAACATTTGTTTCTCTTCATAATAAGACAAAAGGTGTAATAAACTCTTTTATGCCTTTTGTTTTTAAAATTTAAGTAAGCATTCAAAATAGGTATGTGATCCACAAGTAGTTTTTCATAGACATAAATTTGTTTCCTATATTATTTTCACTGATATTATTGTATAATATATATATATATTTATTTCACTGATCATAGTTTATGATAGCACATCAGTGCTCTATTGAGTTCAGAATACCTACTTACTAGGTAGGTATTCTAGATTAATTTTATCCTGTTGGTCTTATAGCACAGACATTATAAGGAAGTGTAGTATAGAAAAGATAAAAGAGAAAGCGAAACATGGAATCAATAACATGTAGCTACCATACCAATATCTTGGCTGATAAACCAGGCAGTTGCAAAAATTGTCTTTAAAAATTATTTGAATTTTGAAATAATATATAACTTAACCACATGGACGAGAAGGAGGAAGAGGGAGAAAAGCAAAACAAAACAAGAACAGACAACTACTAGTCTCTAATGCACCTGGGCCTATCAATGATAATAGTGTGTGAATCAGCATCGTGTCCTGATGAGTTTTATATCATAACTTTGTCCAATTATTTAAAGTGCCTTAAGTGCAGGAGTTTACATTTAAATTCTGGCAATCATAATACTTCCTTTTTGTTGTTAAACAGTAGGCAATCATGGGGTGTGAGCAATTGTCTGAGGTTTACAAAAGATGAAGGTTGTTAGGGTAGTTTTGTAAATTGTGAATTTCCTTATTTCATGCAGCTAATCACACTTTGTCTTTAAATTGTTTGTTTGCTATAGTTTTGCTGAGCCTGACATCCTTTAGTGAAAATTGTTGCCTTTATGAGATAACACAGCTGCTAGGCAAATGGCATAGATTTAAAAATGCTGTTGAGCTGAAATAGGGAAATCAGTCTGCATATAAGAATAGCCCCTCATGCTCACCTTACCCTTGTTTGAACTGTAGTCTAAATATCAAGTTAACCCTTTTAAAGGCAGAGAGAGAAAAAAACAAAAAACACAAAAACAGCCACCAAACAAACAGAAAACCTCTTTACTTTCATTTCCTTCTATTCTCACAAGAATATTGACACGTTTCTGTTAAGTCTGAGATATTAGGTAAAGCTATAAAAAAGGTTTATTTTAAACTAAGCAAAAATTATTGAGCTGTATGAGAATAACAGATATTTCTTATTGACATGTTAGGGTCTAACAGGGGAGTAGGACTCACAGAAAGAAGTAAATTGTTTTCTCACAGGAACAAAAAGCTGACATGTGTCAAACCCTCCAAAACCTTTTGGATATTTCGTCCACCTACACATCCAAAAAACCATGAGCAACTTCTGCAACTCCTCTGACCTTTTATTCTCATCCTCTTCTATTGTATTCTGGCTCATTAGACTTTGATTGCAATTATCTGGTAGTATTTAACACTTTTACTTTTCATTTATGTATTCTTTGCTCAGTAAACCTTTGCCTTTTTTGTTTATCCTCCTGTGATATGGCCACCAGTAATTGATAAATGAGCCCTTACAATGGAAGACTCAGATGAGATGGCCAAGGACGGGTGTGCTTATGAAGCTTCAGGAAGAATGTGTAGACTAATTGACGATGGATGTTGTAAAGGGTGCTGAACTCATAGAAAATGGAACCAGAGGGGAGCCTTTACTCTATATGAATGGTTATATCAACTGTGTGGTAACTGTTCATCCCACAGTTAATCAATAAAATTAAAAAATACGTAACAAAGAGAATCCAAACTGAGCAACAAACAAAAGACCTTTGAGGAGAGCAACAAGCTTGAGCTGATTTCAACCCACAAATTCTTTGTAGTGACTGGGAGTGTCTGATGTTGTGATTGGAAAGGAAATTCTTGTTTGTATTGTGATTCAGCTGAATACTGCAACTACTGCACTCCTCCAAGTGCAATTTGTACTAGCATCTCTGCTAAATCAAAACCCCATATACTTAAAATAACTTAAAATTATTAAGCCCCACATGTGTGGAATATCTAAAAGAATCTGGTCAGAGTCCTGCACTCTGGCACCACTAACAGTGCAGAACGTCCTTCCAGACCTCCAGACTCCCAGAGCATACCTATTCTGTCAACTCCCGCACTCATCAGAAAACACTGAATTCCCTCCTGGTCCTGGACCTTCCTCCCTACTTACTGTTTATAGTTGTTAAGTTATGTCAAGCAATAGTACAGAGTTTGTATGAAAAGAGCCTCACAAAACAAACTTTTGTTGTTCTATCCTCAATGGCTTCACAAATTAAGTGGTAGGTTTTGTAAGCTAAGGAAGAAAAGCTCAGCCTTGCAAAGAGATTGTTGTTATATGAAGTGGCTCCAAATCTGTATGTGAAGCCTTTCTAGCTCTCTTAATTTTCTCTAACCCTTAATGATAAGGTTTAAGTCAGCTTTCTATCCAGGGAAATAAAATCAAAGGAAGCTGCTGAACAAGTTTAATATCTTTGCTTTGATGCTTTTATGCAGAGTTTACAAAAGAAAAAAGAACTGTTAGAGGTGATAGGGTGACATTAAAAGCTGACTAATCTTTCATTAAAGTAATTGTTAGCACTGCCATTGATTTGAAAATGAACAGCACACAATAGTAGCCCTGACTCTGAAGGCCATCTCCGAATTTACTTCCTTGGGCATTCTGAAAAAGATAAGCATTTGAATAGTCAAGAGGTTTGGGCTTTAGGTAATAAATGTACTCTTTACTCAGTTCACATGTGTTTCCCGGATCCTGCTTAGAAATTAGCCAAAGAAGATATTCCTTCATACAACATGTGATTAAAAATGGAGCGTCATGCCTTAGGAGCTTACGAGGAAAAATTTTATAGGGGTTCTTGGTTAAAATGATAAATTTAAAGGAGAGTAAAAATTAAAAATTAAACTGTCTTGCTCTGAGAGTCCTTGAATCACAGATTGCTGTCATCTGGTGTAGCACTGTGGGAAGTATCTGTATATGCCTGTCCTGTTTTTACAGTCTCACAGAAACATTTGTAGTCCATTTTAAGAGACAAATCTAGAATTGTTTTTTCCCTGAGTGGTTCACTCATTCATCTGTCCTAATGTTTTTTACAAGGCACAGAAAAAAAGTACTTTTAACTATTGCAAAGTTTTCACCTTTGACATATAGTGGTGGAGGGAGTGGAGAGGTCATGCAAACTGCCTGAACTTACAGGATGGAACCTGCAGAGTCAGCAGGCTCTTATCCCTTCATTCCCACTCTGTTTCCTCTATTTCTACTAATAAGCATATTAAAAAATCTTCAAACAGCACTGCATAAACCCTGATTTATCTGCCCTGTGAGTAAGGTAGATGTGTACTTCATTCCTAGAAATCTCTAAACGGCCTGCTACCATCAGGAAGAGACCATGGAAAAATGGGAAAGTAGATGGCAAAGTCTTGCCTCCAATCACTTTTTCATCCAGCTCCTCTAAATGTTTTGACTTCGAAAAAAAATATTTGATTATAAATCTGTGCTATTTATATGCAGAACCTAAACATGCCAATAACAAATAGCTGTCTGTGAAAACAGTAGATGACCCCTTAATACAAATACCATGTGAAGGGTACTTAGCTTTATAGATGATTTGTTAGGTGAGAGGATAAAAGCACTGCATGGAATTCCTCAGTGATTTGAACTTGCAACAATATGTAGAAAGCCATATGGATGTTATTGTAGGGGGAGGTGGAAGACTTTGGTATCCATTTGAATTTCTAATGGCTTTTAGTATAAGCTAGTCTAAGTCTACTGAAATTAGACTGCATGTACCAGTAGGAATGTGGCCCAAAATGTAATTATTTCTTTGCACTTGGTATTTGTCTGATCTGTATGGTCATTTCCTCCACCATCAAAAATCACAACATGGTAGCTCACTAAAAAATAGTTCTATTTTGTGACACATTTTCCAGCTTCTAGACAACTAATCCTAATGTAAAATTCTTAAATAATTATTTAGGGATATAGCTCATGCTGACCTGGAACAAACACTGAGAACATTCATTCACTGCAGTTCCTCATTCCCCTTAGTTGTGTTAAAGGGTCTCACACTGTTTCAATAAAAAGAGAGAAACTACAAAATTGTAGGATGTTGTGATTAAGGCAATAATTATGACAACTCTACCTCAGAGGAAATCTCTCCTCTAGATTTTCCTAATCTCTATCACCCGGGTTATAACTAGTTACCCGTAGCATATTTTTTTAAAGACAAAATAAAAAACACATATTAGAAAGTCTGATGTTAGTGAAGAGTTTTAGAAATGACTGGTGGTGACTCAAATATTGATTGCAAGCCAGAAGTACATACTAATATCAAGACAAATTCCAATATGGGGTTAGAATAGGGAAGGCAGATAAAGATTAAAATTAATAGTTACGCTTTCAAATACTAAGTAAAAGACATTGTGTCACTTAAAAGTTCTCAGTCTTGGTGAACACCTATATATTATATAATTCTATGGCTGTGAAAGAAGATGAAAAATGATATGACAGAGACATAAAAAGAGGAAGGAATAGATAAGATGAACAAGGGAAATTATTCACTCACTCTCACAACAGGAAAAACATGGAGCACAAACTGGCTTTGCATCACAGCAAATGTAAGGTAAAATGAAGAGGGTTTTTTCACATAAATATGTAATTAAACTGCGGAAATAATTGCAATAATATTGTGGATTTCTTCTATTACAAAAAAACTCCAAAACAAAACAAAACCAAAAAAAGTCAAACCTCAATATCTTCTAGTTAGAAAAAAGGAGAAGCTGATGATTTAAAGGAGGTGATAGACTTGTAGGAAGGGCAAGTTCAAGTTACCTGCAAGTACAGATCAAATCACTCTCAAGTGGCCAAATCTGAGAATAAAAATTTTTACTTGTGTTTTGCCTTAGGTGTTCTGAGGTACCATAAATTAGCAGACAAAATAGTTCCAAGAATAACTTCATAATAACTTCGTATCCATGGACTGGGACAACGTAGTGCAACTTCACAGCTGTTAAAATTTTATCACTTAAAAATCTGATTCTGTTGGCTACATTCAGTATCTATAATTCATTGTCTAGTCTATAGATTGAATATCTGTGCTCTGAGTCTTAATGAAAATGCATGTTGCCAATATTAGGTAGAAATCCTGAATTGCAAGGTATTAGCTATTTAAGTGGGTTAGTCACATGTAGTAAGTGTAAAGTTTTGAATATAGTTTGTTACAGCAGTTATAGATTAAGCTGGTTTGCTACAAGAAGATAAACCAATAGCTTTGTACAAAAAAATTTGGTCATCACACAGATCAGGCTAGAACCTCACAAATTTTGTCAGCTTTCACCTTTTTTTATGGAATATTAATAAAGAACAAGAAACTTCTGGGAAAAAATATTTAGAGTCTTTTGTTAATCCAGGATGTCTCAGTTTCTTTGTACTGAATCTAAGTTTACAAATGATACCATGTGATTTTCAGGAATGCTTGATGCTTGGAAATCCTCTAGGTCAAAAAGAGAACTGAGGGAGGTTCAGGCTTCCTAAGAACCACAGCAGTTGCATTCAAAGGTTGAAATGTGTGTGCACCTGGACTGATTTTGGCCACAGACATTTAAAAATATTTTCTCTACTAGCTAAAGGAGGCAGAGCAAAAATATATGTGGGAGAAGGCAAACCTAGAAGCAACCAGAGGGTCTTCAGTATCCCTATACCCATAAAGGTAAGAATCCCACCGTGGAGATGGACTGTGATACTCTCTACATGTATGACATTTGCACAAAAGGCTGGTCAGGTACTGCCAATGTTTTTTGTTTTGCAGTGAACTGTGGTCACCTGTCCATCTTGACAAATCTGTTGATATAAAAGTCCTTTTAGTGCACAATATCCTCTGGGTCTTGCATGGTCAAGGCACTCATTTACACAGAAACACCTAATATTTTTTTTCTTGAGAGGGGAAACACCCTTCACTGCAGTTCCAGCAAAATAGGCTAATTGGGGGCAGGTTTCATGTCTGTCTGCCAAGTTAGGAACTAAGCCAGCAAGAATACCACATACCTCAGATGCATTCAGGTGTGCACCTGGTGTTAGTTAATTGGGGGAAGAGTTTTTGCCTGTGGGTGGAAAGGATTCAGTGACAGAAGGTTTTTCTATTGTCCCACTACCACCCTGTGCAATGAGAAGGAGAAATGATTGACTGGCCTATTTTGCAAGACTATCTGTGTCAGGAATGGGGAATGTTCAAGGTTAAAAGGGGAGTTGTTTGATTCACAAAAGGTAAATAAGTTCTAGGATACATAAAGAACAAATATCATTCCTCTCCCAAGGGAATCTTAAATTCTCACTGCTAAGAAAAAGGAGGGTGGATGAGAAAGGTTCATTGTAGTGATCTTACTGCTGATTTCTCCAGCAAGGTGTTTGGAAGTGAGTGAAGCACAGCTGGATTCTTTTTCCACTCTGTGTGTGTCTACACAGACCATACAGGCACAGCTACCAGAAAAGAGCGCACTGGTGACTGACAAGCACAATAAATAAATGGCGGTGTAAAAACTTGCCCAGATTTAAAGCATGCTAGAAATATTTAACAAATTCAGATTCATAGCAACCATCTACATCAGGTCTACTCTACAAATAAGGGAAACATAAACATAGAGCTTTGAGGGCCAGATACTGCATACTGCTTTGTGCTACAGAAGAACACATGCAGTGCAGAGATTGCAAAGTTCTGTTCAGAGACACATTGTGATTTATAGGCTGAAGATAGTCACATAGCAGGGAGCATAACTGCTGCAACTCCCTGCACTGAAAGGAAAGGTGTGGCCAAGCTAAGGTAGAAAATTATTTAGCCTGTGATGTAAAGGTTATGTTCCTGCCTCATGCCACTTTACTAAGCATGCTTATTCATCTTCATAAATACTGGGAAGCAAACATTCCCAGTTCACTTGCTGAAATCAAATAATAAGACAGTGACAATTCAGCACTTTAACAACCTATTTCACTAGAAAAGGTGGGGAAACTTAGCATTAGCAATGGAAATACAATTTTACTAAATTGTCTTTAATTGTCCAGCCCATCAATGCACCAAGAGATGGAAGAATGTGTCGTGAGATGAGCCTGCAGAGAAACTCAGCTTTTTATTTTATTTTTTTAACACTTGGACTGCAATTGCAAATGTAATATTTTGCTAATAACAAGGAGGTTGTAGGGATCTAGAAGCAATTTATGATACTAAATTTTGCTGATTTATGATATTAAAATAGGAGGAGCTGTGGACTCCCTCGAGGGTAGGGAGGCTTACAGGGAGATCTGGATAGATTAGAGAGCTGGTCAGTCACCAACCACATGAAATTTAACAAGAGAATGTGCTGGATTCTTCACCTGGGTTGCAGTGATTCTACTTATACATACAAACTAAGGGATGAGAAGATGAAGAGCAACCTCATCAAAAGAGATCTTGGGGTTGGGTTGATGGCAAGTTGAATATAAGTCAACACTGTGGTTACTGCATGAGGCTTTGAAGACAAGTTGCGATGTTCAGATACTGAACCATAACTATTATAATTTGAAAAATGGATTACAGGAAACATCAGTCCTTGAGCCATGAAAACATTTGTGAAAACGGACAATCCACAAATAGAAAGGGAGATTATATATTGGAAACATATTTTCTATTGTCAGTGACTCATCTGCTTTATTAGGTAAAATTTTTCAGTTAAAAATCTGAACTTGGGTTTGTTTTACATTGGCTTTTTACATGACAATTTTTTCTTGTTTCAGTCTGTGTTCAACCACATACACAGAGCCAGTGACCTAAAAAATCTTCCTGTAATTCTTGTTCATGTGCATTCTAGCTGGAGACTTAGCATGTAGAATTTTGAGTTGGTATACTAGTATCACATGACAAAACAAAACAAAAAAAATGTCATCAAGTAGAATTAAAGTGTGAATCTATCTTTGGCATTTTTACAAATTATTACAAATTAGTTTGGCTAGCCATAAAGTTCCATTAGACAAGGTCTGTTTGCCTCTAATAAATACTTAAATGTCAATTTTCCTCTTTAGATCAAAAAGATAAAGAGTGAGAACTTGAGAATATGAATAATATTATCTTGGTGTGACTCCATTCTGTCTTAAGCAGGTTAAAAGCTATTTTTAATAGCAGACATACTGAGGGAAGACTTACTGTTTTTGAACTTTCAAGTCATTCTGTTTTAATCTGTGACCTGATAATTTTATGAGGCATTGTTGAGCTTAGGGGAGGAGGATTTCCTCTCTGTCCACAGCTAGTAACCTTTCTTTAAGCTTTAAAAATGGGAAGGTTATGAGAGGTCCAGCTGCTCTCATGCAAAAATTATAATAATAAAAATATAATGGAAACCAGTTACTTGGAATTCTGTAAGAGCATGAACTTTTTACCCTTCCAAATCCAGCTTTTGCCTCCTTTCTTCAATGTGCCAGATTTCCTATTGATCAAATAGCTTTTTGTCACATTAACTTTTTTGAAATAGCTCTGAATATTTGCCTAATTTGTAAAATGGACATTTTGTGGGGCAACTCACAGTATAAGGACATACAAATATCCCTGATGTTTATCCTTGATATTAATCCCTGAAATGAATTCTGATGCTAAACACCCTGAGCTGCTAAGACCCCTGGACTACCTCTGAAACTAGAATATACAATCATTGGTTTCCTTTATTTATATTTCCTTTATTATTCCATCCATAGCTCAGCTATTTGAAAAGACAGTATGATACCCTACAATAAAAAATATGTCATATGGATTAAAAGTTCTTTCCAAAGGATCACAGAATGTCCTGAGTTGGAAGGGACCACAAGAATCATCAAGTCCAACTCTTCTGTGTGCACAGGACAACCCCAAAAATCACACCCCGTGTCAAAGAGCATTGTCTAAATGTCTCTTAATTTCTATCAGGCTTAGTGCCATGACTACTTCTCTGGGGAGCCTGTTTCAATGTTCCACCACCCTCTGGGTGAAGAACCTTTTCTTAATATCTAACCTAAAACTATCCTGGCATAGCTTCATGCCATTCCCTTGGGACTTATTGCTGGTCAAGAGAGAAAAGAGATGAGCTTGTGCACTCTGCTTCTCCTCATGAGGAAGTTAAAGGATGTGATGAGGTCTCACCTAAGTCTCCTTCTGAACAAACAAAGTGACTTCTGCTGTTCCTCATATGGTTTCCCTTCTAGACCCTTCACAATCTGCATGAGCTTCCTCTGGATACTCTACAATAGCTTAGTATTCTTCTTATTTCATGGTGCCCCAAACTGTACACAGTACACAAGGTGAGGCCTCACCAGTGCAAAGTAGAGCAGGAAAATCACCTCTCTTGACCAGTTAGCAATGCAGTACTTGATGCACCCCCAAACACAGTTGGCCTTTTTGGCTGCCAGGGCAGACTGTTGACTCATACTCAACTTGACATCAACCAGAACCACCTGATCCCTTTCTGTGGGGCTGCTTTCCAGCCTCTCCTTCTGTGATCTCTACATACATTCAGGGTTATTCCATCCCAGGTGCAGAATGTGGCTCTTGTCCTTGTTAAACTTCATATGGTTGGTGATTACTCAGCCATTTATTCAGTTAAGATCTCTCTGCAGGACTTGTCTGGCTTGGAGGGAGTCAACAGGTCCTCCCAGTTTAGTGTCACTGGCACGCAGAAAGGAGGTAAGGAAGAAACAAGAGCAAGCAATATGTGAGTATCCAGATAAGCTTTGATTAAATTCATTTTATGGTGCACAAAGTTAACACTTTTCAATGTCTTGATGTCTGACTGCAGGTGGGAGATAGTCTAATAGTTCAAACAAGAGGTTCAGTCAGGATTTCAGAGCTCTTCTTGACTCCACATTGATTCATCAATCAATCTGAAAAAAACAAAAGTCCATTGTGTCTTTCTGTTTACTTGTGAGCAATGGACTTAATAGGCCCTGGTAGTGGATGTGTTGAACGACTACAGTTCCAGAAGGAAAGATTCTATAATGCTGTGAAGTTTTTTAGTTATGAATTTAAGAATATCACTTTTTAACAAACTAGACAGTAATAGTAACATCCATATAATGCTCTCCTCATTTCCCTTTTTCATGTAAAACTCTACTTCATGGGACTGGGAGCTATTTCTTAGGATATTAGTCTCTCTATATGTTCAAGAAACACATGGGAAAATAAAAGAAGAAAACAACAAAAAACAAACAAGCAAAACAAACAAAAAACCCCCTCCAAAACAAACAAACAAAAACCATAGAAGAGGGAATTTCCCTTGTCTCCCCTTTGCCAGAAAATAACATAGTTGCTACATTAAGACTCATCTTTAGAAGATTTGTGAATAGTCATTAAGGAATAGAAGAAAAGAAACAAATGACTAGTCAGGTATTAGCTTTCGCTGCTGACCATCAAAGATGTAAAAGGTACTTACTTTGTAAAGTTACAAAACACAGGACTAGGATTTGAACTTTGGGTGTGCTAAACAGTTGTGAGATTTAGCATGAATGATCTTATGGATGTATTTCCCACTGTTCAGCATAGCTTTAAACACAAATAGGTCAATAAACACATTATTGCAGGAGAAAACAGAACATCAGCCTTTTGGCTCTATAACTGTTACCTTCAGATTTCCGCAGAGGCCCCAGTAGTTACTTGTGGTTCTCAAGTCCAGGCATACAGTTGATACCTGAAGGCAAAATGCACTATCGAATTAGCCTTGCTGATCTTTAGTGAATGCCTTAATTTTCTAAAGATATTTTGTATTTGTCATCATGTGATTTGAATACCATAACTGTAAAGTGATTTCTAAGAAGGGGCTACTATAAGTTCATTGGGAATGATGACACACATTAACTTTATGAGAAAAAGCTAGGTTTTGCTGAACAAAAATAAAATAAGTTAAAAAATTCTCAAGCAGATATCTAGAAATTTATTTTGCACAATATTTAGTAATATGTTTGGAAAATCAGTCACTGGTTTATCATACACAAAGATATCTTGAGAGTAATTTGTCTCACAGAAATATAAGAGAAAATAAGCTATGTTAAATAACTCATTAGTTCTTTCAAATATAAAAAATCTGAAAGATGTTATTGTAAGACATTGTGCTGACTATCTAGGCACTGAATTATTACAAAGTTATTTTAACTACACCCTGGTTTATTACAGGCTATATTTTTCTCCTCTTGTGCAGTTTTACTCTATTTTCTTCAGCAGTGTCCCAAATCATTGCCTAGAAGTGCTTTTATAGTTGACAGTGGATTTTTATCTCCATGATTTGTTATGTATTTGACCTTTGTATGAGATGCATTGGGGTTTAATTCTGCCATGGCTGTTTACTTCCATGGAACTCAGAATGAGATGCGTACAACCAAGTTTACATAAGCTGATGGTCATTAGGAGATAATGATTTTTCAGTTAGTACTCTCTGAGGCTGAATTTGAAGCAGCATCCTAAGGGTCAAAGGCTTTGACTCATATTTCCTTTTCCCCTCTCCTTAGCAA
Source organism: Galbula dea (assembly GCA_013399015.1). NCBI lineage: Eukaryota > Metazoa > Chordata > Aves > Piciformes > Galbulidae > Galbula > Galbula dea. The sequence goes on along the minus strand of VWZX01009113.1, from coordinate 333,213 downwards.
CTTATCAGACTTTTATCTTGTTACCAGCAGCTGTTTAAACAAAGATGTGAAGACACGTTTATTGCCTTTGAAAGAATCAACAAGAAGCATTGTCAGATGGCATTTTCTCAAAGATGGATTTGAAAAGGTAGCAAAATAAACTTGTGCAGTTTTCGGGGGTTTTTTTTGTTTGGTTGTTTTTTGTTTGTTTGTTTGTTTTTTATCTGCTTGCATTTAATAATGATGAAGATAGTGATGAGTTCCTCAATATAGAGTTCTTGTATTTAATGAGCATGAAGAGTGTTAAATCAACCTTGGGAACAAAGTTTCATTCAGTTATTAAAGAACAGAGGCAAAAAAAGTATTATCTGATGCTGCTAATTCATGTAACATTGTTAATTTTCCATGGAGTTAGGAAAAGACTATGGACCTCTGAAGTCTTTCTGGCAACACAAGTAAACACTTATGACATCTTCTTTAGGGATTGGTGCTTTTTTAGAGTTACTTCCGTGTAAGTAGAAAATGAAATTATGTTCCTTTGCTGAAATAGAACAGGGGAGAGAAAGGATTACTAATGCTAAACTAAACCTAAATTGTTTGTAATTGTTAGTCCTGTCTGCTTTTAACTTAGAGTCCAAGAGCTCCAGGACTCAAGGACTATGAGGAGTTTTCCCACTGAGGATGAAGGAGCAGCAGAAACAACATGGAAAATACTGGGACTGACTGAAATCTTCATTAGCTGCCCTCCTGTGCTGCTTAAGGGGAGGAAGCTTGAGCAGAGCTGGGCTTGGGAAGAAGGGAGATATGAAAGGTAAGGTGTTTTTACGATTCAGTAGTATTTAGCACCATCCTACTCTGATTNAAAGGGACAGTTCAGGCAAGGGGTGTGTGTGTGGGGGGGATAACTAATAACAGTATTATGTATGTGGTGGTGGAATATCTTTTAGAAAATACAGTTACTGAACAGAATTAATTCTGTTCTAATCCAAACCATAACAAGTTGGTAAACTGGTGGTGATTTTACTTAAATTAATTTGATGTCTCCCTAAGTTAAGTCTACCTTTTGTCTGTGAACATAATAGGTCAGTAAGACCTCCCTGTCCTTTGCCTCAACCCTCAAGACTTTTATAGTCTTTTTTCATCATCATCCCATCAGAGGGAAGTAGGAATGAGCGAGAAGATGCATGGTTGCTTTGTGGATAGCTGGGTGTTCTTAAATCCTAAGAGTCCCTTTGGGCAGAAGGAGAATGACTGCTCTGCTGTTCCTTCCTCACTGACCTTGGTGTTCACATGATGCATGGTTGTCTCTCTCAGGTCTCATTTCTCTCCCAAAGAAGTCCCAAAACAAAAAGTCTTGCCTAACAGGTATTCCCCACTTGAATGTGTTATCACAGAGGTGCTGATTGGTTTGTCCTTGGCCAGAGGCAGGTCCAACTTGGAGGTGGGGTTACTTCTTGAAGATTCTTACAGGAGCTCACACCAGTAGTCCCCTTGTCCACTTCCAAACAGTTGCCAGATATAAACCAAACACATCCAGGAACACTTTAACTAACACTAATACTATGCTAGAATCATTGCAGCAAGTTAAAGAAAATATAATCAAAACTTATGGATCTCTCTGTCTAAACAAAGAGAAGAATTAACTTCAACAAAAAATCTAATAGCTTTTGTTGAAGACAATCATAATTTGCATTGGTTGATTTTCCAGTGCATAGGAAATCTTCAGTCCTATAAATCTTTTTGTGAAAGAGGAGGTGAAAGATGAGGTACTTTAATAGTCAAATTAGGAAATTTATTCCCCAAAATCTTCTGTTAAAATAATTTCTGTAAAATACCAATTAGATCATTTCTATAATAATTTCTATATTTTTTTATACACCTGATATAATGAATGTGATGAGTTCCTTTTAGATACATTATTTTGTAAGAAACGTTATGATTAAAGACCCATAATGAAGAAAAAAGTAGTAGAGCAAGCCTCAAAATATACAAAGTAATCCCTCAAAATTTTTTGTTAAATGCCATCTTTCCATCCATAACAACTGTCAGTGCATTTATACATTTTAAAAAAAAAAAAGACATTTAAGATGGAAAATCTGCACAATCAGAGCCTGAGAAAGCCTTCTTGTTGAAGGGAAAGTGTTCAAAGGCAGAGGTCAACAGCTCTTTAAAACAGTGCCATATCAATAAGTAGAAGAATAAGTATGGTAGGGAAAACTGCCTTCAGAATGTATTATGCATTATTTGTCAGTTACTGCTGAAACCACTTGCTTGCTCCACCAGAAAATAAAGGCATCCCACAACAGGAGTGAAGGGAGGAGGTAAACTATCAGAAATCAATTTGTCATGTACCTCCACAGCATCATGTTATGAGACAAGGAAGGAACTGGAAGAAAAGAATATGAAATCATTAATGAATTAACAAGTTAATTCTTTCATTCTTCTATCCACCTCTATGTGCATGTGTGTCCCTTTAGCAATGGTGCTATAGGAGCCAAATGCCTTTGGATTGTTAAATGTTCTTCCCTCTGTGTTCAAAAAAGTGACGGTGAGTATTAGTTGCAGAAAGGTAATTTATCACTTATTATTTTCTGCCAAAATTGCTACTCTGAAAGCTAAAACAAAAAGCGATCTCAACTCAACAGTAGAAGGACATTTAAAAAAAACAACCTCTAAGCACCTCAATAGCAGCAATGTTAAACCTCAGCTATGTCTCTGGCATCTTATGCTAACAGAGCTTCTTTCTATGAAGAAGGCTGTTCACTTGCTTATTGTTTTATCTGGCACTGCTCCCCATGCAAAAATCAATCTCCAATTCCTTTTAATGTTTAGCACTAAATCCAGAAAGCAAAACAAAGCATATGAGCCTTGCATTTATTATAGAAATCTCATGTGTTTGGCCTCAGGGCAGCCTTCTAATCAAGGGAACGAATAAACAGTCATTGACTCACTTTTGGGGAACATGGGAGACAGCTCAATCTTCCTGAAGACCAGTACAGAGAAGGGGCCTCAAAATCATAAATCAAAACACTATCAGCCTGTTAATTTAGCCTGGCAATTACAAAGACGTTAAAGCATTTGTACTACTGTGTTTATTGATGGAGGCAGGGGCACAAATGCAAACTTCCTTAAATCTCTGCCTTCATGGAAAATGGAAGTATCTTATAACCAATATAATGTTTGATTGGTTGGAAGTTTTGGTTTTGGTTTTTTGGGGGTTTTTTTGTGGTTTTTTTTGTTGGGTTTTTGTTTGGTTTTTGTTTGTTTTGCCTTTGTTTTGTTTTGTTTTCTTTTTTATTTTTCACAGAATCACAGAATTGTAGAGGCTAGAAGGAACATCAGGGAATCATCTAGTCCAAAACCCTGTTACAGTAGATTTACCCAGATCAGGTTGCACAGGAACATGTCCAGGTGGGTTTTGATAGTCTCCAGGGAAGAAGACTCCACAACTTCTCTGGACAGCCTATTTCAGTGCTCCAGCACCCTCGAAGTAAAGAAATTTTTCCTTAAGTTTAGATGGAACTTTCTGTATTCTAATTTGTCCCCATCATCCCTTGTCTTATCACTGGGCATCACTGAAAAGAGACTGGCCCCATCATTTTGACACCTGCCCTTTAGATACTGATAAGCATTGATAACATCTCCTCTCAATCTTCTCTTCTCCAGCCTAAAGCCCCAGGGCTCTTATCCTTACCTTATAAAATCCCTAACCACCTTCATTGTCCTCTGCTGGACTCTGTCCAGTAGTTCCCCGTCTCTCTTGAGATGGGGAGCCCAGAACTGGACATAGAACTCCAGATGTCGCCTCACTAGGGCTGAGTAGAGGGAGAGGAGAACCTCCCTCAAGCTGCTGGTCACAGTTTTCTTAATACACCCCAGGATAGCATTGACTTTCTTGGCTACAAGAGCACACTGCTGGCTCATGGTTAACTTGTTGTCCACCTAGACTTCCAGGTCCTTCTCCATGGAGATACTTTCCAGCAGGTCAACCCATACCTGTACTGGTACATGAGGTTATTCCTTCCTAAGTGTAAGACTCTACACTTGCCCTTCATGAGGTTCCCCTTCACCCAACTCTCCAGCTTGTCCACATCTCACTGAATGGCAGCATAACTTTACTGGTGTGTCAGCCACTCCTCACCAAGATGGCCAGCCTGTTGCCAAAGATTCCCTTACCTTTTCAATATAGGTGTATTCCATCCCTCACTAACAGGTTATAATTGAAAAAGAATGTCCCATTGTCATAAAAACCAAAACCCTCATGACCCCACCATGAGCACATGTAATTTCTTTATGCAGTATCCACTAGATGCTGCTGGTGGTTTCCCAGTGTAGAGCTTGGAAGTCTGTAGATGTTAAAGCTTCATAAAGTTTTCTTATTGGCCTCTCTCTAATAGCTGTAGAAGTACGAACTTCTACATTAATGTATACATATACATAAGTATTTTTCTGCATGTAAATATTCATTAAAAGTGCTAAATAAGTCAAAATGACATTTAATACCTACCATATTTGTGTGGAACAGATTCACTGGTTTGTTGAAGAATTATATTTCTTCTTATTCCTGCTTTGGTTGTATGAATCATAACTACTGTGATCCCTTCAAAAGGAGCAGGAAATTCCCCACAGCCTTTCCCTTAGGTTGCTCAAAGGAGAAGTGAGTATCATCACAGAAGTCCCAAAATTGAAATCAGCTTCTTCAACAAGTACTCTGACAACTAGTCCAGGATATTAAAAATTAGTGACAACACCTTCCACCTTTGTTTCTACCGGTATTTGCTGATTGAAAAATAGGGCATGTTTCAGGTAGAAACAAAGAACCTGAGAAAACTTTAGACTTTTTAATTTACTTTTAAATGCTAGACTATGTTTTCCATGGTTTCAGAGAAAAGTTTGAGAAATGATATCCTGAAGAATCTACCTGAGGAGAAAACTATAAATATTTTTTGTCTATGTTTAATGTCACAATTTTCAAGTCTTTCTTCCTTTGTGGTTTTTTGGGGGAAGGTTTGGGTTTGGGTGTGTGTGGGGTTTTGTGTGTTTTTGTTGGTGGTGGTGGTTTTTGTTTGGTTGATTGCTTTCTTTTTTTGTAGTGTTCAAGTTTGGAAATAAGCTAAAAATGAAAAACATTTATTTTAATCCTCCTTGTATTTCTAAAAAATTCTAAAACATTCAATGATGGATTTTAGAAGTTTCACCTGAAGGTAGTTTAAAACAAAACAAATAATTTGCAACATGTTTTCCTCTTATGATGTAGTCTGCAATAACATAGATTCATTTATGTGGGTAATGAGTTGATCCCAACAAAACCACCATATTGTGGGAGAACGCCCAGATTACAAGAAGTGGAAGGAAAACATCTAGAACCAGGATTTTACAGTGGCTTCTTCCCAGGATCACCACACCGGGAGCTGCACGAGTTCTTCCACGGGTTGCGAACTTCTGTACGGTTTTTCTTATAAGCCTCTGTTATCCCTTCCCTAGTGCACGTGGACCCCCTGGGTTCTCCTAAATTGTCCTAATTTTGATTAGGAAAATAACATATCAGTTAACCTACTGCTAGAAACTATTTCTAAAAAACTCTAGTTGATAAAGACCTTTTATTACCCTGTCCTTATTAGCTGAAAAATTAGGTCTAAATCCATGCAGAAAATAGAATGTTGAAAAGCTGAATGTCACAGAGAATAATGGACTTTCAGTAATCCCAAATGGCTCATCAGGCTAAAGAGATAATTAAGTATGCTGTTGCAACCAAGAGCATTTTTTGAGTTACTCACCCAAAGGAGGAAGACAATGCTTCAACATTTCTTCAGTCTGTGGATTTTTATGTAGTACTTAGAGTATTCAGCTGGCTGAATTTGATGGTCTTGAAAAATTAAAAGAATTTGATTGAAGTAGACATCACTGTAAAGGATGCTTAAAATCTAAAAAACCCTATATTCATCTTACAATCCCCTTTGGAAATCCTAATTTCTTGTAATGCCATAGATTTGTGCATCATTGCTTTCTCAAATTATCATTCCTGACAGCCATAGATTTCTCATATAGTTTTCCATTCAACTTTCTCTCTCTTTTTCTTTTTTTTCATTCCTGCTTGCTTGCTTTTATTTGTTTGCTTTCTTTAGCTTGCTTTCTTTTCTTTCCTCTCTCCCCCTCTTCCTGTCTGTTACTTCCCCTTTCTTCCTTTCTTTCTCTTTATTTTTTCCCCTTTCTTTCCTTTTTTCTCTCTTTCTTTCTCTTTCTTCCTTTCTTTCTTCCTTTCTTCCTTTCTTCCTTTCTTTCTCTTTTTCTATAATCAAAGCTAGGCTTGCAAAAGAAAAGAAAAGAAAAGAAAAGAAAAGAAAAGAAAAGAAAAGAAAAGAAAAGAAAAGAAAAGAAAAGAAAAAAGAAAAGACGCTGCTTAGCAGGATTTATAGTTATTTATAGTTCAATCCTCCTGGCTGTACCAATCACTTAGAATATTAAATTGTCTTTTAAAGGATTAATGTCTTTAATTAAGTTTATGAAGTAATTCCTTAAAGTCTGTAAAGTCCTAAGTCTGTATCTGACAGAATAAAGAATTCTTTTGAAATAAAAACAAAATAAAGAAACATAACCTCACCATAAACCAACTTTCATGGCTTTTTCACACAAAAAAATGTTCTGAATTAGTTTCAGAGTTAACAGATAACTCCTTCCACTGTATTTGCTCTTTATTCTATGTTCAGATTCTGTATATAAAGAAAATACTCATGCTCTGATAATGTTCTCTGTACTTAGCAGAGTCCTCTCTTAACTCCTGAAATCAGAAAAAATATGTAACTGTAAATGATAAATATGTAACTTCATCTATTTTTTAATGTCTCAGAGGCTTACTTGACTGCCTTTTCCTCTGTATAATATTGATGACAATTCTTCATGTATATCAGTAATTGAGCTTCCTGAAGGACACTCAGGCTCCCAACTGAAAACAGCTTGACTCAAACATTTTGAATGTGTCTATGTTTAGATTGACCATAATATTACAAAACTTTAACATGTAACAATCTCCTAAGTACAAGCCTCTTGAAAGAATTTACTTCAGGCCTAGAAGACCTTCTTTGATAGTCACACGCTATTTCTGCAATGTTTTTTAAGTGGTACCTCAGGCAAATAAATTCACAGGCAATTGTCCCATTATTTTTAAGCTGATTCCCAATGTCAAAGAGTCAGGTCTTCTGATATCACACATTTACAGCCTTGATTTTGGCTATCAATTAGCAATGTAGACAGGTGAAAGGTAGTTTATAAGGCTTGTTATCTGAAGATCATCTCAAAGTAAATCATAATTTTCTGAGTATGGAAACAGTTGAAAGGAATTGAATTACTACACATTGCTAAGTTAATATTCTTCCTTTAAAGTGTGGTAATCACTTTAGCTACCCCCTTCTGGAGTTGGAAAATAAAACAATTGTCATAACTAAAAATGATAAGTATTGACTATTTCATTTATTAATTTGTACTTCATAACGCTTGCATCAAAACCAAACCTTTTCTTCCAAGAGCATTCTGTTGGCCTGATTCTGTCATTGATTTCCCTTGACATGTTTTGTCTTTTATCTGGGGAGGGAGGTGCATATTACTAGAGGGATCATCCATTCTTTTTGCCTTGACTGACTATAAACTTATATTTAAATTATCATCTGTCACTTCTTTTTTTGTTGAAATTTAAAAACCAGAATGAGAACTGGAATTGCACTAATAATAATGCATTAGAAAATTAACGGTCTTTTTTTTAATGGAAAAGAATTCAGATTCTGATTGTTGAGAGTTTTCATTTTGTTTGTTTTTCAGGAAATAGGATGTTTTCTTTCAAAATACCATGAATGTGGTTCTAAAAGTCTGCCAGTCCCCAAGACAAAATGGTGGATGATGGTTTATCAAGAGAAATGTCCAGTTGTTTTGCTGCTGTGGTAAGAAAAATTAACTGATATAGTGGGAATTTACATTAGCTGAAGGTTGTTCCTTTGGCTTTGAAACTTTAGCTTCTGGAGTCAGAGTTTGGTTTTGGTTGTTATTTGCATGCCATCATTGCTAACTTACCCATATGAAAATAAAGAATGTAATGGGTTGGTTGATTATACTGAGATGTGCTTAAAGAAGCAGCTGCCAGAATAAGTCCAGTAAAATCCTCTGCAGTGTTTACTAGTACACTGATATGATTTCACAGTAGCACACGGGAGCTAAAGACTTGGTCTTTTTCCTTGGGGTCTTCAAAAACTTCTGAGTAGGGAGAAAGGATGAAAAAGAAAATGGTAAATTCTAACACACTTATTCTTTTTAATGATCTGTTTTTAGAAACTAAGATTTTATCCCTCCCTTGAATAATGTGTTTGGGGAAAATAAACACCTCATCTACATTTCCTTCAGTGTATGTATGCATGTGTTTCCCTGTTCATTCATCCTCTCTTTTATCTTACATCTTGATTATTTGATCTTCATATCATTCAGAGATATTCAGTGCTACAGGAGCAGTTTAGAAAAAATCAAGACCCTCTGGTATGTGATATTTTTAACACAAACAATTATTTTGAATGTAGCTATATTGTTCTCTGCTTTGAATATGTGTCCCCTCAAGATTAGCAGGCATAAACTCACTCTGTAAAGATTTGCTTTGAACTCATAAAATTTCTATCCAAAAAGTTGTAATGAAGAAGCTGTGTGGAAGATGAAATAAGAATTCATCTTTTAGGTAAAACACTTTCTATGTCACTAACACTCTCTTGAGTGGGTACATAAATATATATCAGTTCATGTTTTGCCTTCTGATCCTTAAAAGTCGCAACATAAAGTACCTTTCCAAGGCCATTATGGTCTAGATTGAAAATGTTTTCTCAGTTTGTAGCAGTAACACACATTAATAACCATAATCATCACTGATTCTTTTCCATGTAAAAAAATGTTACTTAGATGTCTCCAAATGTATCTGAGCATACAGACAAATAAAACTCTGTATATATTATTGTAACAAATCTAAACCCAAATGCCCGTGCAAATATAATACAAAACTTTATCTTTTGAGCAGTCCTAAAACACCTTTAAAATCAATTACTTTTGCATGTTAGATTTCTACAAAACTAATGTGAAAATGCAATTTGTTCTCACAAATACTTCTGTCTGCATAACTTGATTATGAAGAAGTTTATCTGCAGTTTGAAAAGGCGGAATCAAGTAATTTCAATCAAAATTATATAGTTCTTCATACCATTGTCTGTTGTTTGGGGTTTTTTGGTTCTCTATCATAATTTACAAGTGAAATACCACGTTCAAAAATATATTTCCATAACCATACTAGTCATGTGAGCCAGTAATAAGTACATAAAATTGAAGATGGCAAGATTATATTTTTAACTGCAATGACTTGGAAAACGATACACTGAAGTAACTACAATAAGGGTAGTGAATATGCCCATATGCTTTGTGAAATGTAATTAACATGAATACCATGTGAGGGACAGTAAAACACTGTGTTGTTGAGAAGTGATTCTGTTGCTTAAGCATTTGTTTGTATGCCTATCTTGTTTAGCATGGTGTGCCCAAAATGTAGTTCTGGAGGTTTGCTGGAGTCCTGCATATTCTGACACTCCTGTCAGAGGCTCTTGTTCCTAGGGGCAACTGAAAAGGCACTAGATATAGGAATTAAGAGTCCTGACTGCTCTGTGTAGTGTTTGTAGGCCAGAAGCAGGGAGGTGATCTTGCCACTGTACTTGGCACTGGTGAGGCCACACCTTGAGTACTGTGTGCAGTTTTGGGCACTGCAGTTTAGGAAGGACATTGAGCTACTAGAGAGGATGCAGAGAAGGGCAACTAAGCTAGTCAGGGGTCTGGAGAACAGGCCTTATGAGGAGAGGCTTAGGGAGCTGGGCTTGTTTAGCCTGGTGAAGAGGAGGGTGAGGGGAGACCTTATCGCTCTCTTCAGCTACTTGAAAGGCCATTCTAGGGAGGCGGGTGTTGGCCTCTTCTCCCTTGTGACTAGTGACAGGACTAGGGGGATTGGGCTTAAGCTGTGCCAGGGTAGGTTTAGATTAGATATTAGGAAGAATTTCTTTACTGAAAGAGTGGTAAGATATTGGAATAGGCTGCCCAGGGGGGTGGTGGAGTCACCATCCCTGGAGGTTTTTAAGAAGAGGATAGATGTGTTTCTTCAGGGGATGATTTAGGGGTAAGAGTAGTGTAGGGCTATTGGTTGGACTAGATGATCTTGAGGGTCCTTTCCAACTGTAATGATTCTGTGATTCTGTGTGATTCTGTGAATCTGGACTATACTTCTTGTAACCAAAACATTTAAGCTTTTAAAATTTAAACTTAGAAATAGAGCATAAAGTTTCTTAACTTATGTAATAAAATTTTCAGGCCCTGGATATTACATCTAAACCCTGTAATTTACATAAAGCAAAAACTTTAGTAATGTTCCATCCCCTTTGAAGACCTCAATAATAGGTATGTTGACTCATTCAGAAGTGTCTGTAAATAGTAGATAAATCTATTAGGTATTGTTAACTAGGATATTTATTCTTGCTACCACAAGCGTGCATATTCATTTCTGTCTTATAAAAAGTCACATGTAAAATAGAAATATAATGTATTAATTGTTTCCAAAGAAATTTACATTTTCAGAAGCCTGTTTAGAAGTGAGCAATCATCTGGAGACCTCAGAAACTTAAAACACAGGATTATTTTACTGTGTTTTGTAGAACATGATTTTGTATTCATTCTTTTGCACAAGCAAATCTTTTACTACATGAAATTCAGCATAAGGAAAAACAGAGCAGCTCTGAATGTTTACAAACCCTACATTTCAGGTGAAGCCTCACATCTCTATGTGAAGTATCTCCACAAAAACTAGACAGACTTATATTTTATTCAGCACATGACATTAACCCAACTTATATTATTGCTGTTATTTCACAGTCAGTATTTATTTCTCAGTATTTGGGAATAATAGATACCCAAATCTGCCTTTGATAGAGATACAGTCAAAAGAAAGGAAGCTATTACATTTATGAGAATGATTAAGATTATTTATAATAGCACTTTCTCTGAATTCCCCTCTGGAAGACTTCTAGAGGCTTCTCCATGCCTACAAGTATTTGGAGTAATTAACCATTTCTCACATGCAGCTAAGTGAGCCGATTTTAGTCAGAAGGTGTGATTAGTCACTGCCATTTCTTTAGTAATGTTTGATTAATGTGGAGCTCAGCTGGCTGATAGAAGATGATTAATAAAATCTTATTGGAAAGAAATTATATGTGAACCTTTTCTCCAGAGTTTTATGGGAATCTTGGAAAGATTAGATACATATTAGAATATTCAATTCTGGCTTCACTTGCAAGATTAACTCCTAAATTCACAACCCCAACTGAGTGCAAAGGCATCACTCATTCTAAGCAGAGCTCCTTTTGTCCTGTTTATTTGATGTCTCAATGTCACACTAGTGAAGAGCGGGAGAAACACATCCTTTTACAAAAACTGGAAGAATCAAAGCTGGGATGCAAAACCTCTTGGTTACTTTTTTTTTGTTAAGGTTTGCAAAGAAAGTAAGGAAAACTGAGAAGAAAGTAAGGAAAACTGAGCTTCTAATTGTAGGCTGAAATCACCTGAATGTGCAGCTTGTAGACTGAACTTTGGCAGCTGCTTTTTCAAAAGAGAAACTAATAAAGTAATTTATTTTCTGTAGATAGAAAGTAAGGAAAACTGAGAAGCCAATTGCATTGAGATCGTCAGCATTTCAGCCAATGTTTGGATCAGTGTTTGAATATGTACCACTGTCTGTTTGTCTTCCATCTATTTGACTAGTCTTTTTCTATATTATGACTTCATAATGTGATTAAACCAAAAGAAAGAGGGGGAAAGAAAAAAAACCCACAAAACCAAACAAAAAACCTACAAAAGCCAAACAACAAAATACCTCACACAGCAATTAAAAGTCTTCCTGATTTAGTTATCACAAATGATGGTAACAACATTCAGTGTGGGCTAGTAATCAAAAAGCAACAATGCTCTATAAAATCTGGTGGAAGGTTCAGTGAAATAGAGACCTAATGCAGATGAAAGGATGTGCTCGACTTAGGAATCAAGCTGTCATCTCAGATATCTGCTGTAAACAGGTCCGCTTACTTAAATGTATCTGAGTCTTCAGCCCTGCCAAGGGCTGCTGTGATAGCAGTTCTGATGTCAGAAAGCTCAGTGCCAATGTTTAGAAGACAGATATAAAGAGGTGCTTGTATCTTAAAGATTACCTGCATTATAGGAGCTCTCAGATAATTTTCCAAAAGAGTGTCTGGACCATAAAAACCTAAATCCCCATCTGTTGTTTTTAGACATCGTTTCCTGTCAGAGTTGGTAAAAACTCACAGCAAAAGCCCGTGGATACTCACACTGACTTTGCTTATGCTTTCTTCAGGGTCTGAATAAAAGGTTTCAATATCTAAGACTTTCAGTTCCCATTTCTAAGTTCACTAATTATAGCAACCAAACATCAGAAAGACTTCTAAGACAGTGGGGTTTATATCACTAAAAGACTCAATCCATTCAAAGCTGGACATTCTCTTTCTCACTGCCTTCAAAAAAAAAAAAAGAAAAACAAAACCAAATCTCACAATCCTCTCACCCCATAAAAGATTCGTTAATGGAGACCCTTGTTCTAACTGCACATTAAAGAAAGGTCTCCTTCACTTACATGTGCAAATCTTTATCTCCATCTGTTTCTTAGTCCATATTTCAGGCCCATCTGTCTTCTTGATGATCTAAATGCTCTTTCTCATAACACTATCAATGTGGTAATTATGTTCATTTTTTTAATCATCTGGGAAATGTTTTATCTAGTTTCTAGTTTTTATATTTTAATCTGTTTCTCAAAGGCTTATCTTAAAAACTTGGAAAGGTCACATAGCTCTCACATAGTCTATTGTCCTCTTGTTTCTCCCAAAGAAGCTTCATTAAAAATAAAAAAGAGATCAGCTCCACAGTCCCTTGTGGCAACATCAGAACTGAAATGGAACGTAGGTCACTCTCTGTCCAATATCCATTTATCTCTGAATACATAGAAGACATCTAGTATCAAGTGGAAGGTTTCCAAATTTTGGAGTACTGCTTGTTGTCCTGTCTTCATCTCTTCTCCTTACCAATACCCTTCTTTTGCAGAAACTCTATAGATAATTTTACATCATTTAAACAAACAAGCAAACAAACAGAGGGAATATTACTTAGTGTTACTAATTAGGGGTGAATGTAAACATTTAGAGAATAAAAACCAATTTTTTTATTAGATTCAGAATTTATAGATTTATTTAGTAATTTCTATAGAGCTACATTGCATCTATCCTTACTTTACTTGTGGGGTGCAGGGAATTTTCCTTTAAAATGAAGACGAAGCTAAGACAATACAGAAAGACAGTGAGAAATGGATTTCATCCTGGTCCACTGAGTTCATTGACTTTACCTCAGGAAAACACACTTTATGTGGTGCAAGATGATATTCATTTAGCAGGGGCCTGGAAAAAAACAGTATTATATTTCAAGATTACTTCCTCTAGCTCATCATAGTGATCCTTAGCACCACCTGGTTCCCTAGGGCAAATGTATGTAATACTTTTTGGCTCACTTGGGTCATTAAACTTTCTGCTTCCAGGAGTCTGAACACAGATACTGATTTTATGTAATGAGGCTGATATGGAGAAATGCTAAAACTAATCAGAAGCAATATAGCAGAAAGGAACAGAAATTCCTTTAGTTAGAGGCTACTTTTTGTCTTATTACCGACATGCTAAAATATCAATAAGGATGATCTAAAAACTCAGTAAAAGCTTGCATATCCATGCAGAGTGGGTACTCCTGTTATGATGACATGCTAAAATGAGGACATCCATGTTTTCCAAAACGCAGATTTTATGTAATTGAAAGCAGGTAAATCAAGTCCCTTTTCTTGTGAAGGCATAAAAATCATGGTTAAGATAACATCTGACTTGCTAATATCAAAAATATTAAATAGATTTTCCCTAGTCTGGATAATGCATGTATCTGGTGTAGAAATATTGCCTTGTTAGCTTTTTGTGATGTTATGATATTTTTAAGTGAAAAAGTTTTCCCATGGAAAATTCCATGGTACAGTCATAGCAATGTCACAACTAAGCTATCCTTATGACTAAGCTACTAGGTTCTGGTGTCGATATGAATATATTAATTGGTTTGCTATCTGTTTTCAATGGATTGTTCAGATACATTATTTAGTAGCCCATTTCTTAAACCATCTCTGAGACGAAAGGAACCCAGAGTATGCTGAAGCTTATCCTATTACACTTAGAAATCCTTTGGGTAGTATTTTACCAGCTCTTTCCTATCTCTGTAGGAACCAACATACAGTTCCACAACTTAGGGTACTGAAAATTTTTGGTGTTAATACAGGATATTGGTTGGTTTTACCCTCAGATTACTACTTGGAATGATGATTTTTTACTAATTTATTTATTTATTAATGTTTATTATCTCTAGATTGAGCTCTGAATCATAAAGTGTTGTTTAGAAGTTATTCAATAGGCTTATCTCACATAAGTACTAAAGTACTTAACACGGGGTCCTGGTGCACAAGTTATCCATGGGCCAGCAATGTGCCATTGTGGCCGAGAAGATCAATGCTATCCTGGGTTGTGTTGGCAAGAGCATTGACAGCAGGTCAAGGGAGGTAATCCTGTCCCTCTGTTCAGCACTGCTGAGGGTCCACCTGGAGTACTATGTTCAGTTCTGGGTTCCTTATTTTAAAAAAACACATGGAGAACCTGGAGCGAGTCCAGCAGAGAGCTGCAAAGATGATTAAGGGGCTGGACCACCTCCCTTATAAGGAAAGGCTGAGGGAGCTAGGCTTGTTTAGCCTTAAGAATTCTTAAGGCTGAGAGGGACCTTATCAATGAAGGCAGGGTGTCAAGAGGATGGAGTGAGGCTCTTCTCAATAAGGCTAAGCAATAGGATGTGAGGCAACAGCCACAAACTGGAACACAGAATTTCCACCTAAATCAGAGGAAGAACTTCTTTACTGTGAGGGTGACTGAGCACTGGAACAAATTGCCCAGAAAGGTTGTGTAGTCTCCTTCCCTGGAGATATTAAAAAAACACAACTGTCTGGACACAATCTTAAGTAATGTGCCCTAGATGACCTCTAGAGCTCTTTTCTAACCCCTACCATTCTGTGATTCTGTGTTACAGTGTGAGAAGCCAAGATTTTAACGATTTAGCTTGGGATACATTTATATTGTGTATACACATGCATTGTCATGAGCAATGACTCTACAGTTAATATGTTACATCATTGCACCATGACTTAAATTCTCATACACAGGAGATTCAAAATGAAAGCTAATGGACTGTGGAATATATGACACTAGATGCTTGGAAATGCTTTTTAAAGCATGATTGCATTTTAAGCTCTTTACACCTAATGTTTTAAAATATTGACAAATACTTAACCACAACCATTTATTTTGCATGATGATTCTATTGAATTTTGGTTATTAGAATGCTCATTATTTCAATGGTAATTATAGTCTACTAACTCCACCGTCATCTTGGGATTTCGTTTTGCAGCTGCATGGATTCTAATAATTTTCTGAAGACAGATATTATTGTTGCTTCATAATTTACTTAACAAGGATCTTCCTATTACCTTAATGGGAATCAAAGATCTGATCAATTATTCAGATCAAAAATCAGATCAAATATTTCTTACATATTTTATGGCCACACTGATACCACTGAACCCTTTCTACATTCTGTGTCCCAGGATGTTGATATAGCCATATTGGTCTCTTATTAAATACCTTATTTTATTTTTATTGCTCTGGAGACTGAAACTTGCTGCTTCTGATAGCACAGTTATCTGCTGATTCGGCAAAGAAGACTAGAGCTAAATGAGTTCTGGGATATGATCTATCCTATTCAACACCAGTTCAGGTTAAATGTTTTAATAAAAAGCACTAGGCTGGATGTTTACAGAAGTGTAAACTGTGTGGTTCAAATCCTGATATGAAAACATTATACTATTCTTTAACAAGTGCTACTTATAAAGTGAATATACTATTACTCTCCCCAAATTTCACAGCTTTTATTTTTTCTCTCCAATTGCTTTTGTATTTCGAGAATACTAATTCTTTGTGTTATCTGCAGTCTTGCTTCTATATTTGAATCCATAAGGCTTTAATGAAAGATGCCTCTTTCAAGTGCATATGTACATCTAACCTACAGAAACAAACTACTCATTCTACCACATTTAAGTTCTCAAACAAACCAATTCTGTCTCTACCATGCTCCTGTGTCTTACTGCTAAGGATTTTTGAAATACTAGTTGAATGCATTGTTTTGAAGAAGCTGCATTGTCATAGCCTGTTTTCCTTCAAAAGCAGTTGAAATTTGGAGAAACCTCCCTGTATAAACAACATTCCAGATCTGCTTTGTTCTAATGATACCTCAGTATTTGCTAAGAATACAGACATAAGTTCATTGGTCTAATTTGCTAAATCTGACTCTATTGTGGTAAACCATGTCTAATTTTACAATGGAGATAGAGTGAACCATGTTATTTTACCATGTGTGAGCAGCCACATAAAAACAGAGTTCAACTGTCACTGTTTTCCCTAAAAAATTTCCTTCCTGGCAAGAAGCAGAAATCATCTGGATATAAGTCACAATCTAAGACCTATTTTATGGAGTGTTTTCTAATAATAATAAGAAGAAATAAAAAGAAAGGAATGGAAGGAAGGAAGGAAAGAAGGAAGAAAGAAAGGCAGGAAGGAAGGAATCATAGCAGATAATAAAGGAAGATAATTCTGTCTGCTGCAGAAGTGTCTAGACAGTATGTTTCCTTTAGAGAAGGTATTGGTGATTCACCAGAAACTTAGAATTCACCTTCTTATTTGTCTCTGTACTTTGTGTAGAAAATAGTAAGATGGTAGAGTCACATTTGAGACGTATCTTGATAAATTTTCAAAGTTGAAGTCAACACAGGTTGCAATAGGTTATGGAAAGGTTAATGAAAACAGGCATCTTATTTTGCCTCTACCATCAAGCATTTTGAACATGCAGCTGAGAAACCTTAAGATAGTATGTCTAAAAATGCAAGGATATTAATTTTGAAAATAACATTTTTAAAAACATAATGATTTGGCAGACTTAAAAACTGGTAATCAGAAAGTCACTCCAGTTGTCACAAACCAAATATTATCCATTGTGTTTTTAAGCCTTCTTTCTTTTTTCTCCAAATGTCTTATGCTTGTGAAATTCAGCTCTCATTAAAATCCAGCAGAGCTTTATCACTGATTTCAAAGCAGAAAAAAATTAATCTCAGGATTCCAGTGGGATTACTTTCAGCATAAGGGACTATTCATCTTGAATAACAGCAAACAAATTTGGTCACAGAATAAAATAAACTCTTGGGTTTTAGTTTTCTTTGGCCATCTATAATGCTTTCTTGTGCTGTAAACATACAAAAAGAAGTTGTCCAAGACCAGACAGCACTTTAAAAAGCAGCCAGATAAAGGATGTTGAAGCAACAGGTACAGAGTGAGCTACAAGAGACAGCATGTCTTAATTCATATGTGAAAGAATTAAAACCCACATTGGCTTTTTTTATAGTGAGTAGTTCAAGCTTTTCATTTTCTTGGCAAACTTCCTCTCTTTCTCTTTAAAAGCATTAAATTAATGAGTTTATTTAAAATATTGACATCTTCCACAATTTAAAAAGAACTTTCATTTGTTTACCTAAACTAAGGCAGTAAAATTGATATACTCTGTAGGGTTCTCTATTATAACCTTCTTTTTCTCTGATTTAAGGTTATTGCAGCTAGGCTTACAATTTCTGCATCCTATTATAAAATTAAAGTAATCCTTTTCTCCTTGAATTGCTCCTCTTCTTTACTAAATTGAATTGTGAAAGGCCCTAAACTGCTGTTTGAGATTATCATACAGCAAAACACGAAAACCGAAGGCAGAGTAATATTTGGAGTCATTTACAATGTGCTTCAGACAAAGTCTAGGTGGTGCAGAAGAAGTTCACATTCTATTATCATTATTGTCTTTTTAAACATATAAAGCTATTTAAACATATAAAACAGAATAAAGAAAAAGGTACACCTGAAATGTTATTTCTCTCGTTGGACTGAAATTGCATGAATTCAGGCT
This sequence comes from Galbula dea, assembly GCA_013399015.1. Taxonomy (NCBI): domain Eukaryota; kingdom Metazoa; phylum Chordata; class Aves; order Piciformes; family Galbulidae; genus Galbula; species Galbula dea. The sequence continues at coordinate 315,051 of VWZX01009113.1, read as the reverse complement.
GAGAAGAGCACAGTCTTCTGAACTTTGAAAACTATCTTCATGAACCTCAAACCAGTTCATTAAAATACGTGCAGAAGCACCAGGAGACAGCTTAATCATGTTTTAAGGGGATGTATCAGTTACTGTTGTTGCTTTATGCAGATCCTGATGCTGAGTGTATGTTAAATTCCACCAGATTACAGAATCTCCAGTGATATCGTGCCTGGTTTCTCTACCTTGATCACATTAAGCCATTATTTAAGTCCAATTTGCTCAGCCTGCCAAATCAGAGACACTTCCAAGCATGCTAAAACACACAGCAATTAACAACTTGAAACCTTAAAATACAAAGCTTATAACATTCAGCTCCTTTACAAGAGTAAATGTGTATCAAACAGGGCATTTTATCAAGATCTTATTTTTCAAGGTAAGCACTGAAAATTCGCAGTTCTAAAGTTCTTTGGAAGTCACTCCTACTAAATAAACAGGGCTGCAAATTGTAAGCTTTCTGCTATGAGTTTCCTGGCATGCTTTTGCAGTGTAAGACAAAGAGTTAGACTTTTCTTCATGAAACATCCTATCTTTGGCCTTTGATTTATGGGTAGAATTTCTGAAGAGGACCAATGCATCATTATTTTTTTTTCCCAGTTGCAGTGCATGTTGTGTGTTTTATGTAATTGGAGAATAAAGAGAGAAGTGCTGGGAGTAACATAGCAATTTCCTGCACTGAACTGAAACCTTGCTAATCAATTTTAAGGAACCAGCTAATGCATTTATGTAATAAACTAATCACTCTCAAATGCACGTTTTACCATTTGGATTGAATTTAATACCCCATCATGCAATTAAGTGACATTATTGACAATAGTTTGAACATGTAATTGGTGATTTGATATTACAATTGGTGTTCTGTGCCTGAAAACAATTTTCTAATAAATTCACCACCATTAATTTATTCTTTCACATTACTCTACATATAGACATATAGAATATAAAATGCAAACTAGCTTGGAAAATATGAATTCCTGAGGTTTTAACCACTAAATTCCTGATTTAGGTTCTGTTTCCAAAGATTTTGTAAAAAACCCCAAAACACAACGCTTAAAAAAGATGTTATCAGCATCTCCTCTACTTTAAATACAAAGATTAAAAATATTTTGGAGTACCTCTAACTGAAATAAAATTAAGGCTGACTCCATGTACTCTTTAGAGCCCTTTTAGGTTATGTTTAATGACTGTATGTTTTTACAATAATCACGACTCTAATACCATTGCTACATAGATTTAGAAGGTCTCAAGAAAATGGCACAGGTACAAATGTATGTCAATTAATAAAGAAATTCTTGATATTTAGAAAACACTTTCAGGAGCTTGTACTACCAAACCTATAAACAGTTAATTCATTTGTTTATTCAGGTATTTATCTTTTCTAGGTGAAATTTCACACTTTCAGAAACGTCTTGGATAGAAGAGATTTGCTTCACTTAGTGAGGGCAAATATATCAGCTGTACAATCTATCAGTTAGACACTGAGATCCATCTACATCATGGCAGAACTGGATGCTGTTATCGGTAAACTATCTTTGCTAGTTGGGCATTTGTTTTAGCTATTAATAATGCCAATTATGGAGGTTACAAAACTTTCCTTGACAGCTTATTCTATTGTTTAAGTGTTCTTTCAGCAGTAAATCTTTTGTCCTAATATTTAGCCTACATTTTTCCCTCCGAAGCTTGAGGCAATTATTTCTTGTTCTGGCTTCCTTGACAATGAAGTATAATTAATCTCTTTCTTCTGTATAGCTTCCTTTTATGTTCCTGCAGTCTTTACTGAAATACTGTTATATAATTCCTTTTGTATTGTTTATTTGTTTTATTAGATCCAGCACACAGATAATAAATAAAAAATAAATCACTGAAAAAAATAGAAAATTTAGAAAGAAGACACGTGTGTGTGTGTGTTTGCACATCCATATGTTATTTTAAATGGCACAAACCCAACCAACATTACAGAAAGCACAACTTACTGTGAAATTCACAGAGCTATTCAAAGTGAATGACACAATGTGGCCTGCTTGCAGGCTAATTATTTACTTTCTTTAACACATCAAGAGGAAGTAACATTATCAAGAGAAAATAATGTCCATAAGTTCAGTTGCTCATAGTTCAAAGAAGAGAGACAAAATACACAGTTCCCTTTCAAAATTTTGAATGTTTAACTTTCAGTTCATTAGCAGAAAGCTCTTTATTCACATGAAATGACTGTAAATTGTACCTTAATTCCACTCCAGTATGTTAACATTATTGTTATAATCTGCATGCTCTGTAGCTAAATAAAACCACCTTAATTTAAGATAATTTATAAACATAGAGGAAAATATTTTTACTGCAATCTTTAAACACACATCACTCCCCAATGTCTGGTACCCAAGTGGAGACCCACTCGTCCTAGTTAGGGTGGCAGAGTTTGCTTAGTCTTTACCACTTTGAGTGGGAAGTTCTCATCACCACTGCAATCTGATAAATGCTTGTTATGGTAAATAATATTATTATTAAGCTTGCAAATCTGTACACATTGATAGCATTATTTGGGGTTTCTGCTATGACACACAGTTAAACAGTGCAGGATCTGGCAAACATCAGTGTAGAGGTAAGCATCTCTGTGAGTGAAAATATATATTCTTTCTTGTACACAGATATTCTGAAAGCTTTTTAAGCCACTGTTGATGATCAAAGCCTCTCTGGTTCTACAGGCAGAGTTGTGTAATGTTTACCAGATTCACATCCACCAAAGTACAAGATGAGTGTTATGAGGTTTTGTTCTGCAGTTAATATGCTGCCAAAATTCAGCCATTATCTAACTTTTTGACTTTTTTTTTTTTCCATATTACACATTTATTTCATAAACATACACTTTGAGGTCTTCCTGGGAAAGTTTGACCTGTTGTACAGGGATATGATCTAATAGATGTTGGTAGGGTTGTTTGGTAGATGTTTAGCTGCAATAAAAAAATACAATGACAGTATGAACATATGCCCAATGCCTAGGATGATTAAGACGTTTTCCTACACTTAGTATTTCATCTGTGGTGTGTGAATACTACTTTTTTTTCTGGTCCCAAGACACATTGTCCTGGTTCATTCAAGGTATGATCTAGTCAAGGCTATTGGGAGGAACAAGGGGATGCACTGGATTCTCTCTATGGGGTAACAAAGGGGAAAATAATAATAAAAAAACCCAAATGTGCCAAGGATGGATTGCTTCTAGTCCTTATTTTGAAAAGAAAATTAGCTGGTTTTTTATTACATTGCCTTGCTAGTGACATGAATATGCATATGTCTTTCCAGTTGGGACTTTCAAGATGATTTATAAAGATTTAATATAACAGTGTCCTTGTTGGAGTTAGGAGAAGAGTGAGGATAAAGAGAGCAGTATCTTCTTTATAGATGTTCCTAAGAAATAGGATCATAGGATTGTCAGAGTTGGAAGGGAACTCAAAGATCATCTAGTTCCAACCCCCTGCCTGACAGGGACACCATCCACTAGATCAGGTTACCCAGGGCCCTATCAAGTCTTGTCTTAGAAGCTTCCAGGGATGAGGCTTCCACAACCTCTCTGGGCAACCTGTTCCACTGCCTAACCACCCTCATAGTGAAGAACTTTTTCCTAATATCCAACCTAAATCTACCCTCCTCTGGGAACAGCTTCATGTCTTCATTCTGGGCAGAATGATTAGTGATTAATCAGTCTCCCAAACAGGGAGAATTACTCATATTCATCATTCCTATATATAAGTAAGCCTGCCTTACACCAGTGGTTTAAGAAACACAGATAGGATCATCACAAGAATTTACCTTAACATAATTTACCTTAATTTCATTTACTGCCCTAAAAAGAAGTCAGAAAATATTTTATATGTTGTTTTTTTTTTTTCTCTTGAGAGGTTTTTTGAGTGAAAGTGTGTTTGAGAGGCAGCATACACGTCTTCTTCATGAGATAGGAAAAGAGTCACCTGTGCTTGTTCATCCACTTTCTTGACTTTGGTTAAAGTCAGACATACTCTGGCTAGGGCATAAATCAGATCAAAAGAAAATCTTTTGTGCTGACTTGACTAAAGACAAACATAAAAAGATTTAGGAATAAAAAAAAGTAAAACAACTGAAAAGCACTCTCAGCTGACTCCTCTCTCCAGATGGAACTGATCCTATCAATCACATGTGCTATCTCTGTGCCCATACGGCTGGGCTTGCTTCTCAGAAATGGTTTGTCATTCCAAATCCCTCACGCTACTTTCAGCTTCTGAGGCAAAGGTTCTCATTATGCACATAAGGTCTTGTATATCATTTAGAGAAACAGATGCAGTCCTCTGATGACAGGCAGAGAAGAATTTCTGTCTCCTTAGGTGGTGAACTTAGCTGTGATGGCATCTGGCCTAATGGCCCCCTTGGCCTTTCACCAGAGTGCTGTCAGATGTTCCAAACACCATATCCTCAGGCACTTTAGCCATTTGATGGGGTCAGAATTCAGACAGAGTGTTTCAGTCTCAGGATTTCCTGACACATATTTCTATGCAGACCCTCTGCATAGCACCCACCACTGAGATTTGACTGTTATTTTCCAGGCTAATTCTGAGTTCTCAGATTCCTTTTAGAGCCCCAATATACCATTTCCTAAATGGCAATAGTGACTTTTCATTAATACCTTCCTCTTGAGCTCACATAATTCATGTAATTTCACTACTCAGGTTTTCTTTTTCCTTGGTTACCTGTCTAGTGTTTGTCTTTCACCTTTTTTTTCAAAAAGGAATAACCTTTCTTTCTCTGTTTTCTTGTTTATAACATACAATGCCAAAATTATGCAAGGTTATTTATAGAGCAAACATATTTACAAACATATATATAAGCACCTATACTCATTTCTCTAGGATCCTAGAGCAGCCTGATTTGCCATAAAATGTTATGAAACTTTTTTTGTATTGTCAGAACTTCACCATTTTGAAATATTTTTTCTTTTCTTTCTGTGGAAAAATTCAGAAAATTTACTTGAATCATATGGTATTGAGGAAAAATCTTAAGGGTACAAAACAAGACAGTGTAATAATCAGTAAAAATAATAGAAGTAATAAATTTGTTTCTAGGGTTTTTTTTTCCAAAAGTTACTTTTGGGACATTTCTCACTGGTGGACTCAAGATGAAGGAAATTTATTTTTTTTTAATAAAGAAAACTCCTCTCCTCTCCTCTCCTCTTCTCTTCTCTTCTCTCCTCTCCTATCCTCTCCTCTCCTCTCTTTTCCTTCTCCTCCCTTTATGTTACTAATGCATATGACTTTAATACTTAATAATGAACAGACTGGGAATTAACTGAGAGGATCATTTGTATAATGGTTTCAGGAGAGGAGCATTTTTATAGTTTTTGAACAACTGGCAGAACAAGGTCTGTAACCCTTTTTGTCTGAACTTTGACTTACCATTCTTCCACCCACCTCACTGACTACTGGTTAGATGCAAAGCTAAAAGGTCACATTCTGCAGCTGGGATGTGCACATTTTCTGAAGGGAAGCAGTAGAGCCCAACTGGCAGGGAATTTAGGAAGGTTAGTTTTATTTAAGGTTGTTTCATTAGGTTCCAATTTAGTATATGCTGTAATTTTTTTCCCCTGATATTCATGAATGACACAAATGCATATAGATGTGTATGTACGAACATTACTTCAGAAATTGGACAAGGATCATTTGATTTGACCTTCTGTAAAAAAAATGACTACTCTGTTTTTCATGCATTCCAAAGAATCCTTTTTTATGAAGTTTACACTGCAAATGACACCCCCACAGAAAATAGAAATAAGAGCATAGTTCCTCTGAAATATTTTCATGTATGCCTTTTGTGTCTGCACAGAACAACAAGGGCATAAGATAAACCCTTATTCTTTCACTAGACTACTAAAATCACTAATTTGTTCATGGATTGAAGGATTTTTTTTTTTTCTTTTATCAGTGATCTTTTTTTCTCCTTAATTGATGCTTATTCCATTATAACTCTGAAAAGTGAACCTCTTCACAGGGGTTTGGGTTGCTGGCATGTTCATGTCCAAGTACTGTCTGTGGTTTTGAGTGCCTCAATATAAGAATCATGTCAAGCTATTAGAGTGTCTAGAGTGTGCATTTTCTCAAGGGCAAGACTTAAGAGGAGCAGCTGAGGTCACTTTTTTGCTCAGTTTGGAAAAGAGAAGACTCAGAGGTGGCCTCACAGCAGTCTACAACTTCCTTAGTGGGGGATTTGAGGGGGAGATGCTGATCTCCTCTCTCTGATGACCTTCCAACTCCTAACATTCTGTGATTCTCTGTGACACAAACAAACAGAGTGAAGCTGCATCAGAGGAGGTTTATATTGGACAATAGGAGAAAGTTCTTCTCTCACAGGGTGATCAGTCTCTAGAAGAGGCTTCCCAGGGAAGTGATCATGGCACCAGGCTTGTCAGAATTCATAGGGTGTCTGAATGATGCTCTTACTCATATGACTTAGTTTTAGGTAGTCCTTTGAGCAAAGAATTGGACTCTATGATCCTTACTGGACACTTCCAACCTGAGATATTCTATGATTCTTTGTTTTCTATCTTAATCTTGGATCCTGTAGTCTGGACACTGGATAGTTTCCTCACTCTATAATAATCTTTTCACAGTCTGAAGTATAAACTAGTCACTTTCAATATGTAACGTCAGGATTTGATTTGTGAAACCCAAACCAGAAGCTCTATCACTGACCTGCCCCCAGGACAGCTTGCATAGTTATGTGTTAAGCTGTCAGGATTCTCCTGGGCCATACTGTCCCTAAACCAGATCTAGTGATGAACAGTCATGGTGGAGTTCAGAGAAGCTTCCTGAAGTTTGACTATCTATTCTGTTTCACCTGGAAATCTTACTATAAGACCAGGTTGAAAAAGTCATCAGAACAGTTTTCTAGTGTTTCCTCATTCTGATGATCTGTGTCTATCTACATATTCAAAGGAAAATTTTCATTTCCAGATTTACCAGCTGCCACAAACCACATCAAATACTACTTGCTCAACAAGGAAACTCAGGCTGTCAAGGACAGAACAGCAATAAACCTCAGATATTGCCTGAAAGGTAATAATTATTTATCTGCTTTTAGTGATGTAATGTTGCCGTATAAAGTTGATATCCAGAGAGTATATGACTGGATTCAGAAATTTCTTTCCAAGATATCAGTTCCACAAAGGAAAATGCATTCAGTACATTACTTGACTAACCTCTAGTTCTATCCTATACTGGTATATTTGATACTAAATGACCAGTATATCTATCGATACCTTCATGATTACTGATCCTTCAAATACTTAAAACACAAAGACTTTAAAGTTACAGAGGCCTGAACTTCAGAGCTGCATTATATACAGCTAGAATGAGAGTTAGGCTGAAGCTGGGATGAATCTCTTAATAACATCATGATTCTAAAAGCAGTTATGTTCACTTTTCCATACTCAGAAAACCCTAGGCTCTGAACTACTGCTGTGCACACCTGTCATTGCTCATTCAACTACTAAACTTCAGGTTTTTTCACCCTATTTTTATTTCTGTTGGACAACTTGTTTGGTTTCTTGTACTTAAACTCCTACAGTAGCACATAGGAGCTACTGTAGCACATAAGAATCTATATATTTTTTGCCAAAATTTGTAGACTTTTACTGGTCCTAAATCTTCTTTGCTTCATTCAGCAACTAAAATTTCATACAATTTTGTTGAACACTACCACATAGAGACATCTCACATATATTTTTTGTATGTTAGTCATACACATATGTATATACCAGGTTTGATTGATAGCAGCTTCTTTATTTACAATCCCTTCTGCCCTCTCACTTTTAGTGTTTACAAAACTTTCATATTTTCCTTTCAATGCTACCTAGCAACAATTTAATGTTCACTTTGGGCTGAAAAATAAATATAAATATTGGATGAATGAGTGAACATCTAAAGAAGTTTTTCTTTCTGTTTCTTATGAAAGCATTTTGTATTGTAGACATGATCTAAAGCCTTTTTTTCAAAAGCAAATATAAATGTTTATCTTTTTGCAAACGATTAAAAAAGCTTGTTTATCTGTTTCTCTTACTTTTTCTTTTACTTATCTGAATAGAATCTTGAAAACTCTGTTATAGTTCTCAAATTGTAAACATATATTTAAAGTTTTCTTTCCATTTCTTTCAGAGAAGCACTTGAAATCTTTTTATATTTCATTTCAAGCTAAAGTGAGGGATAAGCAAAGCCATGTCTGATAGCAACGATCCTATTATCAGTACAATATAAGACTCTTTAAAGACTTTTGAACAAGTCAAATTCAGTAATGGATCTAAAAAAGGAATTGCATAATCTAGCTTTAGAAGATTAAAATGCTTTGTTTATGAATTTTGTTTCAAAAATAGATTCTCTGTTCTCCAGTTATGTGACATGGTCCTTTCTGTTGCTTTGTATGTCTAAATATGCTTGACTTTGAAACGAAGTGTAAGGGAAATTGATACTGGTTTAATGGATTTTTCATACTCACGTCTGCTGCTTCTCAGCCAGCAAATACTTGATATTCATAGTATCACATAATCATTAGGTCCAAATCCACTTTCAAAATATTCCTAGTTCAAACTTTTAGGTAAGGAATGTATGTTTACTTGTAGTCATAAGAAACAGACAACCAAAGCATATAGAGCTTGTTTATTTTTGAAACTAATGTCACTCTCAAACAGATTTTCAAAGACCTCTGCATGGCACATGGTGTCACCTAACCTACTCCTTATACCTATGAAACTATTGCCACTATTATATAAACAGAAATTATGATCTCTAAAGCAAGCTGTGGCTTTTGAACTCTTTAGAATATACGGTTCATAACTTTTAAGATTTCTTAGAGTGCTAAGTAAAATCACAAAGATCTAATACTAATACACAATTATATTTTATTCAGAAATCCCTTTAGAAATGAGGCTAATGATACCTACCTCTGCTATATAGGCAGGCTCAATCCATACAAATGAGCTACTGTGATGAAAAAAGAAGCTTGTCCTTACCATCTGTGGGTCAAGCATGCATAATTGTGTATTTTGGTCAAGTGCATTGTTCAACATGGCTCTGTTGCCAAAAAACATCTTAGTGGCCAAATGCAACCTGCCAGTTTGACTATAATTTGCAACACAGCAAGAAAAGAATCCAGTTAAATACCTTCTGCTCTTATGAAAATGCAATCCTTCTTTTCAAAAATTGAATATGCTAGATAATAACACAACAGATGATTACTAATGCAGTTACAGACTTTGGGTTTTTTTGGTGACACATTCCTGGATAGACTACAAAATCACAGACGGGTCAGAGTCTATTAGTCTGGGAGATGACAATATGTTTGAACGTCCAGAGCCATATGTGTATGTATATGTGCATATATTCTCTGCCAGCCTTCAAATACAAAAGTCTCAGAGTCTGCTTTGAAGTATTTTACTTGGTTAATTTAACACAATATAAGGGAAAATGTAAATTACTTGAAAGTGATATGGAATAACATATAGCCAAAAGAATCGTGTAAGTTGCTGACCTTCTACACCACTTAGACAATCACAAGTCTGGTACTGAGGAAGCTGGCAGAAGTGCTCACCAAGCCACTGTCTATCATTTATCAGCAGTCCTGGTTAACTGGTGAGGTCCCAGATAACTGGAGACTTGCCAATATGATGTCTATCTACAAGAAAGGTCAGAGGGGGGATCTGGGGAACTACAGGCCTCTTAGCTTGACCTTGGTGATGGAGAAGGTTATGGAGCAGATCATCTTGAGTGCAATCACACAGCACGTGCAGGACAACCAGGGTATCAGATGCAGCCAACACTTGTTCATGAGAGGCAGGTCCTGCTTGACCACTTCTGTGGTCACATGACCTGCCTAGTGGATGAGGGAAAGGCTGTGGATATTGCCTACCTAGACTTCAGTAAAGCCTTTAACACTATCTCCCACAACATTCTATTGAAGAAGCTGGCCGTGCATTTGGACAAGTGTACTATTTCCTCGATACAGAACTGTCCGGAGGACTGAGCCCAGGGAGCATTGGTGAACAGAGTTAAACCCAGGTGGCAACCAGTTGCTAGTGGAGTTCTCCAGGGCTCACTTCTGGGCACAGTTCTGCTTAATATTTTTATCAGTGATCTGATTAAGGGGATCAAGTGCACCCTTGCTAAGTTTGCAGATGACACCAAGTTAGGAGGAAGTGTTGATCTGTTTGAGGATAGGAAGGTTCTGCAAAGGAACCTGAACAGGCTGGATCAATGGGTTGAGGCCAATGGTATGAGGTTTAACAAGGCCAAGCACCGATTCCTACACTTCGGTCACAAAAGTGATGCGCAATGCTACAGGCTTTGGACAGAGTGGCTGTAAAGCTGCCCAACAGAAAAGAACCTGGGGATGCTGATTGACAGACTACTGAATATGGACTAGCACTGTGTCCAGGTGGACAAGGTAGCCAACAGCACCCTGGCTTGAATCCAAAATACTGTGGCTAGTTGGACTAGGGAGGTGATTGTCCTCTTGGACTTGGTCCTGGCGGGGCTACTCTTTGAATACTGTGTTCAGTTTTGGGCCCCTTACTACAAGAAAGACATTGGGGTGCTGGAGCATGTCCAGAAAAGAGCAACAAAGCTTGTGAAGGGTCTAAAGAACAAGTTTTATGAGGAGCAGCTGAGGGAACTGGGACTGTTTAGTCTGAAGAAGAGGATGCTCAGGGGACATCTTATCTCTCCCTATAACTATCTGAAAGGAGATTATAGTGATGTGGGAATTAGACTCTTCTCCCAGATTAGCAATGACAACAGGACAAGAGAAAATAGCTTCGAATTGCACCAGAGAAGGTTTAGATAGAATATTAGGAAATTTTTTTTCACAGAAAGGGTTGTTAGCTGTTAAGTATTGGCATAGGCTGAGCAGTTAAGTGGTGGAGTCACTGTCCCTGGAAGTGTTTAGAAAAGGTGTAGACGTGGCGCTTACTGACATGGTTTAGTGGGCATGGTGGTGACAGGCTGACAGTTGGACTTGATGATCTTAGGGGTCTTTTCCAACATTAATGATTCTGTGATTCTAAGTTGAAAACAGTTATTAAAGCAATTCTTTTCAAGAAAAAAATGTAAAACTGGATGAGATTTAGATTTCAAACTCTATTACTTTAGTTGTAGGTACATATTCAGTAATTTGAAAGTTTGTACAGTCTCCAAAACTTTTATCATTACTATAGTACTGTAAGGTTAGGTCTTATTAAACATTATATTTGTTGATTGTTTAGTTGTTTTTTGTGGGTTTTATTTTATTTTTTTTTTCTGCATTGCTTCACAATGTTCTGCATGGTTTTACTGCAAAGTGTTAAGCTACTTTGGCCAAATGACACTCTGAAACAACACCACACCAAAAGCGAAAAAGCGTTAAGCCTGCTACCATTAGATTGCAATATTACCAACCCTTTATCAAAGTGTATATCTGTCTCATTTTTCCTTTCTCTCCTTTCCTTGTCTTGTCTCTCAAACCTGTCCTTCTAATCATCTATTTGCTGTTTTCTAATACTGAATATTTACTAAATATTCTGCAAAGTACTTCTTATATTTAAGCTTTAGAAGCATTGAAGAAAAAAGACACAGAATTAAAACTCTTAAAGAATCTTTCAAAGAAAAGGAGCATAAGGAATGAATAATGGAAGTGGAAATCTTTCATTTATATAATAAAGATTTTAGGAAATAGTGGTTAGGTATGTATGCAAACTTTTTTCATATGAACATAAATTTATTACTGTAATACAAGAGGTCTGAGAAGGCTGCAGTGACAACATGATTACAAGTAAGTTATCCAGGTCTACCTGTGAGAAGGACATTGTTCCTACAGAGATGCTGGAATCAAGCCCAGGACAATTATATATACTTAAATTACACATCTCAATGGAATATAAGCAGTTTACTACTAAAGCAATCAACACTGTAAATTTCCCTTAGGTCCTCAAAAATTTAAAGCTGGACAGGGAAAAAAAAAGAAGCTAGTAAGACACATGAATGTCATTGCTCAAACAGGCATGAGAGAATCAACAGATATCTATTTATATATTTATAAAACCAAGAAAATGTATAAAGTTAGAAAAATATTACATTAAAAAAGTGGTTTCCCCACAAATGGTTTACTACAAAAAGGTAATTAATAAAAGAAATACCAAATTCTGATGTGAAAGTGACGAATTTGCTATCTTATTCAAAAGGGTATCTGGAATTTTTTGAAATCTGTTTTTGTATTACATGTTTTTCTTTCTGATCTGGGATTTTTTGCTTTGTTTTGCTTTGCTTTATTTTTATGAGGAGGAAGGCATAAGGTTTACAATAGGTTGAAAGACCTTATGTGTATGTTTAACATGGGAAATAAATAAATTTAAGGAAAATAACTAGTAAAATGGTTCAGAGATATTTTTGACCAGAAAATTGTGTAGAAGAGTGAAAATAAAGCAATATTTTGCAATTACATAAATAAACATTGCATAAAGCAATGTTTAGAGAGATTGAAGATTTTTCTGGCCTTGCAGCTTAACCATTGAACCAAGAAATTATATTTTAATAAAGCAATGCTGTATATTGCCCAATAGAATATGTAATAGCTTCATGATAAGGACACACCTCTGCAATACGAAGAGCAAGAACACAACTCTCAATATCATATGTATCAAGTGATCCAAGCAAGCATAATATCTCCTTTGTTTTGAATTTTTCACACTTGAGAAACATAGTATTCAGGTCTGAAATAAGTGTTCCTATACAATAATTTATTTCACAAACTTCCTTCTTTCATCCAAAAACTGGAGCAAAGGGTAAATACTAAATTCTTCAGGAATATAAGTATAATTACAAACATGCTTTAGGTATAGTCATTCACCATAAATAGTAAAAATACCAAATTGCTATTTTAGATTGTCTGACCTTCACACGTCAAAGTAAAAGGTAGATTGTTAAAGGGGGTTTTTTCCCCATTTGGTCTATTATGATTATTTCTGGAAAACTGCTCCTTCTTCTTCTTCCTCTTAATTGTTATTATTTATTATTATTATTCTTTTATTCCATTTCTATATAAATATTCTGATTTGAATTTTTTTGATGAAGGTTTTTTGATGTTTTGTCACTTATAACTGCAACTTGTAAGCAAATCCAAAGACTGTCATCCTAGGTTTAAAATGATAACCGTTGTCCTCAGCTAGTTTATAGAAGAATGATAATACTTTTATCAAAAACCAGCCAGCTTTGCTACTTTTCTATTTTTATCTTGATCTCCTTACCTAAATATTAGATGCCATACATATGCAGAGCTCACACTACCTGTTGCAATTATCAAGGAGCACCTGATACTATCTTAAACTCTCACACTATTCTGTGACTGGAAAGGTATATGGGAAATGGGGAAATAAAAGCACATCAGCACATCCAGGTTTTGGTTATGTTTTTTGTTCTTTAGGGGTTTGGGTTTTTTTCAGGTTTTTTTTGAGTCCTAGTTCCTGAACTTCACTGAACTGTAAACGAAACATTATTATTTTATTATTTATTTATTATTTATTAGTTTAGTTTATTTATTTGAAGATCTGTTTGGTTTTCTCTGTTCCTTCCACAAGAATTTAAATTCATGGTAAATCTGCAAGCCTTTCTTGTCAGTATTAGGAAAAGATAAGAATAACTTAAAAGTAATTCTAATAAGTCAGTGGCATTGGGTCAAAGTGAAACTAGAGTGGATTCAGAATCATGCTCTTTGAAACAAGTAAATGCAGTATGTCAGTCTGTAGCCCAGAGCTAAAGCACTTTTCCATTTCCTGATTATCTCTGGCAGCTACCTATGTTTGCTGCTCTCCAACCATCAGCAAATGTAACCACTTAAACAGGATCCTACTGTTCAGATCAGTTATATGGATAAAAGGCATTAGAGATCTACCTTAATCCATGTGGGACATATTTAATGCTTGCCTCAGTGTGGACATGAGGACGTGATTTCTTCTACTAGCATTGTATGCTTTCTGCTTCTTACAACAATACTTTATCTGGTTTTGTATCTTATAAAAAATACTTGTAAGCTTCTATCTTAAGCAGGTATGAGTTATATAGATTTAAGCACAGACTGTTGAAAATTCAGCCACAGCACATGTACTGTCATTTTCAACACTGCTGGTCTTGCCTTTAGTTGGAGAGAATGTGAAATAGGCAGCAGGTTTCATTTGCACTTAGAACACAGTATATTTCTTAGTGCTCTGGAAAAAAAACACAGAAGTCAGGTTAGCTGCAAAATAAAAACATGTCAGAGATGAGATCTGTATGGAAACAGTGGGAGTCCTGTTTGCATACAACCTTGCAGATGTGTATGAGCAAAAGCTGGATTCTGTCACTACAGATCAAATTCAGAGTGCATCATTCTTTGTGAGACATTCTGCTAAATGAAAGTTAAGTGAGAAACTTGTATGTGGGATTCAGGGTGGGAAAATCTGGCCTTCCAGGAAGTAGTCCAGAGGCTTGGTGTGCCCATAAATTATCAGAAAGACAAGTTTGTGTAGGTGCAGGTCTTATGTCTCATAGGAAAAAAACAAACAAACAGGGCTATCTGCCTGCTTAAGTTGTTTGTAAAGGTGCAGGTCCACTGCAGTGCTATTATCTCACTAGTAACTGCTGCTTTTAGCTATCCTATAGGGTAAATGCTGTCATATCTCCACTTGTCAGTAAGAAGAACAAAAAAATCCCATTAAAAAAATACCTGACATTTGCTTACTTTACCCTGCATGATGATTGTTTGCTCATCTTCTTGTCTATTTAATTGGTACTAACCATCAGAAGATGAAATAACTAGCACTGTTCTTTTATTATACAGCCTCAAGATTTTCATGCTCAAGTAAATTTAGACTATATTTCCTACACATTCTATGAAGAACAAGTAACTACAGATATTGTATAAAGGTAAGTTTGGGCACAAGATATTTTTCTTCCACTTTTTCTTGGTGATATTACAATAAAACTTAAAGAAGCATGAAAAATAGTTACTAGCTTCATAATAAAAATATTTGTTATCTTTAGCTAACTATTATTTGCTGCAGAAGTACTAGAATCAGCAGGTCTGTTTCATAGTGAGAAACTAAGGCAAAACTACTAAAATCACTTGTCCTCAGCTGGTAGCAACTTAGCAGATGTAGGAAAAAGACAAATCTTCTGATTGTCTTTCTCACTACTCTAAGAAAAAATATTTTTTCCTTCTTCTTCAAAATTAAGAAGCGTTTGGGATTCCATGTTGGGGATCTCCTTACCATTTTTTTATCTAGAATTTAAAAGGAAGACCACATCTCTTTATGTAACTTCAACAGAAGTTGAATACAAGCATTACAGGCAATACAATTAGACATCTGAACAATGCTCAAGCACTTTTTAGGTTAATTATTAATTATTAATTATATTTATATTCCTGTTTGATCTTATGAAACGTATCTTGTTATATATTAATTGTTATTTATATAATTATGTATGGAAATATTGAAAGTTTGAAAGACTTGCTTATATCAGAATTGATCTAAACTCTGAGGAGAATATTGCTGGCTAAGACAGAATTAAAAACCAAATAAACAACCACAACAACAATGAAAATAAAGAACTACAACCCCAAAATAATAATATTAGAAAACATTTAGCTCAAACAGAAACATGTCTGGATAAAAACTGGCCAAAAAGTAAGGAAGCTGTAATCTATTTGGCCTCAAATAAATCTTCAAACATGTATTTCAATCAGCCATAGGTCTTGGTGTTTTTTAACTGGAAAACTGTGATTAATGTTAAATGTGAGTTAGTAAGAGAACCCTAAATTATAATTCAGCAGGAAACAGTAGTAGAATATGAGAAGACTCTTCTGGAAGGAAGTAACTTGCCACTCTTCAGCAGCCCACATAGATTATTACTTCTTATTGCTGGAAGAATCTGTGGACTACTTTTCATTGAAACAAAAACAGAGAAGGAAGGTTGTGGTTTTATTGCAGACTATCTTAAAACTTTGGTCAAAAAAATAAATTCAGTGGCCAACACTGGTATTTTTTATACCCACGACATACAAGATTCACTACTTTCTCACATTTCTGAGACATACATTTATGTACACACATAAACACACATGCACACAAAAATACGTGTTTCACACATGGCTCTGCACTGAGGAACGAAATAAAGAATACATGCTCACAAGAACTGCAACTAGAGCTTTCTTCAATATGAAATTCAAAAAGCTGACATTCTTGGGATGTGGGGTGAGGGTTGAGCAAACAGTATTGAGAGAGAAGTGCTTGCTGACAGATTGACGAAAGTACATGTAGTCTTTCCTTTTACAGGGGAGAGGTTAGGAACTACACCACCACAGCAGACAAGACCTTGGGGTATTACACAGCTATCCATTTGCAGCTTTCACTGTGATGAATGAGGTCATAGCAGATGCCTTGCAGAAAACTGGAGAGAGAAAGAAGCAGAAAGGATATTTCTCATATATCTGCCCTTTCCCCTCTTCAGATTGGGTGAGGTAGGTGATTAAAAGATAAAGGTTTGGGCCATCTAATGAAACCCATCTGGCCCCACTCTGCTGTCAAGTGAGAGAAGTTCTCAGAAACTCAAGGAACATGAAGAGCTAGTTCAGTCAGATCTTACACTCAAGCAGAAATATTCTTGTAAAAGCACGCAAAGACACCAAGGACAATATTCCTATTCATTGTGAAAATCCAGATTTATGGATATAACTTAATTGGTAATCAGACTTCAAAATATCCTCCCTTATGTTATGCAAAATTCAAAATTAAACAAAACCTGATGAATAGAAGTATGAGGAAAAACTGTCACTAGATACATTAACAGGAACTAATTTAGTAGTTCTTCTTTACCCAGCTTCTTGAAGGTTCTTTTGAAACATCTAATGCTGGCTGAAACCATATGGGACATGTCTGGTGATGATATGCTTCATTCAGAAGATTATTAACAATGAAATTAATAAACAAATCCTTAATTTGAAAAGTTTTTCCCAATCTTTCACAAGATCAACTTTTGTGATAACCAGGATAAAACCTTTATAAAATGAACTGTTCCTTTCTAAAGGAAAAAGAAACCCACACAAAGATCTACAGATATCCTCCACAGTAATGTAAAGCTCTGATTTTATCAGGTTGTGGATGGGAACCCATGAGCAACTTTCCAGGCAAAATGACTGCTTTTGTATGTTGATGTTTGTGTGTGAATGTTAGTCAAGTGAGACAGGGCTATTGCTAACAACTGCAGTGGAAAGTATGGTCTGGTATTCCAGCAGATTTGGCTGTCTTTCCCCTATTGGTATGGTACTGCTTTTACAAAGCATTTCTGGTATATCAGCCACAGTCAGTCAATTAATTCAGTAGTATTTTGAGATGCACAAATTTTTCATCATTCAGTCTATTTATGGAGACAGCATACAGTCATTTCCCCTAACCTCCCCCTGATTTCCTATGCAACTAGTGCCAGGCTCACCCAAGGCCACAGGATTTAGTTGCTCATTTGACTGAAAAGCATGTCAATGCAAATTCAGACTGATAAACCAGCATGCAAATCTCCAAGGCTTCAGTGAGTTATAATTTAGCCACAGTATTAACAAAACAAGATAGCAATTATGCAAGGAATCAGCAGAAAGGTTATTTTTAATTTTAAATTTCTGCCTCTGTACAGCTGGGTGTTGGAAGTAAAAAGCAACACAGGGCATGATTCCCCATTAGCCAGGCCTTTGGACACCAGGCAGCATACTGTACTGCACATTAGTCTGTGTACGTTTCACAGTAAATTTATCAGCATTAGCCCTGAAAGCAAATGGCTTTCTGGTGTGGTGGAATGTTCATTTTAATATTAGTATATCAAATATTTTTGGTTCTGACAATGACAGGCAAATTAGTGCTGACTGTATAAAGGCAGGATTGTGTGCAGACTTGGGGGTGTTAAAAGGGCTCTGCTGCTTGCCATCAGTCCCACACTTCCCTTACTGTCTTACTCTGAACTCAGGCCTCCATCATGAAGTCAGACCAGCTAAATTCTCAACTTTCTCGTTCTTCACTGTTTAACTGCTCTTAGAATACCTTTTTAATGGCCCTCTAACAGACCTATTTTCAATAAAGACTTGATTTTATGTACTCCCATTTGCCCTAGGTAAAGGTGTTATTCCTCTTTACTAGATGCTCAGCAGCCCTCTGCTGCTAAGGGCTGGTACTGTTCCTGTGGACAGTAGCCTCTCTTTGAGGCTCTATTACAGCTTCTGTAAGGACATAGAGATACTGTTTGAGAAGGCTGCTGTCAGGTACCTCAAGGCACCCACAGGCCTGGCTGCCCCTGCCTGGCCTCTCCTTGGGTTTCCCCTCCCTCCCTATAACCCAGGACCCATGTCAGCACCTACAGGGCCATCAATCTTTCCCTGGCAACAGCCAATCCACATGAACGTCTTTCGGCTCCTGAGGCATTTGAGATGTCTTTTATATGATAATACACGGGCAGTTGAATTGAGATTCTTGTGCTTACAAAAGCAACCTGTTCAATATCCCCACAACACACAGGTTCCTGCAACACAGCAACTTTTGAAAAATTTGACAGTTAATTGTAGTTCTGGCAGGTGCATCGCAGCTGTAATTGTTTGTCTTCTGAACAACATTGTTTTAATATAAAAAGTAGTAAAATCTTGGGAAACATGCAACAAAATTTGAGCTATTATCACTGAAAGTGTTTCAAATAAAAACCACCCAGTTTACAGTAAGGCACTTTGATAGTGTATATAGTAACTAGTGTTTTCAGTTCTCCTCTTGGTCTGATTCATCCCAACACGCTTATATTACATTGCAAGACACATAAAAAAATCACTTTTACACACACATGCACAATTCATTTCAAAGCCTTGTGAAATCAGTTGTATACTTCTGTTAATTTCCCAGAAGATTTAGGGAGATAGTGTGGCAGTGGGTGTCTCAAATATTCAGATAGGAACTATCACTATGCAGAAATTTTCAGTTTAGTTTTAACTGGACAGCTTTGACTGTTTCTATGTTTTGTGAGAATTTCCATGCTCATGGTTACACATTTTAATTATTCTATAAATGTTTGGAGCCAGAGGCAGACACTTCAAATTACATCAAAACAGATGAATGAATATCAGTAGTAATGTTCATTGCTTCTGCTGAATACACAGACTGGCAAAACATACTCAGTAGAATCTACATTTTTGAACAACATACCTTTAAACGATTAAGTAGAATGAAAATGAGCTTTCAAATTATAAAGCCTGGATTCAAAGTGACTTCATCAGTTTGCCACAGCAAAAAAGTATGAAGAAGAGGAGCAAAATAAGAGAAGAGACAGAAAGGACTATTAGCAGACCTGGAAGGTCTGGTTAGTGTCAGCATCTCTTCATTTTCATTAGGGTGGACACGATGATACTATTTACAACTGCTTTTCTTTGATGGCTTTAGATAGTCTAATAATAGGTACTGGAAGGGGAGGGGGGCAGGGAGGCACAAAGACATGAGAGGCTTTGCCTCTTTTGCACAGGCTAGGCAGCAGCAGCGCCAGAAGGCAGCCGAATCCTGGGCTGGTGCTTTGGGCTCTGGACCACACCACATCCCCAGTTAATTAGCTCCCCCTTGTAGATGGAGAGATATTGGAATAGGCTGCCCAGAGAGGTGGTGGAGTCACCATCCCTGGAGGTTGTTTAAGAAGAGGATAGATGTGTTTCTTCAGGGGATGATTTAGGGACTGAAAGAGTGGTGAGATGTTGGAATAGGCTGCCCAGAGAGGTGGTGGAGTCACCATCCCTGGAGGTTGTTTAAGAAGAGGATAGATGTGTTTCTTCAGGGGATGATTTAGGGATAAGAGTAGTGTAGGGCTATTGGTTGGACTAGATGATCTTGAGGGTCCTTTCCAACCGTAATGATTCTGTGATTCTGTGATTATTACTTCATTCAGCTCTACAGAAACTGCCTCATTCCTGTAAGCTTAGCATTGTTTTTTTCTCTAGCTCTCTCAGCAGTTTGTGCTTGCCATGTGGGTGTCATGCAAGTTTCTGAGTATTCAGAGGCAGCAGAAAAGAAAAAAGAAGAAAAAATAAGGAAAACTCCTGAGAACATACTGCCACTGATCAGAGATCAAAATATTTGTAGTAAAGACATTGCTTGTTTCTACTATTCCCTCTTCACCTTCTCCCATTCCAGTACTTTTAATGATCCTGTTACTAAAAGAGGCTGATGATATTACATTGTGACAGCCATATAATTTTACTGAAACACTCATATCCTCTTCTTTCTATTGAAGGGCAAAATACTGAAGCAATCTCTCTCTTGTTTATTTTGTTTCCAAAGGGTCAATTGGTATGTCTCTTTCCTATGTATCTGTCCAGCTTGCCACAGCTTTCATTACTCCTCAGAGAATTCCATCTGGCAATTTCAGATGGAATATCTGCAACCTAAAGACAATTGCCATTAGGTCACAAGTGGTAGCACTGGAAGATTTCTTCCCCTTTCCCATTGTTCATTCAATCTTTTTCTTTCTGAGCAATGTTTCTACAAAAATATTGTGTATTTTTTTCTCTTTTAGAAACAAACAAATTCAAAACCTAAACCAAAATGCTGGACAGAGTATTAACAGGTTACTTTTAATGTGCCTGCTCAGACTGTCCAGATATGAGATCAGAGCTGAAAAAGGGCATGGGATGGAAAAGGAAAAGTGAGAATGTTTGCGTTTAAGTTAGACCATGCACCTGAAAAGTTGTCACATCTAACAGTTACAGAGCCAATGTTCATAAAACATAAAATCTTTCCTGCAGTGTCAGATCTTGGCAGGAGTACGAAGAAATAGTATAACCTTGTTTTCCATTTATGCTGGCTAGCTGACATTTCTGTCTTAGTCTGGCATACAGTAATCATTAAAAGAGCCTGGCATTTCACAGAATTTGGTAAACAAATGAGGGCTTTGGGGATTTTTTCACCTTTTAAATTTTTTCTAGCATATAAAACTACCATCAAATGTGACTGAGAAATTACATTTGAGTGTACACACCTACACAAGATATTTTTGGTCCTTTAACTACTATAGCTATTTTAACTGATGCCGTGCACATGTATATATGTGTACATTCAGGCACAGTTGTCATATAAAATGTATTGTATTTAGGGCAAGATTATGAGCTTTTAATTATGGGCTTGAGCAGGATAATTTTGGACTTGCCCTTTACCTCTACATAGAAACTATCCATTTAGTAGGACACAAAAAGAAAGGCAAAGACCTTCTGTTATGTTACCCATGAGAACAGTGAGTATGTAGATGAGACACCCAATGGTCAAAGTAAACTGAGTTCAAATAACTTAAGATCAGACTCTTGAAAGAACAAAGTACCACCTAGACAGAATCTGAGTGCTTATGATTTAGCACCATAAAAGCAGGATTTAGGAGTATTCTGAACTCCCTTTCATACATGTGCACACTACCTCTAAACCTATGGATGCCTAATTTTTGCCAGAAATTATCCAAGTGTCTAAAGCACTATTTATGATTTTATGAAGAAGGACTGATCTAATTCCTAAATTCAGATCTCGGTGTGGTCAAATCAGGTGTTTTGTTACATAGGTCAAGTCTAAGTGCTTCACAGAACACCAATTCTACAGAAAGAGTGATGGGGAAAAAAAGAGAATACTTTGCCATTCTTTCTCTTTTTGTTTTAGTATATTAGTGCAATGGCCAGAGTTACCACAAAGAAATTCACAGAACCATAAAATGACTGAGTTTGGAAGGGATCTCTGGAAATTTTCTAGTCAACCCACCTCCACTCAAAGCAGGGCTAGATATAGAACACTGTTTAGGGCCATGTCCACTTGAATTTTTAATATCTCCAAGCTTTCAGCCCCAAAGCAAATAAAAGAGTTCTGTATGATTGAATCTTCTCTTTTTTCCCCCATGTATACTTGAACAGTACAACCCAACAGTACACAGCTGAGAAGACATCAGACAACCTCTCCAGGTTCGTAATGGAAAAGCTGTTTCTCAACAGAAGTTTAGATATAATTGTACTAAAAAGGATTTTTGCATCACATTATACACATGTACTTCCAAACGAGTCAAAAATACTGCAGGATCTCCGCTAACAGCAAATGGGTAAGATTTTGCTTACTTAACATATTGCTTTTTAAACTGCCCCTTAGATTGCTATAGCATTTAAACAAAAAATTAATTATGCTCAGGACACAGAGATTTGAGTTTGACTATGTCTGGAATCATCCCAGATTGATATCATGAACACATGTACAATTATACAATTAAGCTCTTAATTACAGGTTTAATTAATTGTTAAGAATTGCATTGCTGTGTTGAGTGTTTTAGGCAAAACCTGTACTTGAGAACAGATTTTCACTTTTGTGGGTTGCAGATGCAAAGAAATTCATAGTTTTTTGCTTCTGGTTGCTAATTAATTTTCACCCTAAGAAAATAAGAATCATCTGGATGCCTGATTGTTTACCTGGACAAAAGTCCCTGTTTTAAAAGATAATAACAATATCTCCCACACTCAGCCTTCCTTCTTTCCAAACAATAACATGAGATCATTTACCAAGAAAAAATCAATTTTTTGAAATGACTTTTAAATTAAATTAAAGTTGGTGAGAAATTTGATATCAAGAGTTCTAGGTAGTAAAGTCATCACTGAACAAAATCAATACTGAGTCTTCTAATTCAAGCTTCTTCACCTCAGTCCTGATCTGGAAGATACATTCTTAGGTCAAGATCTGTCACATTCATTTCTTGGCTTCTCAGGTAAGCCTCGTCAAAATGGTGCCAGATTATATCAAATGTATATTCATATACTTGGGAACTGGGAAATACAGTGAGCTTAGCAACTAATTTTATATAGATCATTAAACAGTTGTCAGTAAGTAACAGCTGGGGGTCACTACTACCCTGGACTGAAAGTGAAACAGTGATCAATGGTAGGTAATAAAAAGCTCCATATTTTGTTATTACCAGGATGAGTTACTTTCATGTTTATTCCAACCCTCTTCTTTTAGCTGTCACCAAATTACTAAAATTTACAGCATGGATCCTGACAGTCTGGTTTACTGCTGGATTAACACCTTCTAGTGTTAGAGGAAAGATAAAAGATAACCTTAATTAAAAACAAACAAAAAAACCCCACAACAAACCAACCAACCAACCAAAACCACACAATAAAAACCAAAACAACCAACAATCATAAGAGATAAAGGCTCTATAAATATTGTGAGAAAATGTGATATTTTAGTAAGAAATCATGACAAGTTCAATAGATGAACAAGCAGCCTTTGCACATATAAAACAAACACACTTTTTGGTTGCTGAGTGCAGATGCACTATGCTCGTATTGTAGAAATGGATTCCCAGTCTGGATTTAGACTTCTAATCACGAGCTATGTTCTTGTCTTTATACTGGGGCTTTGAAACGCTAAGGTATCCAACAGCATAGTTGAAATTTACTTGACAATAGAAGACAAAATGTACAGGGTATTTTATTGCTCCTACTACTTGTATCTAGTCTGTAGCATAAACAAGTATCTAGGAAACTTTGTTTGTCATCTAACAGTTAAACTAAATACAAACATTGATCTGGGAGAAAAATTCTCTTTTAGGAGAAAAATAATGGATAACATATCTGAAAATTCTCATCTTATGTTCCCTGAACTCCCACAGACTCCTCAATGTTAAACCATCTTGAGGATCTCAGCAGTAAATTTGAATCTTGCAATATTGATTTCACGATACATTTTCTGCAAACAAACCTAGTTGACCTGATTTGTGATTATATCACTTTAATACTTGTCTTTTAAGTGGTTTCTCAACATGTAGATTATAGGACAGAAGTAAGAAAAACCTACTCCAGAAATTATATCTATATATTTGAATATTAACTAAACCTTAAATAATACTTCTTTTACTTTTTCTCAGTTGGCAGAACAGTCATTAAACTGTGTGAAGTACGTAGGCTGATGTTTCCAAGGAAACAGTATCTGAATAAACAAATTGAAGAATTTGGACACACCAACCTGCAAAAATGAGGACACTATGAAACCTTTATTGGCTGAAGGAGAATGAATTTAGGGAGCATTCAATTATGGCTTTACTGGAGTCATTGCAATGACAAGTGTGTTTTTTACTGAAATTAGACACAACAACAATAATAATTCTGTAATACCAACAACTTGATTTGCTATCTTTACACTTGAGTGACATGCAGACACATAGGTCACAGTCAGGCGGTAACCTGTCAGAAGGGAAAATTAAGTTATGTGAATATTACATCAGAGAAATAGTAAGAAAACTGTAATCTGTGGTTTGTTTGCTCTAAATTTCCCTATTACATAACAGTCACTTATATTACTCATAATAAAATACTGATCAGCCTGAATAAGGGAGCACTTAGGATTTCTCAGCATTTCTCTGCTGCTGACAAAGAAAAGAAAATAAATGTTTCTGTCTTGAAAGAGAAAAAGAAAATAACAAATTTGCAACTGATGGTAACTCAAAAAATGGAAGTACTTTGCCCTAGTTTTGGAGGGGCCTGATAAACACCTGTAACATTTAAATTGACTGTCTTGAGCAGCAGTGATGTAAACTTCTATATGGGGACAGTATGATGATGAATTCTCTTTCTACTTACAAATAATAATAACAATAACAATAAAATAGCTGAAGCATTTCTTTCAACTTCCTCAGAAAAGTACTTTCTTCAGTTTCCTGCTTATATGAGAAGGAATATATGATTTTTGTAGAGATATGACAAAACACAGAAATTATTTCAATTCCTACTTGTACTTGTAGACTATTAAGTTCTTTGGAACTTAGACTGTATTTTATATGTCAATCAAGTAAAATCATTCCTAAGTTTAAAAATAGATTTTTTTCTTCCCTTGTTACCTTTGCCCATGCAATATTGAGAAGCTGGCTGCCTTTTTATCTTTCTACAGAACAAATGAGAACTTTTTATGGCTTTCATCTGTTTTTAAACCTGCTACTTAACATTGCTTTTAAAAGTGAATTTTGAAACAGTGAATTGTTTGAAGTAGATTTTTTCCTTAAAACTATATGCCTTAAGGGTTGGGAAAGGATGCACTGATGACTGCAAAAGGCAGGAATTTGGAAGATTATTTTTTAACATTTTCAGAATAATGATTTTCACATTGCATAGATTGGGAATTGAGGGCACTGCTAAACAAAGGCTGTAAATATAGGCTTCAAAGGATTGCTTAAATAAAAAAAAATAATAAAAAAGAATTGTCTACTGAAAAGATATATAAACATTTTTGTCATTCTGGATATTCTTAAAACTCCTGGGTTTATAATAATCTAGTTAGGTCCGCTATGCTAGGAATAACATCAGGTTGTCATGGGTATTTCTCTGACTCATATTTACTGCATTGAAGGTCATTATGTGAGTTCAATGCCTCGAGAAGTTTCCACTTTTCTTAAGATTACAATCTTTTGCTTTGTTCACTTTTAAACTCAACTGTTTTCATTCCTTTTTCATGCTTATTTTCTAGATGGAGAGCTCTTAGTGCAGTCTTGAATTTACAAATAGAAGTCTACATACAAATAGAAGTCTGGAAGATTTCATATATGTAGGAATCAACAGGAAGATTGAATAAACAGTAGTTTTTTGAATACATTAAGAGCGGTAGAACTTTTTTGGATAGAAGGAACCTGAGCAGAAAGTAACCTGCTGAATGTTGTTCTTAGGGGTAAAAAGCTACACCGAAACTAAAAAGGCTCTAAAAGATTATTTAAATCAGAAGTTAAAGCCAGCTGTTGCACAAGAGCAGTTATTTTGGCCTATCAGTCTGCGAAAGTGACACCAAAGCTAATGCTAAGTGTGACACTTAAAGAAGAGGAAAGAAGTAACAATGTAAGTGTAATACCTTATACCTAAACCAGGAAACATTAGGAACTTGCAAAGGTCTAAGCAACATTGTAACGTTTAGCAGCTGTGGATGTTGACAGAGATTAGATACAGTTCTTTGCAGTGTCAATATCTATCTACAAGGAAATAATTGTAACTTGCTTAGAACAGTATCCTCTTTAGCACATCACCTAGTTCTGAGTCTGATTTGAAATGTGAGCTCAGTTTACAAAATTGAATACAATGAACTAAGTTGTTTTGGTTTTTTTCCTATTGTTCATAGAGGTATTGGTAACCAAGCACAGCTGAATACAAAAGAGACATATGTTTTGTAAATAATTTCCTTTCACCATGATTAACAAGGTTAGATTAATATCAAAATGTCTCACATGAGAAGACACAAAGGCAAAAGGTTTTGATTTGGTATGAGTGAATCTGAACCTTGCTTAAAGACAAAAGCTCAAATTCAACATGGTATATCTGTTTCACACAAGACCTTTGAAATTATTCACTACAAGTTTATTGATTACTAATTTTAAGAACATATAAAGTACAAAAAGTGTTGGCCTTTTAATATACTCAAGAAAATCTCAAACTGTTTTTTTTTTTATGGATCTTTGAGAAGTATTCACTTCTATCTTTATCTCTTCTGTGCTAATTGCTACATCTATACTTTTCACTTGCTCAGTAAATAAAACTCAAAGTCAAGATGCAAAGTGATATGGAAATAAAGAAAGAAAAGTCTGATCTGGAACTCAAGTATAGTATTTCACCATCAAGAAATTCAAACTAGTGTGACTAAACCCATGCCCACCTCCCCTCCCCTGCAAAAAATAGCCATAGGCAGCAATCTTGGGACACATTGGTAGATTACAGATGTTCAGGTTTGTCATTCTAGTGTAATTATGATAAGAATACATTCTGTTCAGCTTGCACCCAAGATACAGCTTCAACTTGCATAGGCTAAACTGTCTGCTTTTTCAACAATAAAGGCAGCTGTCAAATTAACAAATATGTCAGAGCAGATAAAATCCCTGCAGCTGTATTAAGCTCTGAAAAAAATTTTACACATATGCCCGTGCCTCTTTCACTATCATACTAGGTAAGACTTCAAATATATCAATAATTCCCATTCTGCTTTAGAAATGTCATTAAATAAGTGTGATACTGCCAATTCTCTAAATTTTCAGTAAATTCAATGCTTGAGAAAAGCAACTATAAGCTCAAGTATAAGCTGAAGAGGAAAGGGTTTAAACACGACAGCTGGTAAAATATGCCTGAGCCATTTGCTCAAAACCAAACCAGGTAATTTACAATGCCAGGTGAAGCACACTCTCATGTCCGAACTTTACTACGGTCCTTCACTGGAATTTACTAAGGTTCTTGTATAAAAGTGAGAAGTAGCTAAAAGTAAAATACATCCATTTCTTAGTATTTATACAGCTGGCTGAAGACAGCAAAGACAAATGTAAAGATGTAAAGATGTAGTTTTAGAGAAAATACATTTGAGACCTTTTATGTCATAATCTGTTACTTTTTCTGTAATGGTGGACCACTGTTTTACAGCATAAGAAGAAACACAAAACGGGAGCACAGATACATGCACCACAGCAGAAAGAAGGAAAATCCAGACCATATTGAGGAGTTTCTCTTGTGTGTGTACTGGAGAATTAATGCACTCGCAGACACACAAAACCGTCTGAATGAAATGGCTCCCACACAAAAGCTCTCCATGAGATAACATCACTGTCTTTTGGGCTTTTGACAGCTTTAAAGGCCATTACTAACACCTCTTCTGCAATCTACTCCTCTACATCACGTAAGTGTTGAGGAATCAAATCAAGCAAAACTCCCATTATATGAAAGTTGTGTTTGCATAAGGGGCAAACTAACACTCAGCAAGGTTCTTTTGGTTGGACCTCAGAAGACCTGAGGGTCAGCCTCAGAAAGAAAGTGTATGCTCAATAAATAGTGCTCTAGGTCAGATACTTTTCTGGTCCATTAGGTTTAAGTTCTTGAGAAGAGGTAAGCTAATAGTACTTTGTTCTCTTGGCTATTCATAAATACAGGTAATAAACTTATGATAATTAAACCTTGGGGACTTATAAAGAGACATAGAAGTGCCTATCAGTCTGTAGTTACGAAGAAATGCTATTTCAATTCTGGTTTCCATTTAGAAATTTGGAAAATTACATAATTTCTCCTTATTTAATAAAGATCATTCACTCTTTTCAAGTAGATGTAATGACAAGTAGATTATTTGAGTATGATGTACTGTTGCGCTTAGTAAGAGACTGAGATGCATAATTAAATATATGTAATGTATAAAAATGTATATTGTTTCCTCAGTTACATGTCTCAGAAGAACCTAGAACTCAACTCATCAACTCAGAGAAAGCTAAGGTTGTTTGACTGAGGATAGAGTTTTCCTGAACAACAGAAAAATCTTCTTTAAAGTGAATGAATTAATGTTTTTCCTATTTCAATAAATAGAAATTTATGAATCATAGCCATTCTTTTGGCATACTTTGATTATCCTCCTTTCATCATCCTATGAATAACACAAAAATTACTTCTTCTCCAGCCCAAAATGGAAACAAGCACACACAAATAAATGGATTGCTGCATTTGTTTCTAAATTGACCAGATTGCTTTTACAGTTTGTTTTCAGAAATATTAGCACCATCTCCCTGACAAATATGTGTTTTGCAGACATCAGTATTCATGTTCCATGTTATATTTATGGAATGGAATACTTAGTTGGTCAAATTAGGGTCACCTGTCCTGCCTGCTTCTCCCTGTAGGTGCAGACTTTTACTCTGCACCCCACAACATCAGACACAAGATTCATCAGTAGCCCTGGTTTACATACCAATCCTCAGCAGTAAACTCAAACATTAGGCCTGTTCACTGCTGTAAGCAGGCAGTGTTTTTGAAAAAAATACTGCCAGTTTCAGAAATGCAGTTACTTAGAGGAACTTCAGCTGAAAAACAAAATCATCAAACCGAACCTGTTCTGTTCTAACCCAAACCAGGACTACTTCTCAGTCTATATGTGGTTAAACAAATAGGAGATTATATCAAAATAAACTCACAAAACCATTTAAAGAGAATAAGCAGTCAGTGAAATTTTGAATACTTGAATTAATTTTTCAGGACCAGAAGATGCTAACAGTATTGTGATGGGTTTGTGCTGAGCATGCTCTAGTGAAAAATTCCAGGAAAGTTCCCACAGCTCCAGTGGTGGTCCTATCTCTGAGTGGGGCCATGCTAATCAGCACCTCTGGAAACAGCATATTTTAAGGGGTAAAACAACTTAAGAGGGGATTTTCTGTTTGGTTGTTTTGTTTTGCAAGTCCAGTAGGGTGAGAGAGAGAGAGAGAGAGAGTGGTGCCCCCACTCTTCCACAGAAGGAGGAAGGAGTTCAGGGGAAGATCCTGAAGTGGCCATTTCTCTCAACACAGGTCAAGGTAGCAGCTGCCTTTGGAGAGCCACAGAGGAGTCACTGGCAGGAAGCTCACTGTGTGTCCCTTGGAGCAGGAGAAGTCTATGCTGAAGCATGGAGATGTTCCCCCCAAAGAGACGCCAGTACTCTGGGGAAGACCCATGGGGATTATTCCCTGTGGGAGGGACATCATGTTGGAACAGCAAAGGATGGTCAGAAGATTTTCCCATGAAGACGACAGACTGGTGACATCATGGACTGGACTGAGGTCTTGCTCCAAGCATTTCCTTGTACCTCTTGCAGGAGTGGGACTTCTACCTCAAGAGCTGACCCTCAAGTCCTCATTGTGTTTTCTCCTTCCTATGCCATTGTAGTGAGTGTAGAAATGAGCGAGTGGCTGCATGGTTTGGCTGACTGGGGAGTGTAAACTACAACAAGTTTGTTAACAGTTCTTGAGAATGACCTAGAGAACAGAGAATTAATTCATATTTATCTATAATTTTATTGTCCACATTGGGGGTTAGAATATAGACATTTCAAACAAGTCTCCAGCCACACATTGAGAAGCATTGCCTGATATTGCTGTACATGAGCTACACTGTGTTCCCTGGCAGAGAATTTTCTCTTGTTAAAGTTATAGTTAATATGGAGGTTAAAATATAAACAGAATTTAATCCATGTAGATCATATGCCTCTACAAGTTCTCAAAGACACAAAACAATAAAAAAATAAAACAAATCAAAACATAGGTTTTTTGGGGTACAAACTGCCCTTACCAACATCTGGAATAATTTCCTTCTTATTCTATGCTTTTCCGTTTGGGTTTTTGGTTGTTTGTTGTTGTTGTTGTTGTTTTTATGGGGTTTTTAGGGAAAGAAAGGAGGAAGAAAAATGTTAACAGAAACTAAGGACTTCTCAAAACCTGAGGGAAAAAACCCCAACTTATATCCCGTGCCAACTTTTAGTCTAGAGCAAATTACCATGCTGCAGTCTTAGATGGAATGGAAAGACAGACCTTTCACCATATCACTGCTATAGTTAGACAGATCTATAGTGGATTGAATTAATGAAGGGTGACACTATCCAAGTTTTTCTGCTGAGAAAATGTCGTAGAAGCAAATACAGACACCTCAACAAAATTCCACAAAAACATACATCAGGAATGAACAGAGACCTTTAGTCAGTTTTGCAAATTCAGCATCAGATGAATCTCCACTGTCACAACGAAAATTTCCAGCTGACCTACTACTGGCAAACAGACATTTAATGGATATTGTCAACTACAATCACAAAAGGAAATAGGAGCCTTTTTTTTTTCTTTTTCAGAATTGCAAATGTCCTCTGACAATATGTGTTTCCTTCTTTGCTTTTTCTATGCAGGCTTGGTTTGAAATATGGCCAGAATAAATCCTAATAAACAACATGCTATTCGTTTGAATTGTAAAACTGACTTTGCCCAATGTACACCTCTAAATTTTTTGGGACTACTTTTAGAACTATTCTAAAATGTTGCTCTGAGAACAAATTACATTTTGACAAAACCCTTATTTTTCCCATGTTCAGAATTTATGATTTAAAACTTTGGACATATCTGTACATTAATGCAAATGTTTGTCTTATGTCCTTTTCATCAACTAATATAATTACTTCCATTGTGAAGTTTCATTGTGGATATTAGCTATTGGTTTGCACTAAGGAAATAAATACTCCCAAGTTTTGACTTAAGAACATATGACAACAGCTTGGACCTTATATCCAAAGACTTTGAGGAATATGTGTTAAGTACTGGCAATTCTTTTTGTCTTTCCATTTCTCAGTATACAGGTCAGGAAACAAGTTGAAGAACGGGAAAGGTTTGTGTCTACAGGAAAGTGTAGACAGTAAATAATGACAGCAACAAGCACAATAAATAAAATAGCAGGTAAGAGCTTTCCAGATGAAAACACTGCTGAATTCTTCCTTTAGATGCAATGAATACCTTCTTTAACCCAGGGTTATACCTAAAAGTTATAACTAAGTTCTAAGGATCCAAACACATATGATTCAAAGTACTGCTGAGTATTTTTAATATTGAGACTAAAGTAATTGAAATCAATGACTAATTCTTTTTATAGTTTGTATCTTCTCATCATCACTGAGGAATAGAATGACAAGGCTCACTGCATCATTCTCTGCAAGCACTATTGGTTTATATGTGTGCAGGTTTGAGAATTTTTTACTCCATGATGATAACAAAACATCTGTCCTCTAGCTCATACTTATACAAGTTCCCAAAGCTAGTCCCCTTATGTCTCTCATTAAGTCAGTTAGATAAGTTTAAACTGTATAGTATATTCAGGGAGGGAGAAGCAGGAGGGGAGGCTGAAAGGAACATTGATCACTGTGATTACTTTGATCACAGCATTTCTTCCCCATTGCCCAGACTAAGACATTCTTCAGAAATAAATGACAATGACCTTATTATTATGGGAAAATTCCTCACATTATTCTCTGACACTGCAAAGGAAGGGGATTTCCTGTGTATATAATATTTTAATTATTAACATAATTCCAGTAGCCAAATTAATTTTTCTAAAGAATTTTTCACTGATCAGGAATCTTTGTTTTCTTTCCTTTTCACATATTCAGTCAGTAACTGGAATGTTCTACTGCATTCCCCTAATTATATCTTCTTCCACCTTCTCTCCTAGCTATTTACCTAGGCAAATCTAGGTTCTTCATTTACAACTTTCTCAATTTAAACTCAAATATTCTTTTATCCCTTACTACATACATTACACTAATGGCTAAATATGTTATTATTTCCAGATGTTGTTACTTTCTCTCTACACCCAGGTATTGCTCAGCTCTGTTTGAAGTCAAGCAATATATTCACATACAAAAAACAGAGAAAGAAAATTTTTTTGTTGAGAAATGTTCCATGCAGCTGAATTGTAGACTCATAAATTCCTCACTCTAATGTTTACATACTTCTGAATGGCTCCAATTGCTACCAGCCAGGGGCCTGCGTGTTCTGCTTGCCACGTAGAAATCTGAAACCTGTAACAATTTCATAAACAATGGTCCCTAACCAAGAACATATGCTCACCAGGCAGCTATGTAAGGCATTAAATATCCAGGGAATATAAAGGAGGGGAGAAGGAGAAAGAAGAACACAGAATGCTTTGTTAAATGAAGTAGAATTGTCTGTTAAAGATAATTATTGTTGTTCTACTTCAGGAGATTTTGCATTTTGTGTTTTACATCATTTACTCATTTTGGTGTTTGTAGCTATCTGCCATGAAATATTTATGCTAAACAAACATGCACTATAAAATATTCAAATTTGTCTCTACTACTGTTTCAAGAGTTTACTCAGTTTTTGCCCAATGAATTTTGAAATTTACAGTGCAATTTTTCATATCAGTATAACATAGAATCTCCTCCTCCATACTGCATACAAATTAGAGTCCAAACCCAATGTTTAAATTCATTTCCCAGTCTTAATAACCAATGAAAGTTTCCTTCCCCATAGCTTAAACTATGTCTAGCTATTAGGATTCCACAATTTCCCTTGAGAAACTTCTACAATCTAATACACTTCACCATAAGGAAATTCTTCTGATATAATTGAGCCCACATTTTCTTAATATGTATTCTTTAGCTTGTAAAATTCATAGATTTGATTGTTGGGGGGGGGGGGGGGGTAGTTAATTCTGTGCCTATGTCATGCTTTCAGATTGTAAATGAAGTTTAGCTCAAAAAGTGGAGAACCGATCACAAATGTGTTTTTGTTGGTGAATATGATGTAATGTCTTGAGCTTTGATGGCTTCCTTTGCTGTTATTTGAAAACTCTCTTGGCTTCTCTCTTTGGAAAGGGAATCCTAATAGAATCTCTATAGCTTTGGAGGGATGATTACACCTGAGAATTACTGAGATGATTTGACTCATTTTATCCTTCCTTTACTGCTGCACAAGCAACATCTTGTGCATTTGAATGTTTTCATGACTTATTAACTAAATTTTTTCTGTGGTTCAGAGTATTTAAATGAGGAACATAAATTCAGAGCTCCAAATAATGCCTGTTTAAGAACAGGTTCAGCAGTAGAATATCAGACTAACTAATACTGCATTGTAAATAAAGATTCGAGATCAGTACCTTAAATAGCCTGTACTTTACCCCATTTGGTCCTTCAGATGAAGAAACTTAGCTTTGATGATTTGAAATAAATAAGTAAATGTGGGGAATAGCTGAATTAAAATAAAACACAGAACAAATCAGGAATACAATTCTCTATAGGACAACATAGGTCATCCTATCCTGTTTCCCATTGCTGTAGTAAAGCTTTAATGCAGAACAGTCTATATGATATGTATTCCACATGCCAGTGTACATCATATGCAAAAATATACATTATCCAGAACACTTTTATGAACTTCAGATAGATAATGAAAGACCATACTCCATGACTATATTGTCATGAAATTATGGAAGAGAGATCTTTTACCACTTGTTAACTAATACCAACGTCAGTTGCAAATTCCGATACAGGCTATATTACTAGGGGAAATTCTTAGATGATATTCAGTCTTATATATGAGAGCTAAAGGGAAACAGTAAGGTAAATTATCATACAGCTTAGAGAAAATGTCTTCCTAAACCCAAGCTTGATGATTGAAATAGATAAAAATATATAAGCAAGATTCACTCAGCAGAACTACAATTTAGTCCATAGGCACAGTGTAGCCTGCACCTTCACTTTTCTCTATGCTACATAAATATGCTTTCTTTGTCTGCTTTGTGAAAAGACAGACGATCTCAAATTACATGACTGAATCCTCCTGTGTGTATCACATGCATATTGTTTGATCTCAGACAGATCTTTTAATATCTCTACAACTCAGTATTCTTACACAGAGATTAAAACATTTCTCTTTACTCTTCTTGTGAGGAAAATATTAATTGGATGTGTATGTTTCAAGATCCTATAATACTTAAATTGTCTGAAGTTTCCATGTGCTACTGTAGTATTGAGTAATTTGACAGAAATTATTTACATGTGGAAGACTAAACATTTTTTGTTTAGATACATAAACAGCTTGTTAAATGCAGTCTGGCTTATATGGAAAGTAATTGAGAAACTAAGCCTACAGTGCAATTTCAGATCACTTTATCATGTCTTAGTACATGTAACATCAATTTGTATATAGCTGAGCACACTTAAGCAGTGGGAAAATTACAAATACTCAGAAATAATATGATTTTGCTCTTTGATCAAGCCTCGAAGGAGCAAGTATAAATTGACTGATCCTACTTCAAAGGCCCACTGAAGAGACAACAGCTAATATGATGTAGTATTTCTTGGTAACATGGAAAGAGGAGACGGACTTTAGATTGCTCTCTGAAAAGGATACCTATAGACTACTGAAAATTTGTTGCTCTTTGGGTTTTTTGTTATTGTTGGTATTTTGGGGGGGTTTTTTGTGGTTTTTTTTTTCACTCTGTGAAGCAATTGGAAAGAAATACAGTGGTTTAAGGAACAGAGTAGGGTGAGGGAAGAAGAGGACACATGTTCCTACTCTTCCTGCTATTGTGAGCAATTTGCTTTGTTTATCCAAAGCAGCCTGTTGTAATTTACTTGAAATACTGCTAACAGTTGAAATGACTCAAATGTTCCCACTTCAAACTGCCAAATATGATCACTGCTGTCTCACAGTTGTCACAGATGAACTTGTCAAGGCTTTTTCTTTCTTACTATAGGGCCAGGGGTTGGTGTCCCAGAAGAAGAAAGGCTCATTTCTATGCCCTAAATGCACACCTTTGCTGAGGTTTACAGTTTTGTAGTCTGGGTCACTGCAAGACTTTGCATCAGTGATAGTCTGCATGCCTACTGTTAACAATCATGTATTTTGTCATACAGCCTTATTAATTAAACTTTGAAATTATATTCTTGGCTACTCTCATCTGACTTTTCTTGAATTTGCCTTACATTTTTTTCTTACTAGTTTCAAATTAGACTTTTATTTGTCTAAGTAAGTAGCAATATTATCTTTGCACCTAATCAATTTAGTCTTACTGTAACTAATAGAACAATAACATTGAGAGAATTGGTTTTCCTATAGCTTATTCATATATGCATATATTCACCACAAAGACTTACTAGAAATTACAATGCCATTACAGACCATTGTTTGTCTTACTATTTCATAGATGATTGTCAAATCTGAGTTTCAACTTATGCTTAGTTTAAAACTGTAATTGAAAATATTTTATGTTTTGCTATGTAAGAGAACTCTTACCATGGTGTTATGGACTATTGATGTGCCAAAGACCACGCTCTTAAAATTACCTTCTTGTTGGAGTAATTTGCAACACTTTCTTTCTTGTGCTTCATGCAATCAAAAGCCTTGCCATCACTTATAAAAATATATATTCTTGAGTTAGTTATCTTGAAATAAAATCCCAGTGCAGACAAAGCAGTTTATAATCTTCACTGTAAACATGTGAGCAAGTCATATCAAACTGAAAAATTCCCTGTGGTCTTTGAGCATATGAATCAGGCAATTACATTTTACCTAGTCTTCACTAAAATTTGACATTGTGATTAACTCATGTTGAGAATATACTTCTTCCTCTCTCACAGAGACAACACATCTGGATAGATTCAGATAAGATAAGCTTCCCAAATTAAGCAAAAATTCATGTATATCCATCCCTTTTTCACAGTTCAGGTCACAGTGTAAATTATAAACTGTAGTAATTTGATGGCCCACTTTGTACATTTTTGGTAGCTAGTTGTACTGTAAATCTAGGAGGCAATTTGCTGTGATTATTACTTTCTGATCAGAAGAGTGCTATGAGTGGAATAAAGGAATGTTTGAGATGAGGATTAAGGAATGTCAACAAAGATTACAGGTGATAACAAGTTGGAAAAGCGAATCTTGCCACATCAGCTAATGACTGAATCACAGTGTTAAGTTTGTGCATAAGCCATTGTAGTGAGAGAGCAAAGGTGTTCAGGCCTCGTGATACTTCAGGAGTTCTTTTCAGGATCAAAGAAGATGAAATTTAGTCAGTGCTGGGAGCAAAAATATGTTTCTATGTCTAACAGCTGTAACAGTCTTTTTAAAAAAGATAAGATTTATAGTCGAGTTAAAATTATAAAAATAAACATAATAGAACTTGTAACTGAAGCTGTCAAACCTGCTTTGCTAAAATCTTTCATTATGAAAGCTCAGTAAGGATGGAAGAAGGAAGCTTTGATTAACAGACTGAATCTTGATCTGAGAAGAAAATGTCACAAATATATATACACACATACACATGTGTCTATGCAAAATGTATCTGTATATTACAACAAAACTACGTTTTGTTCTTTTGTAAGAAAAAGTGCTTGATTTTTCAAGATACATTCTGAAAACATAAACCAGCTTTATTTCTGATCTACTTCTTTCCCAAGAATGCTAACCAATATTATTCCTCCTTTTTTTCTTGCAGATGCTTGTAGGTACTCTGCATCATATGGCATCAGGAAAAAGGAAACTGTAATAATAGTGGCATAATCTTTTATTAAAAATTATTGAAAATACATAAAGGACTTTGTTCTACAGAATTTTTTGTTAGTATTATTTTGTTGTCATACATTTCAAGGTCTGTTGTTGGTAGGGAGCAAGATCAGAAAAATAAAAAAGGAGAAACCCTGACACTAAGTTTTAAATAAAAGCATAAAAAAGCACTGACATAAATTGCTTAAGGATGTTGTGGAATTTCTTTTGTTCAGATAGTTAAGACTCTCAACAATTGTTCATGTATGTTGCATTTGTCATTTGTGTATAACAGATCAAATTTCTTTTTGGGTAACCTTCTAACTTTGTAATCTATGAATTGTTAGTCTCTTACAGCAATTATAAAATTTCCAAAATTTTGTTTTGTTAAATTTAAGATTTAAAAAAAAAAATCTCTACACAGAGCCTTTTTCTGACATTTGTAAAAATTTTCTCAGTTTTGTTAATCTCTTTTTTAGTTTCCTCTGAGTCCACAAGCAAAATACAAAAAAAAAAAGTTGACATGTAATTACTTAAGGAATTCACCTTAGATTTTAGACATGAATATTTCAGAAATTTGGCTAGATAGACATAATCATAGTAATAAAAAATATGTTTAATACTCCATGCAAAATATATTACAGTAGAGAAAGCAACAGCCAGCTTTTATAGATAACATTTTGATTACAGCCTTTAAACCACTATTTTCTATTCTACCAATCTATTTAAAATTAACCAGTACATTTTTTAACCTGACTTCTTAATAAGAAATAAGATAATATAAACTGGGACAAACTTGCTTGTGATTATGACAGAACATGATGAAATTGACTTCTGTTTCCCGTGGTTTGAAGTAGTTGGCTTTTTATGTATGGTGATTCATAGATTTGTTGAAGATTATACACCAATTATATGTCAATTTCTTCCAAACAAATTTTCAGATTCACTGTATCTATTTCCGGATTATTTTTTTTCTTTTGACATGTAGGTAACATGTTATTGTAAAAAATGTAAGTTTTTGAGCTAAATAAGAGTTTTTGGTTTTGGAGATTTTTCAAAGGTGGATCCTTTCATTCTAAGGCATGAAATCTGAATTCTCAGATATGAAGTAAAGCATTGTGCATTGTGCATGAACACAAAGATTTTTTTCTTTCTAAAATATAGAATATTTGACTTTGATTTTATGATTTTTTATAATTTTATTTTTTATTATTTGACTTTTTGATTTTCTTTTTCTTAATGCTTAGTAATTTTATTTATTTATTTTTAGATGTTCTCCACAGGTTTTGTCTTCTGAAATTTTCTCTATAATAAAACCAGTCTGACATATAATAGTGTATTTATAAAGTCTGAGATATTTTTTGAGGTAGTTGTTGAATTAATAGAGTTTGATGGTAGTTTATTAGGAGAGAAAACAGAAAAACAAAAAAATAAAACAATGAGAAAGAAAAACACAATGGTACAAAATATAAAATCTACTAACAAACAAGTGATTTTTCAAACCCAAAGAAGGACCATAAGCACACAGAGAGTTGCCTGTGTGGCTTACTAAATTGTTTTAGGGTACCAGGATAAGTTTTTGAATGCAGACTTAGAGGTTCTCTATTAAAAGGGCCAAGCTTCAAGAAACAATTCAATACCATGCTGCAGAGGTACTCCAAGTGATCAAAACAGTGACAACCTGATTAGTCTATAGATTAGAGAGTTGCACACATATATTTTGCTTTGTTCTTATCACATGTATGAATTGGACCTCTATTTAGCAAGGAGACAGGTAATGGAGATTTTCAGTTTTCCTTAAGTCTTTAGATTCTAAGACTTCCATGATTTTTCTTGCCAGTAAAAGCACTAGCTCACATATTTATGAGAATAAAAACATTCTAAAAAAAGGAAGATTCAAAACATATCCCTACTGACTTTTCTGCTGAAATCCAAGAATGCATCTGATTGCAACAAAGTTAATTTAATAAAGAATTGAGAATTCGGGTGACATTTTAGTAATTATTTTCACTATGTCAACAGTCACATTACTAAAAAAAGTGAAATTTAGATGCTCCACCTGGAAGCTGTACTTTCACATTTTTCTGCCTTAAGTATGAAACCTATAACAGCTCATATGTAGTTATACAGGAGCCTGTCTTGTTATTTAAAAGTGACTCGTGTCTTGTTCCACATGATGGAGAAATAAGTGGGTTGGCTAGATGTCAGCAAGAAGGTAGGGAACAAAAGCTTCTTTGTATTCTATTTCAAATATACTAATATTTAAGGTTTAGAGCTGACATGTCTGGTCCTTTTCCTACTGTCCCAGTGACAGTTATAGTGAAATGGATGCTGTCATAAGGATATGTGGAGAACAATAGGCTTTAGAGGGACAAGGGAGAAGTTTAGATAAGCTTTACAACAAACACTAGAAGATAGTTCACAAAAACAACCAACCCTCTGCTATGTGTTATTACTTATATCCAACAACACTGATTAAATTTAAAAGACTTCAGAGCATTATCTTCAAGAAATTAGACTACCAATGTATCCATAGTTACTGCTACTGTGAAAGTATAGAGCTGCAAGGTGGGATGTATCACAATGAGTTTATGTATGGCTAAACAGAGGCATATATGTACATAGTGACTCTTCCCTCTTACAATACAGTTGCACTGAGAAACTTAAACCAGGCGTTCTGATGTCCAAACCGCTTCTCTCTTATTTTCACTGTAATTCTTTATGACCTGTCCAGAATTAATTACCATCTGTCTTATGCTATCTTCCTACCTGAAGGCAACTTAACAGTATTAACATGGAGGCTACAATAATGCCTACCAGGATATTTCACTGGGCTATTGCCAAACTGACAGGGTCCCATCTGCTTTTTGAGGACATGTTGTAACAAACTGAGGCTCTCTCTTAATGACCTGACATAACTATTTAAAGTGATGCTTATGATTATAGTATATTGCTCTCAATTACAGCACCAAAGATCAGTTCTTCATATGCTTTTATGCTGTTTGTTTTCCTTGCCAAAGTCTTCTTATTTACTCCTTCAGCATATAATTATATTACATTCAATTCCCTTAGATCAATCTAAATTCAGGTATGGTATTTAAGAGAGTCTTGATTTTCATTTCTTGAATGAATACATACCAGAATAAAGGTGGTTCTCTTCTTTCCCTAATAAATGCTATGTGTGAGAATCTTTACTGTCCTGAAGTCTGCTTGGATGGTATTAAACAGATGATGTGTAGGGGAAATACACATTTGAAACTGTGAATGACTTCCCAGTCCACTTGAGCTAGTGAATGATCTTTAAATTGGAACTGTGAAAAGAACAAATGGGGATGTTTAGTATTTCCAAGTCACTGGTGAAGGAAGAAAATGTAAAATCCAGAATTGCAGGAAACCACAATTTTATCATTTCAGTGAAGAATCAAGGCAACTCCTACAACCCATAAGAGGATTTTGCACTTTTGGAATGCACAAACATAGGGTGCTCTCTCTTAACCTGTTCATAGGGTGCTCTCTCTTAATCTGTCAATTTGTCTCCATATTTTCTTTGGTTTTAAAGGGAGGTTAGGGTGATTGGATATCTACAATATATATCTCTATATGTGAGCTACAGATATAAGAGATCCATAACACCTCTTTCCCTTTCATGAAAACTGGGGGGTTTAAAATTATTAAAGATTCAGTCAGTTGTGGTGAGTAGAAAAGAAATACTTAAGTGTTATGTAGCATATGTACTCCCTTTGGAAACTAAATAAAGCATCCTATTTCAAATTATATTTTAGCTTTTTGCATCAGCATAATCTGTGCTCTTACACACAGTGAGAAATTCAAGAAACCTAATCACCAGCTTAGGAAATGTACTCCATAGGAACTCTCTGACCGCTCCACTTCCTACTTTGCCATTTCTTCCAAATGGCAGTGCTGACAGACATAGGTCTTAGTATCATGCAACATTTTCTTTTATATGTTACAAAAAATCTAAAAAGAAAATACAAAATAAAAACCGGTTTGGGCAGTTTGTAAGCTTTATTAGGATTACACAACTGCTCTTGATACCATATTTAGCTCCCAGGCTGACAAATCTTACATGGTACATCAATTTGCTGAGTAAGAATGGTTTCTAATGAAAATTCTCCAGGTGAAATAAATTTAGATCCAACTGATCACAAGACAAGGCTTTGAAGGGGATACGCAAAAGATAACAGACCTTTACAACACAAAGAGGCAAGGAACAAACAGAACAAGGGAACCTTCCTTGGCCATATTGTTGTTGAAAAAAATTATTTAACAGTTACAAAAATTCCAGGTTCTGCCTAAGGCAAGGCATCAAACTAATCCCAAAACCTGATAGCAGACACCTGGGGATAACAGAATGTCAAATTTTTTGTTTCATATATAGAGCAGGAAGAGACAATGACTAACCAGCCATTTACTTTTCTGCAATTTCTTCTTTGTTGTCATTCTGTATATAAGACCTGGCTTGTTTCTCAAGAGATGTGCTAGCTTTGGGAATTATTGCCTAGCACCCGTTTCTGTGCAGAACTGGAATAAAACAAATAACTCTGTGTCTCAATTGTTTTTTGCACACTGGGTGAAGAATCCACATTGGGACAACACAGCTGTCTTTAAATTGGTTCACATCTGGGTCTATCAGGGTCACTTCTATGATACAGTCAGGCCTTTAGCCTTCATGTGTAGATTATGTATAATTTAGATAGGGCTGCCTGTGGTAACCGAAGATCAGATTTGTGACTGTCTGAAAAAAGGAAAGTTCACAAGTCCGTGGGACCCGATGGGATACACCCATGGGTACAGAGAGAATTGGCAGACAAGGTTGCTAAGCCACTCTCTATTGTATTCCAAAAGTCATGGCAGTCTGGTGAAGTCCCCAGTGACTGGGAAA
This sequence comes from Galbula dea, assembly GCA_013399015.1. Lineage (NCBI taxonomy): Eukaryota > Metazoa > Chordata > Aves > Piciformes > Galbulidae > Galbula > Galbula dea. Next base: position 273,234 of record VWZX01009113.1, on the reverse strand, counting down.
GGGGAAACATAACCCCCATTTTAAAAAGGGGAAGAAAGATGATCCAGCAAACTATAGGCCAGTCAGTCTCACCTCTGTGTCGGGTAAGATCATGGAGCAGAACCTCCTGGGGGAGGATATAATCATATAGTGTTGAAGAGGCATGTCTCAGTTATAGTGATGCTGTTCAGTTTACATCTCCTAATCAAACTCCTTTGAAGTGAGTATCAACATTCACATTTCTACATAGATGTGCACCTGTATTTGAGATTATGCATTGCCAAAATAGCTGCCTGGTTAGCTGCAGCTGCAAGACTGCCAGCATTGGTAGTTAATCTAATGATTATCTATTGTAGATCACATTTTCCCTCTCTGCACTTTTAAATGGTGCTAAATAGACTTTTCATTCAGCAGGCTTTATTATCTTCTGTATCTACTTGGTGAACGTGGATCAGCCTATTAGGAGAAATTTTTTCTTTAGACAGCCATTATCTGCTTTCAAGGAAGTGCCTCTAACTACAGTCTCCTTAGGAGATGGAGGAAGGAAGGAAGGAATCAAAACTGCCAAACTATTAGGCCTCAAAGGGTCAATAGTCTTTCATTTTGTGTGCTTGCGATTAACTAGTCTGTCTGACATTTTAATTGAGACAAAGTCTAAAACCTTCTAACCCTCTTTTATATTGTCTCTGTTATCTTTTCTTAGGTGTCAATTAAAAAATGTTCTGAACAGAGAACAGAGAGAGAGAAAAAGAGAAATGAAAGTGATGAAACAAGTATAACATTCCTATAATCATATAATCTGAGAGACAAATTAGCCACAAGAGGAGTCATAGTGAGAAAGGACATCTATACAACACAGAATTATAAAGGCACTGGTATTTCATTAGAGTTTATTATCTGCAAGGAAATGGAGCATGAGAGAAAAGCATGGCTTTGTTGAGAAGAGGAAGTCAGTCATTTATTATTACAAACCTTATAGTCTCAAAATGTTTGCAGTTTCAGATTCACCTTTCCCACCCAATTTGACCTTGTTAAAAACAATGCTCACTGATGTTTTGCATATACATATTTTCCCAGCATCTCTCCCTGCCATTGTCTCTTAGAGAAAGAAGAAAGTTATTGGCTGATACAAAACCCATATGCCTGGTAACAAGATTCCTCCCTATCTGTCTCTGCTCTCCTCTCCTCTCCCTTCTTTCCCTGTAATCTAAACAGGTTTCTGAGAACTTTCCCCTCATCTCCCATAGGAACTGTACATAAAATTTTTGTGATCGCTGTTATGATGTGTCAATATGTTACTGGTCCTTACTAAGGATCAAACTTGATGTGAGTCAGGTGAACTTGGGGGAGCATTAGCTGAATACAGTACTCATTATTGCAAAGGTGTCAGTCAAATGATCAGCTCAAATTCCCTAAAGCCATTTTTATAGTAAATTGTATCTTTGTATTACAATTAGCATCCACAATTTCATCTGGAACACCCCTTAGTACTGAACTTGATGACTCCCCAAAAGACACAGAGCTAATCTCACATACATTCACGCTGTGTCCCAGGAAGCATAATCCAGGCTAAATTTTAATGTTACGCTCAAAATTCCTCGCATGGTCACTATCAAACTACATCTCATTCTTTAGTCTAAGAGAAAGAGAAGTCATATATGGACAGATTCAAAGGAGAGGTAATTAGCCTACAGAGTGGGAGAAAAAAAAAAGGAAAATATAAAGGAGTATCTGAATTTCTGCCACTCATAGGGAAAACATATTTATAGAAGATCAGCATGTGTGACCAATTCATATTACATTTCTATGACACAATAACTGGTATATTTTGGTTGCTGCATGTTTTATTAACTCTTGCCTAAATGTTGACACCCTTATTATTTTTCATATGTCAAAATGTTTTTTTTTTCAGACTTCATATACTTTATCCACTACAGTTGGGGTTTTACACATTTTATCACAGAATCACAGAATCATTATGGTTGGAAAGGACCCTCAAGATCATCTAGTCCAACCCATAGCCCTACACTACTCTTACCCCTAAATCATCCCCTGAAGAAACACACCTATCCTCTTCTTAAAAACTTCCAGGGATGGTGACTCCACCCCCTCCCTGGGCAGCCTATTCCAATATCTAACCACTCTTTCAGTAAAGAAGTTCTTCCTAATATCTAATCTAAACCTACCCTGGCACAGCTTAAGCCCATTCCCTCTAGTCCTGTCACTAGTCACAAGGGAGAAGATGCCAACACCCGCCTCCCTAGAATGACCTTTCAAGTAGCTGAAGAGAGCGATAAGGTCTCCCCTCAGCCTCCTCTTCTCCAGGCTAAACAACCCCAGCTCCCTAAGCCTCTCCTCATAAGGCCTGTTTTCCAGACCCCTGACTAGCTTAGTTGCCCTTCTCTGCACCCTCTCTAGTAGCTCAATGTCCTTCCTAAACTGTGGTGCCCAAAACTGCACACAGTACTCGAGGTGTGGCCTCACCAGTGCTGAGTACAGTGGCAAGATCACCTCCCTGCTCCTGCTGGTCACACTATTCCTGATGCAAGCCAGGATGCCATTGGCCTTCTTAGCCACCTGGGCACACTGCTGACTCATGTTCAGCCGGCTGTCAATCAGCACCCCCAGGTCCTTCTCTGCTGGGGAGCTCTCCAGCCACACCTTCCCGAGCCTGTAGCGCTGCTGGGGGTTGTTACGCCCAAAATGCAGGACTTTACATTTAGCCTTATTAAAACTCATCCCATTGGTCTCTGCCCATCTATCCAGCCTATCTAGGTCCCTCTGCAGAGCCTGCCTACCCTCAAGCAGATCGACACTCCCACCCAGCTTAGTGTCATCTGCAAACTTACTAAGGGTGCACTCTATCCCCTCATCCAAGTCATCAATAAAGATGTTGAACAGGAGAGGCCCCAACACTGACCTCTGAGGGACACCACTCGTGACCAGCCGCCAACCAGACTTGACTCCATTGAGCACAACCCTCTGAACTTGGCCATCCAACCAGTTTTTGATCCAGCCAAGGCTGTGCTCATCCAAGCCATGAACAGCCAGTTTCTCAAGGAGAATGCTGTGGGAAACAGTGTCAAATGCCTTGCTAAAGTCAAGGTAGACAACATCCACAGCCCTTCCTTCATCTAATAAGCGGGTTACCCCATCATAGAAGGAGATCAGGTTAGTCATACAGGACCTGCCTTTCGTGAAGCCATGCTGAGTTAAGCAGCTCTTAGATTCACAGAACAGCTTGTATCTTTACTGTCAGAAAATACCAAAATCCAGATATCACGTCATAGAGAGCTGTCTTAGAAATTAGACCCTTCAAAAATTAACATATAGTGCTATGAACATTTTTTATAGTATCCTAGCAGTATATTTCAGAGCCAAGTCTTTTTAAGCAGTCTTTCAAAATCTGTTATCATCCAAAATCATTAGTTACCGTTTTGCTTAGTTTCGATAAGCAGACTATAACAACTACATGGACTTACTTGCCTTAAATGTTTACATGAATTATGTGTATTAAATAATATATTAAATTTTTATGGAAAGTAAGGTTCAATGTAGGAAGTAATTCATATTGAAACATACTAATGAATTACTAAAGGGGAAAAGGTAAGTTTAAGTATGAGTTATTTGCTAGGCATTCAAGAGGAGCAGATATGAACTTGTTAAAAGATGTTCTTTATACAATACCATGGCATAGCTACAAGCTGGAGACATTGTGGCAGTGTCAGGTGTGCCCTTCCTTTTTTATAAGCCAGCAGGTATATGATCTATATTCCCATTATGTGTATGTCAAATAGAAATCTGATACCACATGGATCAAGAGAAAATTATTTTAAATAACTGAAAGCAATCAAAAAACCCCCTCTCTCATATTCATATTCAGTAAGAGAATGAGGTACATGCTTAAACCCCAACAGACTTAATGTTTATATCCCATTTATCTGTGTAAAGGATGATTGACCACACATGAGGAAATCTGATATACAAGATTAAGTGCTATAAAAGAACTACTTTTACAGCACCACTTGATTAATCAAGCGTATAATTACACAGCATAAAGGTCTTTTCTTTTTTAGACAAACCCTACCCTTGATGATGGATCAGTTGTAGCAGACTTGTCTCAGCTATATGATCTCTTTTGTCTGTAATGAATAACAGCAAAATGCTTATTCATGTTGCATTCTGTAGACAATTATGTCTCATGTGACGTAAAGCTATTCATAATTCTGGTATCACAATGAAAGTAAATGTGTGAGAGAGATGTTAGACTCTCTCTTTAGAGATTAAGAGAAATTATATGGTTTCTTGCAACTAGCAGCATGGAGAGATCAATATATATCTTAAACACCCCAGTGACCTGCAGTTATTTTTGGATATTCTGGTATCTCCAGTTTCAAAGATTTTCTGCTACCTCAATAGCCACCAGAAGCCTTGGAGGCCAGACAAAGGTCCTTTTCAAATTTCATATCATCTTTAGCCTTTCATGCACCAGCTGTGAAAATCAATTAGTTGTGGTAAAACTAAGCTGCTCTGTGTTCTCAGTAATGAAAAATAACAACTGCACTCTAGTGATTTTCTCTGTTAAAAAAAAAATTAAAAAGAAAAGGCTTCTGACTTCTTTCTCATACTTTTTGCTACATAGAATTGCCTTTTACTTCTGCTTTTGAAAATTACCAGATGTATGTGCCAGATAGATTAACACACAACACTGTTTAGACAGGCAGGAAAGTCATACTCTAGCACAAGTCCTGATATTAGTGATTTCCTAAGGCTAGTATGAAGCCAGCTCTTAAAGTAAAAAGCATATGATTGGGTGCCAAAGTGAGCTTACACTAACTGTGTGATAATATTATGATGCCCATCAAGTCCTTGGGAATTTACAAGCTGTGCTTTTATAAATTTCTTCTGCTTTTTTCTTTGCTCAGGAGAAAGACACATCATCTCTGCACTTGGAAAACTTGAAGACAGTGTTTGAAGGGGAGGATAAGAAGTATCTCAGTCTCTGCACTGATTACAACTTTATATTCAAATAAAACTCTTACTCACATGTCAGAGATACAAGTTGTCTGTCATAGCAAGAACTGAAATAGCACTGGTTCAGTCAGTTGCTTCTCACAAAATGCCAAAGCGAAAAGGACCTCCCTGTAATTTAATTTTATGAATGATAATATTAATATCTTCCTCAAATAAAGCACATGCTTATGTTCTTTTAATTTCTGAAGAAATCCTGTTACCTTTGAACTAGGCTTTAAGAAAAAAAAGTAAGAATTCCAAACACTGTGCAGCGATCCAACTAGACATAAAAATACAATGATCCAACCTTTCCTTAAAATCAGAATTAGAAACCCACAACTTTTATTTGGCCAAGGAAAGAGTATGGGGAAAATAGTGAAGTTAAGTGTATAAAACCTGCAATCTCAGCAGAAGTAGCATAAATACACTTAGAGTCATCATTTTTTTTTTCAGTTTTCTGCATAGAACAGTTATATATTCAACAGATAGAAGCATTCAATTTACACCTGGATTCAATGTCTAGAAACGGAAGGAAAGGCAACACAAAACAAAGAGGTCTGACATCAGTTCTGTCTTTGAATGAATAAGAAATGCTGCAGTGGAATTTTTGTCCATATGGTTACAGAATTATGTATCAGTAAAATCATAATACATTTAGGTTGGAAAAGACCTTTAAGATCAAGTCCTACTGTTAACATAACACTGCCAAGTCCATGACTAAACCTCATCTACATGAGCTTCCCTGCCCTCAAGCAGATCAACACTCCCACCCCAACTTGATCTTGTCTGCAAACTTACTGAGGGTGCGCTCAATCCTCTTGTCCATATAATTGATTAAGATTTTAAACAGAACTGGCCCAAATACTGAGCCCTAAGGATTGGCTACTGACTGGATTTAACTCCATTCAACACAAGTCTTTGGGGCCAGCCAGCTAATTTGTCACCCAGCAAAGAGTGTGATTGTCCAAGCCACAAGCAACCAATTTCTCCAGGACAATGCTGTGGAAAACTCTGTCAAAAGCTTTAATAAAGTCCAAGTAGACAATATCCACAGCCTTTCTGTCATCCACTAAGTGGATCACCCTGTTATAGAAGGAGATCAGGCTACGTAAGCAGAACCTGCCTGTCATAAACCCGTGAAAAATCTAGTGAACAGAATTGAAAAAAGTAATACAAGTTAGAATAACCTGTTCTGTATTAATTTCACTTATATTAAACCAAGAAAACTGAGTGATGTGAAAAAGTGATTATTTGGTTATTCTTGTATAACTTCCTACTTATTCCTGTAGTTCCTAGGTAAGTTTTGCTTCTGTAAAACCTTCATAAAATAAATAAAACCTGAATATATTATCTGTGAAGTTTATTTTAAAAATTGAGTTGTTTACAGTGCTTACTGAGAAAAAAACCCTTATTAATTGAATCATAAATCACCTACAAATGAGTGAATCAGGCTTCTAATGGTTTATTTAGTAGTACAGGGAAATATATTGGAAATAGAAAAAGTCAATGTTAGTTATACATTTAAAATACATTCTACAAGTACTGCTCTAGTATGTGCAGGGGAGACTATAAGAGAAAGAAAAGAAGAGATGTTTCAAATATATAAATCTCTTCTATCATGTCACATTTGCTGAAGGTTGCTTTAAGGGGTGATTGTCTTAGTTCCTAGATATGAGAGACAGGTATTCTACATGAACAGTGATTTTGGATTACACAGTCTTCAATTATTTTTCACAATTTTTAGAGACAAGTTGTAAGGCATATTACAACAGGAATTTACCACCTCAGTTCTGTATCACTAAGGTGAACAAAAACCTAAAGATATATGACATATTGCAGTAGTAATTAACCAGGAATATTTTTGCTGCTCTTAATTTACTGGTAGTTTCAAATATCTTGCCTAATTTATGCAGAAATGTTTTAAACACTGCAATTATCTGATCCTTCAATAGACAAAGTTTTCTGTCGAAAATAGGAAAAAATGAGAAAATTCTATCAGTAGAGATGAAAAAAAAAATCAAACCACACAAACTAGTGAAGTGTACTTCTTTTGGAAAATTTTTAAAATTAAAATTTAACAAGGAACTAGGGCATTTTGTTAATTTTGGCTAGAGGAGCCTAATGTTGTCTGATGTGTTTAATTGTAACCAAAGTGTAATGTACCAGTTGCTTCTTCATTGCACTTCAAATTTATAGAATCAGCTTCAAAACAGTTCTGAATCCATCCACATATTATCATATGTATTATTATTATTCAAAACCATATGTGAATTATTCAAAATGTCAATAAACAGAGAAGACTTACTATCTTAAGGTAAAATTACCCAAAGCCAACAGCTCTGCAAGCTTGTCCCAACAACATCTGATTAAATGACTTGTGAGCCTACTACAACAATAAAAGTGCAGTTTCATTAACTGTCTTCAGCCCAGTCCAGCTGATACCTTAGTCAACATAAATCTGTCCATCCTGGATCAAGTGACATATGAAATCTGGACATAGCATTTCATATCATGACAAAGGGAAGCTAATAGGAACCTAAGAAAGGCATATGCCCAAGTACCACTGGCTTTAAATAAACAGACACTTCCTCCTAGTCCTTCAAAATCAGTCATCACTGTCGAGTATCAAGATTTTATCCTGCTGAAAAAGAGTATCAAAAGTCTAGCACTGCTGGATTCACAAGGAGATATTTCAGCAACAGAATAATTCCATCAATCAACAAAAGCAAACTCAAATTTGTAGGCCAAACTCTTCACTAGGATAGCTCTCTAAAGAGAGCATCTGGCTCAACATTATTATGAATAATAACTTCTTATTTATCCAACCTGCAGTCATGAAGCACCATTACTGAGGCAGGCTCTCAGAAGTTAAGGGTACATGTTGCTTTATATGCTGGTTTTTTAAACAACTTAATTCTCTAAATGCTAATAATTTAAAGATTGCAAAATTATACTTATCAAACATTACTTTATGAACTTAGTATCAAAGAGGAGTCAGAGAAATTAATAAGTAGGTTTTTTGGTTTCATTGGACATTTTACCATTTTCACACGGTTTCTAATGATCATGTTCTATATTGTTAAAGTCCAAAGAAGAGTTCCTTAAAAAAGATTTGTTTCAGTAGTACTGTTCTTACCAGCTTTATTTTCCAGGTGTCACGTTAACAGGCGAGACCCCAACCTGGCAGTCCACCTGTCCCAGTGTTTCAGGCCTCCATGTTAGACAAAACCTGCCCCACAGTGCCCAGTATGGGCTTTCCCTCTGAAACAGTCTGGACAAATTAAAATTAATAATCAGTTTGATTTGTTATAGTGACAGATAACAGATTTGGAATTGCCAGTGATAAGTTGAATAACAGCAACAAATTTGAGCCCAAGCTAATAATTATACTCACAGGGAAGCATCTAACAAAGTCAGGAAAGTAAAAGAAGCTTTAAACAAACATTAAAATATAATAAAGAGAAATTCTGCACAATTCTTACAAAGAAAATGTCCCTTCCTGGGAATCGGAGGAGAAGGAGCAGCCTTTCGGTCGTCTTCTGTGACAGCTAAATCCTAAGGTCTTCAGCCTTCCCCCCACCAACCAAGGAAATATTCCTTGCACAGGTTTTTATATCCTAATTCTAATTGTCCCTGCCTTCTACATGATGTTCAGCATGATTTGGGTGGAGAGTTGAGTAACATAGTCATAAATGTACTAAGGGTTATCAACTTAAATATTAAAATCACCATCAATCAGGCAAAGGCCTCAATTTGCTCACTGTCGCCTTCAGAATCAGCTTTGCATCTCTGTTTCTTGTTATTTCGGCCTTGTTTCACCAGTTTTAGCCAAAACAGGGCTGCCTTATCTTCACAAGACTCCCTCCTTCAGCCACCTGGCAGGCCAGCCTTGCAGGTTCCATTTGCATGGATAACCCAAACATTTTCTTGATGGTAAGCATCTCAGCCTTTCTCACAGAGTACACTAAATCAGCCTGCATTTCTTCCACACAGAAAACTAGGCCTTAATGCCACACCAGATCACATTGGAATTATTTTCTTTTGAATGCTAAAGGCTTTGATTCATCTTTGCAAGACAGGTTGAAAGATTTTTGTTCATATTAATTCTTTCCTTTTTTTGTTGTTTTGTTCAAGAAAATGACAAATATTATTTTACCTTTTCAGTTCATGGTTCTCCAGCTGGTCATTATATTACAACCATCACCCCAAATCCGCTCCACTGTGGTCAACTGGAATGCCAATAACTCAGGCTTTTACATCAGACAGTTCAAACTTCCTGGAGAGAGACAGACAAGATGGACACTTGCTAATGTAGAACTGAATAGAAAGCAATAGGCTTTTCAGAATAAATCCCATAGTTTATTGAGTAACAATTTATGGTAATGAAATTACAGTAACTTGTTTTATTAAATTGGTTTCTTCTTATGATAATTTAATTCAAAGATAAATTTGTTAGCCTTTATTAAGAGGAAGAAAAATAACTTTCAAAGATAGAACCTCAAATCACTTTGGAATATGTGCTCCACCTACTATGAATTTTTCTGTTTACCAACAAAAACAGAGAAAGGCCTCATGTTTTAATTAAAATCACACATTTCCAACAAAACACTTTTAAAACACTTTCTAATTAACAGAAACTAATAATTCTGAAACTTAATGTCATGATCTTAAATATTAAAAATGGAAAAAAAGCATAAAAAACCCAACATCTAAATATATTTTCCTCTATCTTACTAGTTTTTACTCTGAAACTAAATGCAGATTAATTCTGAAGCACCTACTTTTATGAAAGGTCTTCAGAAGGTATAGATCTATTTTCTTTTTATTTTCTTTTTGTTTTAGAAACAAAAATGATGTTTTAGGGTTTTATTTCTTTTTTCTTAGTTTGTTTGCCCATTGCCTAGTAAGCATGTGTTCATAAATTGGCAAGTTCCCCATTACAGCAATTCCTCTTAGAAAATTCAGTCATTTTGATGTCAATGAGGATAACATATTCACAGAATCACAGAATGTTAGGGGTTGGAAGGGACCTCGAAAGATTATCTGGTCCAACCCCCCTGCCAGAGCAGGATTCTTCCCTGACTGGGAATCGAGCCCTGGGCCCTAGCAGTGATATTCAAACATGCATCTGTAAATCCACAGATAAAATAAAGAGCTATTTGATGAGTGGGAAAAAAAAAAAATCCTTTGGAGAAGTTACTGATCTGTTTCACTTGTTACAAGAAGGTGTTAATGGGTAATAATTTTATGGTGCTTCTATACACTTTTACTGAGAATCACTATATGTCAGGCAATAAAATCCTAATGTTTGCTATCTCGCATGCTTACAGAGAAGTCTTCTATGCTTTGAGTATGATAAGTTGATTCTTTTCCCTGAGAACAAGAATTTTAATACTTTAAAGTCATGCCGCAACCACAGGGCACTGCATGAGGTCCTCTTTGTATACACCACATATGTTTTTAATACTGCATGTTTCATGAACTCTGGATTTTGGGGCTTCATTTCCTTTTCTCATCACCTTTCTTGGCTCAAGGGTGAAATTCAAGGCATCAGAGAACATCAAATTCATCACTTCTTGAGAATGAAATGAGACCTTAAGACAGACTGATTGCTTTAGAAATGAATTTAAATAAAAGTAATGTTAGAGTTCCTTAAAAAATAATAATTTACCTTTGCAGAGAAATCCTTTTGGAGATTCAAAACTTACTGGAATTATCCCTGAGGGTGATCCAATAGCTCAAGAATAAATACACCATTAGCCAATTACAGGTAATGACTCTAAGACATGTCAGTTGTGATGCCGTTCAGATGATTTATTAGATTTACTACAAAGAGGCTGCTTCTAATCTGTATTTATTAGAGAAAACATTCTATGTATGCAGTACATAATAAACATTTTTAAATCTTGTACCATGATGCAATAACTCCAACACACACTTTCTTTTTAAAAAGAAGAAAAAGCCTGAACACTGAAAACAGTCTGTATTGTATAAAAAATATATCTCAGATTTCTTGAATTAGCTCAAACTCTATGAACTTAAAACTTGATTTGGATGTTTTACCTCTGAAATTACTTTAATTGGATCCACAACTTGATTTCACTTCTGTGTTATCTAGCGGAAGAAGCACAAATAAAGACATACTTTTCTATTGGTAATTAATAAGGAAGAGAAAGGAAAATGGACTTGAAGATAGCCTGATCATGTGGTGGAGCTGAATATGTGTGTCCTCTTGCATCCAAAACATTTGGAGACTTATTTTGTTTACTCAAAAACACAGATGTACAAGAGACAAAGTACTTTTCTGAAAATGGGAGAATCTATAGTCCCATAAACAAGCACTTTCTCTTGCTCTCATTCATAGCTGCTTGCTACAAACTCTCTTTCTCTCCATCTACAATATTTTTATTTCTTTTGTACCGCACCGGACTTATTTTTAATCTATTTCATACCCACAACCCTAACCTTCACCTTCCCTTCTCTTTCTGTGAATTTTAAATTTCATTAACTAGTACATCTTAAAAAAATACATTCTGACCATGTTTTATCTTGGTGCTATTAAGAATGTCTCACATGCTGTGTACTTCTAGTTAATTTGTGCTGAATACTCTATGAAAGGAATTTATCTTCTACTGACTAGGATAATATAGTTCCATTCTGCATTAGCCTTTAAGTGCTTTCTTTATAAGTACTATTAATAATAAGACTTGTAATAGCCGATTTTTTTTAATTGCACAGCTGTGAATTACTGTGAATTACTGTTCTTTCTGTTACAAATAATTCCTTTTATTTTTAGTATAAATCTGATCAGAAACAAGTTTGTTTGCTTGCTTGTTTTCTTTTGATTAGTGGGTATCTCCACTGTTTGATGGGCTAAAGAAATGTCCAATACATTAGTGTGGACCTCATTTTCTTTGGAACAAATCCATTATTTCATTTGAACATGAAGGACATGACAATGGAGAAAACATCAACATGAACAGAGCAGCATCACATTGTTCTGGACATTCTGACCCACAGTTACCTTGTGTGTGAACACTCTGACCACCCCTGCTGACCAGAAAATACCAGGGAATAGAGTAATGAAGAATGACTAATGACTTTCACTTTGATAACTCCAGTGCACCTAGAAAGAATCAGAAATGTGTCACATAAAGTATTAGAGTTCCCTGCTTAAATAAATCATTGTTGCTACTTGCTTTACTCTAAATTGTCATCAGTTGTATGCATGGGGAAGAAAAGAAAGTTAACAGGAGTGGTCAGCATGGATTCATGCTTGACCAACCTGATAGCCTTCTATAATGACATGACTGGCTAGTTAGATGAGGGGAGAGGAGTGGATGTTGTCTACCTGGACTTCAGTAAGGCTTTTGACACTGTCTCCCATAATATCCTCATAGGCAAGCTTAGGAAGTGTTGGCTAGACGAGTGGAAAGTGAGATGGATTGAGAACTGTCTGAAAAACAGAGCTCAGAGGGTCGTGATCAGCAGTGCAGAGTCTATTTGGAGGTCTGTATCTATTAATGTGCCTCAGGAATCCATACAGTGTCCAGCCTTGTTCGGAATCTTCATCAATGTTTCTGGGCGAAGGGACAGAGTGTACCCTCAACATGTTTGCTGATGATACTAAACTGAGAGGAGCGGCTGACATATCAGAAAGCTGTGCTGTCATTCAGTGACACTTGGACCAGTCACTAGAGACTTTACCTTACTGTCAGGAATTTTCAAATATCATGGAAAGTGGTTTGGCAGCTATGTTAGACAATTTTCCTCAGGACTCTAGGATGTACCTTGTCAGGTGCCCTTTGACTTACATTTGTCAGGTGACTTCAAACCTGATCTTGTTTTACACTGGTAGGGACTTTGCTCCCCTGACTCCTGTCTTATGATCCATTGACTCATGAGGTGTGGAAGAGAGGTTGCCAGTAAAACTGAGACAAAACTTTATGGAGTTCTGCAGCCTTATCTTGATGAAAAAAAAAGTTATTTGTCAATATTATTTGAATATATAGTTAAATAGAATGGAGTATAAATGTTGAATTGCCTCAATGCACTATAATAATGAGTCATAAGGGCGGACTGAATTTCTTGAAAAAGAATACATATTTATTTTGATGTTTCTTTTGCTAGAGAATATTGAAATACTATGCATTTTTTCATGTAAGATCTTTTTGATATGACTACAGAGCACAAGGAATTAATTTTATTTCCTTGCAAGGACAATCTGGAAAAACAACCAGTGCGACTCTTCAGCTGAGTACTGTATCTACCGTGTGTCCTATCCAGCCAGCTGTGAAGCTGGTCATCATTTTAGAAAACACAAATCCATATATGACAGTTTTGGGCTACCAGATTAGAAACTCTGTTTTGGTTTAAAAGTGTTACATTTGTTTAGTCTCCTCAAATATTCTGCACTAGCTTTTTTTCTGCCAAAATTAGACAACCACTATTCTTAACAACATGAGTAACTTCCAGTCTTCCAGTTGGATAATTGTGCCGTAATTAACTAATATTTGGGCAAATAATAAAAGATTTTGCCTACAAACATTTACTGAAGTTTAGGAAAATTATCATGAAATTGAATATTTTATCAAACAGAATGTATAATTTCAGATGGTTTTTGCCAAGTTTTCAGATGAGGATATTTTCTATCAAAAAGATTGTGAAATATCACAGTGAAAACAATTACAAAGTGGCTTATGATACAAAGTTCTGCGTTCATCTTTACTTTTTCATCTAAAAAAGTGATTGTCAATCCAACAATGACATTATTATAAAATATTTAATAGCAAAGTTTTGGGAAAGTTCACAGAAAAGCAAACCTTTAATTGATTATATGAAGGAACAAACTTTTCTCAAGAGCTAATTGTTTCATTGTTTCTTATTTTGAGGTTTCTTGGACCATAGATTATGGCTGCTGAAATTAGACTTTATTCGAAATAGATTCCTGAAGTTAAGAGACAAGTATTTTTTTCCAGCTTTCTCAGTAATTTGCCCAAGAATGAACACGGGAAATAAAATCTATTTTCATGTTAGGATGAAGAAGGAGGAAGCATTCTGATCTGGTTTGGATGCACATCAACCTCTTCAGTGTCTTCAAATTTGGAACACACCCCCCTGATAATTATAATTTTTCATGGGATTTATACTTCTATTTACAAATTGAGCTGCTATCCTACCAAAAAATGAAACATATTCTTTCAAAATAACCAACAGCTTCCCAAGATACATTTAGCTCACATTTGGTTCTACTTTAAAACAAGAGCTAAGGTTGGGCAAAAGGAGTGCATGTTTCTAATTGTATCAGTATTAGATCACCCAAATCTACCTCATTCATGGGGCTTAGAACCCAAAGCAGATCAAAGTTGTCAAATTGTTATCAACTGCTAATGAAATTCTGCTCATGTGATTTGATATACTGCTGAGGGAAGACAATGCAGCATCTGCTTTATCAGCAATTTAAAGACCTTACAGACTAATATTTGTGTTTCCACACAGCAAGAAGTAAGGTTCTGTGCCTTTGCATACAAGGGAGGTAATAAATAGCAGGTATTCCAACATTAGAGCTTTGTTTCCTTTTTAAACTCTTTGTTCACTGCTTTTCTTCTTTACAGTAATCAAAACTAAAATCTCACAAAGAGCTGCACATTACAACTCCTTTACTGGTACTGTTATTTCTGGAAGCTCGAAGTTCAAAAAGCCATGGACACCCACCTTGATAAAAGACAGAATAATGTTGTTGTGTGTCTGGTTTAAATTTCTTATCCCTCAATAAGTAAATCTATGGCTTCATCAATAGTGTAAAAGTGTTCTTGAACAAATAGACCTCATCTACAAGGAACTACTAAAGTTTCACATTTTATTTCCATGTAAATGAATTAAGATTGTCAAATTCATTTATATGAATTTGTCAATAAAGACCTCTCCATGACTTACAGGGCTCACTAGAACTTTTGGCTTTTGTTTTCTTCTCTATTGTTTTCTATTGTGTGATTTCACGTGAGTTATGCTAGCAGCTTGGAAACAAAAATACATTTCAAAAGAGGTGTCTAATTGAAATAAATTATGAAAATATATTAATTGTGGGAAAAAAAAATCACCATTGTTAATTAAATTGTACAAGCATCCTAAGTATTCTTTTAGAAAGCAACCTAGCACAATAAAAAATGCAAAAGAACTTTAACAGAAAGTTAAAGACAAAAAAGATTTACTGGATTATCCAGGCTACTTCCAGGTCAAAGCAGGACATTTAGCAACAGAACATATCTTTCATGCTGCAAATAGTCTGAAAAGCTACTTTTTAAAATCTCTTCTTTAGAACTTCCAGTACTGTGATGCTTTAAACAAAATTGATGAGCTGTGGCACAGAAGGCACTACATTTCATGGTAACCAAAGCCATTCTGCTTCCTAATATTCTCCTGTGCCTCCTGTTGTACCTTGTTTGGGAGGAAAATATTCTTCTGCCTTTGTGCAGAGTTTGACATAATGGAGATCTCTACACCAGAACACTACCTGCTACACAGTAACACAACAAATAAAGAAATAAATAACATTGTAGAGGTACGAGAGATTTGTGTACACATCTACACCAGTACTTTTCTGCTTAAAGGTCTTCCCCAGATTCCCAACATGTCTTAGGGGACCCCTCCCCAACTCCTCCTACTCCAGCATTGGCTTCTCCCACTCCACTACCTGCACAGTGGGCTTCACACCTGTGGGGCTCTGTGGGGCTCAAAATGGAGCTACCACCTTGCCACATGCCAAGGGAAATGTCTGCTCCAGGATCTTCCCCTGAACACTTTCCTTCCTCTGCAGGAAGAGGGGGGGGGCACCACTCTCAATCTCTCTCTCTCTCTCTCACCCTACTCAGCTTGCATAACAACCAAGCAGAACTTTATTAATAAATAATAAATTAATTCAGAAATCCAGAAATAAACAGAGGTTTATTAACTCACTTTCCTTCCTCACCTCTGCCACAAGATTTATCCCAGTTCAGCAGAAAATAGAGAGAGAAAGCTACTAAAGTATCTCACTTTGTCTTTGAAGCAGAATCTTTGGAAAAATAAATTATAGGTTCTCACTCTGTGTTGGTTTGTAGAAGGTACAGAACCCATAAAAAGTGCCAGAGGAAAAACCCCATTAAATTTAGTAAGTAATACCTTAACTCTTAGACTATCTCCAGAAGAAAGATTAGTAAGGGAATATCTGAAAGAAAACAAATCTTAAAAACGAAGTCTGTGCAGAAAAGGCATTATGTTGAAAGGGAAAAAAGGAGAAACTGTTGTAGGAATATATGGGTCAATATCTTCTGTAATTTTGGGATACATGGCATGTAAGCTGGATATGTTAAACAAGTCTAGGCTTACTGCTCTAAGTGAATTCAACCAGGCACAAGCCAGACTGCCACCCCTCATTAGCACTCTCTACTGAGATGACAGCAGTTGCTCTGAGGACTGTACGTGCCCTTGGAGCAAACAGCCCGACCCTGAGGTGACAGGTAGAAGCACTTCAAATCACAGAGGGAGATATTTGATTGTTTCAGGAGTGTGTGCTCTTCAAACAGAAATTTCTTGTCTTCCCCAGGGAGAATGCAGTGGGTTACTACAGCATTTCTAACTGCCACTGCCTTGTCAACAGCATAACTATATGTAAAAGAAAAACCTCTACAGGAATCTCCCAGTAGACCAAGAAAGTGTATACTATCAGATGTCTTGCTGCTGCAGAATGGTTATTGCCCTCTTTCAAGTGTTGAATTCTATAATGCATTGGAAGGAAGCCAAATTCTGTGAGTATGGTATTACAGGGTTTGTGGCATTTTGAGTGACATTATCTTGGAAAGTTGTGCCTCTTAAAAGTATTCTTACAGCCTGTCTGAAAATTCAGAATGATGACACTCCATCATACTAGGTTCATGGTTTTTAGATTAAGTGTCAAAGTGGAAAAAAAGGAAGAGAAGGGAAGGGAAAGGAGGGGAAAGGAAGGGAAGAAAAGGGAAAGGTAAAAGGGGAGGAAAAAAAGAAAGAAAAAGAGAAAGAAAAAAAAAGAAATCACTCAAACCCCCTGTATAGAAAGAAACAAAATTCAAAATGCTGAATAACAATTTCGCCTCTAGGGATAAGTTCTGCAGAAAATTCTATTACATATGACAGCTGAAGAATGCACAGCACCCTAATACTACCACAGTAGAAGTGAAAGAGGAGATTAAGTAATATAACTGCCTTTCTCCATGGCAAAATGTTTATGAATTCTTTAGTTATTGTGTGCTCTGTTGTGTTTCAAGCCATAAAATTCACAGTACCTTTATGCAGCAGCTTTTCTGCAGATAACTGTTTCAACAGAAAACCACTCCAAATCCTTGAACATTTGTAGAAAGTAAATAAGATATTTTAAGTATTAAATTATACTATATTTATTGTATGATTTCTAAGAAGTCCAACAAATTGTGACATTTAAAATGTTTGTATTCTTCAGAATGAAGAGAAGTTGAAAAGGAAAAAAAAAAGTAAAATCCAGAGACTTGAATTGTTAGTTTGTTATTAAGACAAACCATTTGCTGTCATTGAACCACAGCTCAGGTCCTGCCAAAAAGTCGGTCACCAGGTGTGCCTGAAAAACTCCATGACAGACTGCAGCTTTTCAAGAGCTAATGCATTCAGGCTCATTAGATTCATAACATCCTGTACTGCAGCAGCTACAGCTCTGTTGTTTACTAGCTATCATTCTAACCTTTCTCATGAGCCTGTAAAATGTTTTGGTTTATATACTTGCAGGAATCATATCAAAGGATAACTGAAATGTCTTATATGATTTTAATTTGCTTTCAAGTGTTTTAATTAGTAAATAATGAGTATTAGTATTCTTAAAATAGAAAGTTAAAGTGTAACATGGGGAAAAGCAAAAATAATATTCCATTTAAAAACAGTCTGTTTTACTGGTTTAACACAGAGTCTTTAAAAGTGTCTTAATTTCCTGAGGTACTGCCAGAAAAATAAGACAAAGAAATGCAACAATCAAGAGACAAATTTTGAGAAGCATCTGTATAAACAAATTGTTAAATGTATCCTGCATGGCAGATCTTGAAATATCTTCAAAAGACTATGGTATTTTGAGCATAAAATTTCCAGTGCATGAAGCTAAAGACAGATCATTTCAGTGGAAACCAGTGTTAGCCATATCATAGTGGTTTGTACAGACAGATAAAATGGTATCTGTATCTCTAGATCATGAATGTATTTATATTTTTTTTATTCTTATATTGGCAGACAGTAAACACTAAAAAGAAAAACAAAACCCCCTTTTTCTGAAATCATAAAATCTAGAGATAAGTTTAACACCTGTAAGACTTGATGATTTATGATGTGGCAAGCTAGTAAAATGCATGTTTCTCTAGCTGGCTTCTAATTAAATTCAGTATTTTTCATCCACTGTATTCTGAGTGACCTATGATGGTAAATAAAGTGCTTCTACTTAGGAAAGTAGTTATACTCTACAGAGCTTTCAATTCTAACTGGTGTTAAAATAATAAAGATATGGGTGTGATCCTCTCTTTTCTCAGTATACTTATTTTACTTAACGTAAATAAAGATTCCAAGATATAAACTTGAAGTTTTCATCACTTTAGAACTAGTGTTAACATAATAAGGAAAGTCTATCATTCCAATAGTATAAATTCAGATTCTTTACGTTACAATAATTCAAGCATAATGGGTTTTGTTATTGCTACCGCTTAGTTATGACAACTCAAACATTTTGAGTCACTCAGGCAAAAACCCACGAAGACCTAATATCTCCACAGTATTATCAAAATGCAGTTGAAGACCATTAAATATCAATTTCATTTCCTTTGGAAGTTAGCTAGTTGTTGCATCTGAATCTTTAGACTGATGTCTATAGCAATTGTCAACTGCATATTTCCTAGAGACATGCAGATACTTTCAACATTAGCCATGGTGACTTTTGGTGAAATTTGGACTGAACCTTTTATACCATAAGCCAAGCTGTTATCTATAATGCAGTTTTAACATATTGAGGATGCTTACGCTCTTGTAAAACAGCAACAGGTTTTTTTCTTTTAAGAGATGCTTATTGGGGGATTACAATTCTTACACAAAGCGTGGTGAGCTAATGTTTACTAGTAAGACCCCATGATGCCAAAAGTGTTGCCCAGGATGGAAGCACCATCTGGCAACGATGCTATTTTCCCTGGATGTTTTCCTTTGCAGAAAAATTGTGGCAGTTGTAGACAGAACAAGTGGTTAAAAATTCTATATGTACCTCTTCTTCAATTGACATGTCATCTGTATAGGTCTACTTTCAATCTAGAAGAATGCAGAAAAATAGATCAAAAATAAATTCATTCAATCTATATTGTACATCTGAATATGTGTAGGATGATTTGCCAAGGAAATAGACATGGAAACAGGTATATAATAAAGGACTAGAGATTTCACAACATCTGAAGACTAGGGCTTATATGTGCTTTTCAGTAAAATAGAACAATTTAATATGAAAGTATTTTCAACATTTTTTTGTAGTTGTAGACATTTTTCCCTCTGGGTTAACAAAAACTATGAACCCAAGTTTGAAAAAAATAATTAAAAACTAATAAATGTATCATCTTTGCATTTATCTTGAGAAGAAACTTGCCATTATCACTAAGCAGAAATTACACTATTTTGAAGGAAATTAGATTTTATAAAAACCCCCAACTTTTCAATTTTCAGAAAAAAAAAAGGGAAAATAATGTTTATATACCTTTACATGCATTTATAAATATACATACATAACAGATACAGACATAGCCATACAGTTTGTGAAAGCGATAAAAAAGGAACACTTTTACCCAATTTAAGGTCTCTGGTTTCTAGTCCATACTCCAGACATTTCAAAATTAGTCCCTGTTGTACGTGTATTAATACTTTGTCCAGTCTAAACATCTTGAGCAATGGAATGTCCACTGGGAGACTTATTTTCCACAGTTTAATACATCTCACTGCCAGAAAATTGTTTCTGATATTCAGCCTAATTTTTTCCTCCTTAATTTCCTCCCATTGCTCCTAATTATGTCTCTTTATGCCACCCTAAATCATTTCTACCCCTTCTTAGTGTTTATGGCCTTCAAATACTTTCAGAATGTTATCATATCCTTATGAGTTGTCATTTAGCCAAATTCTGTGAAGAAATTTATGTAAATTGGCACTACTATATTGACTTATGTTATTTATATCACCTGAGGATATAAAGCACAGCATTGGATTCTCATGGGTGGACATTTTTATGACAGTTTGTGTCATGACTCACACCTGCCTAGAGAAGGGAGAAGAAAAATATGCTTCAGTCATTACCTGTGTCATCAGTTCCCCCCAGCCTTCTACTGCAGCCTTAGTACACAAAACTGTGCTTAGATTCAAATACATAATGTGTGTGTATAATATACATCAAACACTACACACTAATACTGTAAAAAATCTCTGCTGTCAACGCAATGAATATATTTGAACCAAAGATGACCCTAACAGGTAAGGCTCCAGGCCAGCAAGACTCCTTTAAACATTAAACCAGTGACGAATACATTTAATCTGGGTTGATAAACTTCTGTGTAACATCATGAACCCAGTCAGAGACACATTAGAATACTTCAGCCCAAGCTAAAACCTCTATTGTATAAAGCAGTAAGCCCTTGACAAATTTGTGCACTTTCTTGAAGGACAGCAGATAACAGTCTGAGGAGGTAACTTTCTGAATAGTGTTTATGGTCCTAGCATCACCATTCTGATCAGAAAAAGAAAGGAATTTGATGACAGTTCTGAAGACATCATTAATTGTTAATGTAAATCATAACTCAAATGCTATGTTATAGTGAAGAAATCATCACTGTCAACTCTAATGAATGAAAAATGAAGATACTCTCACTGCAGAAAGATCCCTTGTCAGGAAGAACTTTTCCTCTGTTAGAGAAGCCTTCAGCACATCAAGAAAATTAACAACAAAACAATGTAATTTTGACCAGAGTAAATAAGTAAATATATAAATACATAAATATCCTGTGCTGCTAGAATGCCAATAAATACACTACTTCATCTTAAAGAGACCACTCTGCATGAGATTTAACAAAGAATAATTTTCGAGCACTAATTGCTCTGAGAAATAAAATATTTCATGGAATACCTGTGAGGAAACTTCTCCAGTTGGTTAGGGTTTTTTTGTTATCGTTTCTTTGCCTCAGGAGGAGTGACAGAGTAACAACCAAATTGTGAATGCAAGCGCATGAATCAACTTTTAAAGGTAATGGTCTACAGAGCTCAATAAAAAGTAATTTAAAGTTGGGGGGGAAAAGTAATAGTCTTAGAGAATGTATTTACATAGTAAATAAATAAAATGCATGTAGATACTCAGATGTGAATGAAAACTAAGTAAAATTTAAAGAAGAGCATAAATAACTAATACCTAAGTTCTTATTTTCAAAATGGTTTTTAAAATTAACTTCTGGAAAGGAAACTTTATTTTGGGCAAGGCATTTTGGAACTTCACTTCAGATTTCCAATGTAACATTCTAGCAAATCTGTTAGGAGAGTATTTAGGTATTTCAGGAGGTCAGCTATAACTATAGAACATTACTTTTTTTCAGTTTTAACAGAACCAGAGAGGCTAGTTCACAAGATGTTTCAGAATATGGACTCAGATATTCTTAATATTCCTTCCAGAATATTTTTCCCTACATTAACTAAAGAGGACATCTAGTAAGACCAGGTTTTCCAGGGCAAAGTGGCTTAAGTGACTTTTTGGATATCCACTTAATTACTTCTCTTTCTTTTTTTTTTTTTTTTTCTCTTAAGAGCCTTGTTTATACAATTACTTCAAATTTTCACAAATTCTAGCAATATCTTTTAATATTTAAAAAAATATTACTGAAATATTCCACTATGTATTAAATTTAATATAAGGAAATCTGTTTCTTCAACCTTGCAAGTACAAAGTGAGAAAGAAATGAAGCTCTATAACATGTTTATGTTTCTAATTTATGGAATTTACTGAAGAGCTCATGGGCAATCATGACTGTCCTGCTGAAAATTCCCAGCATGACTAAAACACATGCTTGTGACCCATATACAGTGACAGGTTAAAAATTGAACCCTTTGTAGCATAAATTGTGAATATGTGTAATAATACTAGAAAAATGACTTTCCCTCTGTTTAATTTGTTCAGCTATAGAGAAATATAGAAATATAGCACATTGCTTTAACTACATCCCGAAGAAGTCAACATAATTAAACCTTGACAGAGTATGTTTACCATTAGTAAAACAGAGGCAGATTGATTGAAGTCTATTTTTTGAGCCCAGATCAGCAGAAGTCATTGAAACCCATGTTTTTCACTTAAATTTTCAATTAGAAAGTGTATGAAATTCATGTTGTCACACTGAATAGATGCAATAAAAAAGAAGGAAGCAGAAACTTAAATTGATACCAGCCTAATGAGGATTTTTATTAAAACAAGACAAAAACCCCCAAACAAACAAACCAAACAAAAAACATTTCCTGACAGTAGAAATTTTGTTAATGGGTCTAAAGGGCACACTTTTTTTGGTTTGTTTGTTTGGGTTTGGTTTGGTTTGGTTTGTTTCTTTTTATTTTCCTGACATAAAACAAATGTGGTACTCAAAACTTGCCATAAAATAGTCTAGGCAGGGGTTAATATATAAATAAGAGTTTTAAATTCTTCATTTGAATACTTTTATGTTACTCTACTGCATTTAATAACATTTATAGTCCTCAAATAATCTGCCAATGAAACAAATGAGGACACTTCTCTTGGCCAGAGTAGATTTAGGCTTAGGAACTATGTTTGCAACAGCGACCTGTGAGCATCTCTTTTTGATGTCAATGAATGATCTGATAATAACCATTTCATTTCACAGCAAAGAAACAAGTAAGGAAAATTACAGCTTTTGGCAGTCTCTCTTTCATTCTTGCTTGAGTTACAGGTGTTCCTTTGCTTTCAAATATTTGCAGTGTGGGTACATTTTAAGGGTAGGGAAATTAAGGTTTCCTTGATATTGAAAGGGAAAAAAACCATTGAACATTCCTTCTTTACAATGCAATGGACAGCAAGATTATATCTTATTGTTAGAATTTTCCTTTTTCTTTAAAGATATCAATATTTACACCTGAACTGTTTTAACACTAAATGTACAATAATTTTGTTGCTCTTTGTCAATGCTAGGCAATATTTTTTCTTCACACTCTTAAAGATTACAAACAAGATTTTTTTCCCCTTTGATGCAGTTTTTCTTACATTCTTGTCTTTGAAGATCTTAACATCATTTTGTTTAAAAAGCAAGTCTGTGTTTCCTTGGGATAAATAGAGGAAAATTCCATTTGCTTGTATACATTCCTCACATGTTTGATTGTGCATGGTTCTGGAAAGCACAATATATACAAAGTCTCCTCTGGAGTACTGGTATCTTTTCTTCATTATGCTGTCAAATATGTGTGTGAATACTTCTGACATTAATCTGAAAAGGTCAGGCTGTTAAATATATAGAAATAATATAGCTCTTCTTTAGCTCTCTCTGAGAACAGATGGTAAATCATACTTAGAAAAACAGAAAGTTTGGGGTTTTTTTAGAGAGAGGCATTCCTTAAAGTTTCTTTAACACTGATTGGAAGACAGTGAAGCATAAACTATTAATGTGGCATTCTTATGCCATGAGAAGATATTTCCTGTCTTGTTAAATGTCATTATGGCAATTACAATAGTCTAAGACTAGATCTGGAAAAAGTCTATTGATATATTTCTTTTCTTTTTTTCTGCCTACACATTGTCTCAGAACAAGTGGCTTCCCAAAGAATTATTATAAATTGTTCCATAAATGTTACATCTGAACTTTAGAATAGAAGTAAAAAGTTTATGTCTTCTGACATATAAAAATGCACTATGTTATCTCCCATGGACAAAATTATTTTTAATATTAAGGTCAGGTGAACACAGTTAAGTAAGAAATAAAAGATTTGGCTTGGGAAGATGGCTTAAAACTGTATTCATACAAAGGGTGTGGTGTGATAGGCATTAGTTCTTGTTTGATAAGACAGTGACAAGGATGGACCACAATGACAGAAAGGGAGGGCATCAGCAGCATGTTATTACAACCTTTGTACTAAAGCTGATTTTTTTCTGTTTTTCTATGATTTGGCTCAGTCGTCTGGATTTTCTGTCTCTTCACTTAGTTTATCTTCTGGAAATAATGAGTAGAGTACTGACTGTGTTGTGCACTGCAGTTGTGATCAGCCTAAAGCACAAAACCTCAAGGATCAAGATTCAGTGTAAGTATGAGGATAGAAAATGTAGCCACCACGAAAGAGGAAGAAACTTTTCTATGGCAATATACATTGTAAAAGCTCCAAGGTGTTTTATTTTTTAGGATTTAGTATATACGTTCTCTCTTTTTTATTGTTGTTGGTTTGGGGGTATTTTTTATTTGTTTGGGGTTTTTTTTAACTGTAAAGAAAGGATGATCCTGTAGGCAGACTAAATAGGTCTTAAGAAACAGTTACAAATCACAATCCATTTCTAATTAATGCAGATGTATCAGGAAACTAGAATTTGGGAATAACAGTTGCTATTTCAGATATCAAGAAGTAAATCATAAGAGACACTTGCCCCATATACAGCTGTGTCACAAAACATTCAAACTGTTGACATTGGGAGAGGAGATGAAAGGTGCAGATCCAAGAATGCAAAATTCCTGTCTGTGGGAAAAGTTAACAAATTCAAATTCAGGAAAAAGAATAACATAGACTTAACTGCTGCAGAAATACTCTAGAAATAGGTATTTCTGTTGCTTCCCCTGAGTTCCAAGACACATTAGAACTGTCTTGGAAAGAAAATATTTAGAGTAAATAAGAATGGAGTATTGGAATGTCTACCCAAAGCCTTATCCCATATTTCCTATTTGCTGGTTTAGCATTTGTCACTCTTTACAACACTGAAATCTACATTTTCCACAATTTTTTCTACCAATTCACTGTATAGGGAGACAAATCAGTGGATTATATTCATATAATCTTCATTATGAAGAGTCTGGAGACTGCTATGTCACAACAAGGGTATCTGAATCCTTTGTAGTCATACCTTTCCTGTGTCTTTGCTTCTTGCTTCTAAAATGTATACAAAGGTACTTTCCTACCTAGTGAATGTAATTAGATGGAAAACACATTAAGTACAAGAGACACTGATAAACCATGGTGAAAAAGAACCCTTAAGTACCCAAGTCAGACATAGTAAACATTATATCAGACTTCAGGCTGCCAAAATACCATTTTCTCTGTGATCCTTTATAACTTCTAATGTTTTACCCAAGTAAAGTCATCATGCAAAACGAAAGCATGCTTTGGTTCTTTAACATAACTAGTATAAATATAGTTTCCTGTATGTTTCATTTTCCTTTTCATGCCAGGTGTCAATATTAACATTAGAGAGTGTTGGTGAATGAATTTAGCATGCTAAGTTGGTGAAAGAGATGATTTGGAAAAGACTCATATATTTGTAAATAAGAATGTAATGTTTAAAGGAAACAAGCAACCTGGTGACATTACATAGTTGAACTCTTATGTAAATGGCAGTGTTAAATGTCCTTTCTTAGATTTGCTGCTTCAGAATTTCAAATTGCTGACAGAATGTCAGAAATGTTAAAAGATATGCTATGTTTATATAATTAATTTTCTTAATGTTGAAAGAAGAGAAATTGTGATTGGTTTATGAGTTTCTTGTGTTGTCTGAATTAATTATAGATATTTTTCTGTTGGAGTTAGTTTTTTGAATATGTGCTCTCCTGACCCTTCAGGTTCTTCAGAAAACAACATAATAGTGAAAATGACTGAGAAACCTCTTTCACTTCTTTTCTCAGGATGTGCAAAGTTTCCAACTATATGGCAGAGTTTTCTCAAAATGAGATACATTAGCAATGAAAGCTTCTGCTTTTTTTCTGTCCATAGGTTATAAATCTATGAACACCAAGAAGTCTTAGTTGCAAAACTGTTATAGACAATTTTGAAAAGCCTGGGTTTACCAATCATCATTATTCCATAAAAATGTCAACTTCTCCTCCAACTCCAGTCCCATATGCTCTTGATCACAATCTTCTGCCTTTCATCAAAGGAGGCTCTAAAAGAACTGCATTCAGTCCTTTCACCCCAGAGTAGTTCACCTCAGATCACTGATAAGTTGTAAAAAGTCAAAGAAGGAAATCTGCATTGTATCTGTATCTTTCTCAAACTTAAAAAGGCATCCAAACTTAAAAGAGGATCCAACTTGATGAATTCAAAATGGTTCATGGATTTATTAATCTTTTCATTTTGGAAATAAAGATGAAATGGAAGCCCTGATATTGTATTTAGGCTTTCTTTTAACTCTTCACTTTCAAGAAAACTATGGTTTAATTTCCATTTTACTTTGAAGATTTTTTTTTTCTCTCTAGACCCTAGGATAGTACTAGGAAAATTTACATCTGTGAAAGAATAATCAAAATCTCCAAACATCAGAGAAAACTATAGAAAACCTATTAAAAGCAGGTCAAACCTGATTCGGGTGAGGAACTAAATTAAATACTGTTATTGGTTAAAACAGAAATAAGATTTATACAACTACATCTAACTTGAAATTACAAAGAATCTGAGATGTGGATCTTACCTTCCTTAATATTCTCAACATATAGAATCGTAGAGTTGTTTGGCATACAAGGGATCTTTTAAAGATCAGCTAGTCTGATCTCCTCTGTCACTTCAGTAGATCAGATAACGTCAATGGTTAAGCTTAGCATTGACTATATCTGGAATTAAGAAAAAAATATTTTTTATATAAAAATTCTGATGTTTTCTTTTGGAGGTTTCATTGTGAAGTTATTTGCATTTTGCAGTCTTCACAGAGAAGCCTTAACCACCCTCAGTCTACTGTCAAAAACACTGAGGGACAGCCACAGCTGGTGTAGCACAAATCCAAATAATATGTAAGTATATGTGAACCTTGGTTTGTGATTTTCCCATAAAGCTCTGCAAGCTCAACAATTGTTTTGACAATGGTACCAATATGATCTGACAGAATCAGATTAATTTTTTACATTGGTTAAATACCAAGTAGTCCTCGTTATAATGATATAATTTCTGTGGAGAAATGAAGAATAATAAAAAAATGTTTATTCATAGTGCACTTCACAGTCTCAAGTTGCTATAGGCTTTTTAATGGAGCATGCCATGCTCCAACTCCAAATGCTCCCTATTCCAGCATGCTATGCATTTGACTTAACCTCATTTCAGAAGACTCATTATATTGCTTTTGAACTCAGAGCACCTTGCCACACTGGTGGTGTCAGAATAGAGCAAGGTAGTCTCTTGAATAATTCTTGCTTACAAGCCGAACTTCAAATGAGCCAATATCTAGCTTCGAGTGTAACACCTATTCTTTAGTAGTTCTAATTTTAGCTGTGTAAATTATATTTGTCATTACTAAATAGAAAGTTGAAAAGATAGGTTCAATTAATGAAGTTTATGAAAGCACTGTATTGACACAATGTGCTTTTAGCTCTACTAGCTTTAACAACTTTATTTCTCTTTCAGTTACTTATGGCACTAGTAACCTATGCCATGCTATTTATGCAAATTTTATAAAATTCTGAACAAGGACTCGGCTTTTTAAGTTTTTTTTTTTACATTTTGGTATTTCTTAATAGAAATAAATCCAATATTGATCCAACTTCTCTGGTGGTGTAAATTATTCTAACAACACTGATTTATGCCAGCTAAGACTATGATACAGTAATTCCACTCTCTCTCTGTTATATATCTTCTGCACTGGTGAGTTAGTTTTACCAACATCTATTGGGACTTTCTATTTTTTCAATTAGGAGAGAGGTCATTAAGGGTAGAGTTTTGAGAAAATACAGAAAGCAGTGTAGGAAAAGGTCCTAAGCTTATAAATGTTCTTAATTATATATTGTACCCCTAGTGTAAAGAATTACCTTCAGGTCATGCTGTTTCTTTTATCAGAATAAATCACCATCATCATCTATTCACTTGTGAATTCAATTCATGACATAATAGTGTCAGAGGTGGCACAGAATATATACATATATACTCAAATTCCAACACAGTGACCCAAATTGTGACTACAGCTGCCAAGCAGACTGCCATAGACATTTAACAGAAAGGCCTGATTTTAGAGAAATATTTGCTCATGATGAAGGGAGGTAAGTGGAAAAATGGCTTAGTGAAGCAGCCCAAGGAACTAGATTAAAAGCCTATTTATCTCATAACTGAAAATGAGATTTAATATCTGGTCTTAATCCCTGGTTTATATATGAGAAAAAATACCACAGCCTATGTCCCAAATGGCAATTTTTTGCTTCAAATAGAGAGAATACTGGCAGAGTTGTGTGCTATATTTTAGAACTGAAGTGCATCAGCAAAATTACATCAATATACTCTTATGGTGGAAAATGGGAAGTACAAAAATTGTATAGGTTAAGCTTATCTCTTACATAGCATTTCCACAAATAGGAAAAAAAAATCATTCTCCAGACACAAACATTTAAGGTCAGTTTCTGTCTACACACACCATTCCCAAGAAAAATAATTCAGTTCTGTCCTTGCCAGTCCTATGATTATGCACTGTAATAGTAGTCAAAAGCTTTAAGTACAACTACTTGATGTTCTGAAGGTTTTTCTAAAGAATTCCTATCTAACCACATGTTTGTGTCACATTTGCAAAACAGTGGGATTCTGCATTTGCACAGTGTACCTTTAAAAGCCTCCTAGGGACTGCAAAGACTTGGACAGAACAATTCTGTTATATCTGATTTCACAACATGGTCACTCTGCAAGAGGAGAATAGCTTTCAGGTGTTGGACTTGTTGTCTGCTTGCAGGTCAGCTGCATGACATATATCCATCCAGCACATGCACACTGTGATCCTTAACTCACTAGTCATCTCCAGACACAACCTGAAAAAAATCAGTGTTCTTGAGAATGTATCTGCTGTCTCATGGATGATAATGTGACATTGAACTTCATTCTCCATCTACACTTTATATGAATATGTAAGGATGCAATGTCTTCAGACCCATGTTTAGGCAACATAGATCATGAGATGCATTCCCATAATAAGACATTCTGTAGAAAAAGCTGGTAATATAACATTTATGTTTACTGCAATGACCTTTTTAAAAAAGATAAATGATTATTTACACTTTCTTTTTTTTTTTTGTAAGTGATATCTTTAGCAGAAACTCAGGAAGCATGCAAAAAGAATCGACTAGCGTCAGCAATTAATATAAGTGCATTTAATATTATTTATACAGGTCAATCTGCCTTTTGTTTTGCTCCTGAAAAGTTATAGGGAAGATAGTTTTCTCCTTAATCAATTACAAGTAGTAAAATAACAGAAATCTGTCAATTAAGTCAATTCTCAGGAATGCAGATGGACAGATAATGTAGATAACTATCCAGAATTTAGGTTATGAATGTAGTCTAAGCTTTTTCAAACTTGACTCATTCTTAATTAAAATACAAGAACAAGCAATTTGAGATTGCACCTGACCTCTGTTTCTGAATGAGTGCCCAGGTTGACAACTCATTCTGTTTTAAGTTCATAGACTTGTAAACAGAAAGCTACTAATTTGGGAAAGAGTAATTCTTCTTAATTAGAAATAGTTAACACAGAATTGCGTAATCAAAATTAAGTTAATCATTTAACTATTATTTTTTTTCACCTCAGGCTAAATAAGACAAAAATTTAGATTGGGCTTCTTTCTTTAGTGAATGATCCAAACCCTAATGACATCAACAGGAGTTTTGGCATTTACCTCATTACATTAGGTTATGGTCTCCACAGAAGCAGCAGACTATGGCAACTGTTGATTCCAGCACTTTCAAGTTACTTTTTGAAGTGGCACTGTAGATAAATTCAGACTGTTTTATGTCTTGAATTCTAACTGTATGAGCTTATAAAAGACATTATTCTGATAGATGATTTTTATTTCTAACTATATCTGCTTGAATATAGAAGCATAAAGAATTTTGAGTTGTTTTAGCTCTTTGACACTCTATTTTACAGGATTTGTTCCTTGGTAAATGTTGAGTCAGTCTTTGGCACTGCAGAAAGGATGGCTTGTTTTATTACATATTGTATGTAAAAAGCCACAGTGTCATAATACATTATCCCTTGCTTCTCAAAATGTCTTACTGATACATGTTGGCACACACAGAAGCTTATGATAGTTATGTATTTCAGAGTTCCCAAAGTAGTAACTTAGCAAGGATTTTTATACATTTGCTAATCCAGATGAATGTGGATTCAAACCTTCATTCAGATCTTGCCTTAACCAGAACTCAGCTTTAATAGGTTGTTCCATGATGCACTATTCTAAAATAGAGGACAATACCCTTCATCAGACATCATCAACATCAGACCTATAAATATCAGTTATTATCTATAACTTGATATGAGACATGTTAAAATTGCCTCTGAATGAATAAAATAAGCATTTTCCTAAACAAAATAAGCAACCTAAGCTGAGCTGGGTAAAATGTACTACTGACTGTAAAACACTCTTTGTGAGACAAAGAAAAATTGTATGTGGACTGTCAACCAAGATGCCAATTTACAATCTAATGAGAGTCAAGTAACAAAAACATAAACTTATGTCCCATCAAATGATATCATTAATGGCCAAGAAGCATATGAGTAAGATAAGGTTTTAGCTATAACAGATTAGCCATATAATAAAGCTATTTAAATCTTGTGGTACTTCCAGTAAAGCTACAACTATGCAACCATAGAAACATCTCTGATATTATTTTTGTTTCTGAGAGTACTCTTCTCCAGAGCTAGTACATTAGAAAGCAACAGATAGAAAGAAGTGTTATTCCAGAGGCTTGCTACACTGTGGAGAACTTTATTGTCCCAGACTTCTTGTGAGTGACAATATTATGTATCATTTAAATTTTGTGTTGATGTCATATCTTCAGTGGACTCAACAACTTACCTCGTGAGATTTGGTTGATAAGCACAAAAGGGAACCTTCAACTCCAAGGTTTTCTAATTTATGTGTTCCCCTTGAGGTGTTCCTGTTGTAGTAAAATCAATAAACATTGAAAAGTTGTTCAGACTTTTCAGATTCCAGTCCACTGAAATAGTGAAGCCCTTTTCAACTAGTCAACCCAGCTGTACACTGAGAATCACTGCAGTGAGGCAGGAAATTCCCCTGGCTCTGAAACATGACTCTAAATCAAAACAAGCATCCATCTTTTTTTTTTTTTTTTTCCTGAAGGAGAGTAAACTACAAGGCTACTTTTTCAATTAAGTAGATTTAAATGATAGGTGAGCACTAACCTGATTTTACCCATTTTTGTTGCCATTGTGCAAGAAGGAAGAACTATTTTGTTTCTCTTTTTCTTAAGCATATTACACCAATTTTACCCTATTCCCTTTACTAGGAATAATTACTACAATAATCATCTATCTGGTCCTTGTACTGAGAATGTACTTCTGACACCCACAGAGAGCTACAGAAGACCTATCTTTAGGTAAAATCAGAAATTCATACCAGCCATCCAAGTAACCTCAGTAGAAGGCATCTGTGTCTCATAGTGCTGTGTATCAAAAGTGTAGGTGTAAACCACTACCAGTAACATCAAAACTTTGAAGAGACTTTCAGAATCACATAATCTCCCATTACTTTCAGGAGACACTGTGGATCACACCTTCTTTCATCCTAGGAATTTGTTTACCTTTTTAAAAATATAACTACATTTTAAGTATGCCAAAATACTTAGTTATCCTACCGTGTCATAGCTAGTACATCTATTGCCAGTTTCAAATAAATTAAGGCAGACAACTAAATCCTAAACTCTGATGTAAAATACTAATCGCTTTAAAATGAAGAGAATTTTGCTTTGTTCTATTTTGCAATAACTACAATAAGACAAAGAATTTATTCTTGACTATGTTATTGATGAACTTTGAAGTCTTGGGTGAGTAATTTAATTCCACAGAGCTGTAGTTTGTCCATTATGACATAAAATAATATTGTAATGGAAAGCATTTTCTTGGCTTAATAAACTAGTGTTTTAAATGTTCTATGAGATCTCTGGACAAAATATCTATAACTGCAATTATATGGTTTTATTATTTCTATAACACTTTGTGTGTTCCATTCAGCAGTAAAAAATTGTGTAATCTTTATTTTTGCAAACTAACAATACAGATGCAACATAATGACAGATGCTGCCAGAGAAATCTGAGGTAGATAAACAGACACAAGAAACAAAGTTTAAAAGCACAGTTTCAGCAATGCTATTGCTGAGAAGGATTCCTGTTCTGAGCAGAACATAAATGGGAAAGGAGGGAGAGAAGGAGGAGACAAAAAAATGGTCTCAGAAGTGACAACTTGATACAGATCATCTTTGAAATTACATTTTCAAGTACCCAAAACTGGCTAAAACAAAAACAAAACACAAGTTAACTTTAGAATCAAGTCTGATGGTATTAGAGCACATAGTGATAAAATCTGTCTTTGTGTTGCAAGTCAAAATCATTCCTAGTGTAAAACCTATTGTCTTCAATAGAGCTTATCTTAGATACTGGTTTGGCCTTGGATGTTAAAACCCTCTACAATAGAAGATGAAAAAATCTTTCTGAAAGATAGTAGTTTTATTTGCTTGCAGAAGGATGGGTAACAGACATCTGGCTTAGCAGAAGAACAGCAGCAATGGCAGTATGAGCATCACATTTTATTATTAGCAATTCAAATGCAGATATCAGATTGGCTTTATATTTGAATCATTCATCAGAGTTTGCTTCAAGGCTAAAGCTTTCTTTCTGCCAGTTCCATAAAAATTCAGTCAAAACACTTCTCCTTTTCTCCATAGAATGAAAAAGAGGAAGAAGAGAGAAAAAAAAAATCAGCAGGGTTTTTCTAAAAGTATTGCGATTTTTTAATGCTTAAAAGGTAACAGAAGCATTATTTACAATGCGAGAATTCAGTGTAGTCCCAAGCCTATAGAAAATTATGAAATATACTTCTCTCAGACAGTCCTCTGACTTCCATGTACATGTGAAAATTTCAGTGATTTGCATGCTTGGAAGAATCATCCACTTTTCATTTTTCTTATTAACCTCCAGTAACCACCTCCTTAGAAACTCTTATTTTGTGATTACAATGTGTAGACTTACTCCAAATGGCTCTTTCTGCTTATGTAATTTTCTTTCAATAGTGGATCATACTAAAACAGCCAATTACTAGCCATTCTCTCCTGTCAGAGCAATGAAGTATTTATGTACTTGAGGTATTCATGTCTGGAGCTTTGGTTTTAAATCTAAGGAGCTCTCCTCACCTTCTGAAATTTCTTGCTTTATCAAGTGATTTTATTATATAAGGCCATTACTGAAGGACAGATTCTGTCATCACTTGCTAGCATCAAAAGTCTTGAAAGTATGATAAAAACAGTCTCTGTTTCAGCATTCATCAAGGTAGATAAACCATTATCAGTGCATTAGGAGGGAGACAGACAGAATATGTCCCATTTTAAGCATCCCTGAATGCTTGCACAGTGTCATGGAATTCTGGGGCCAGAAGGGGATAGATAGCCAGTTAAAATGTGTCTCTGAAAACCTGATATAGCAGACAGTCAAAATGCCTAGAAAGCTGGGGAAAATTTGGTACCACATTTGCAAACTATTAGGCTATATATAACTCAGCCAGCACAAAACCAGTAGTCATATGGCAACCTGAATCACTGTGGTGGATTGATCCTAGCTGGATGCCAGGTGCCCACCAAAGCTGGTTTATCACTCCCTTCCTCAGTTAGGCAGGGAACATAAAATATAATGAAAGGCTTGTGGGTTTAGACAAGGACAGGGAGAAATCATTCACCAGTTACTGTTACCGACAAAACCAATTTGACTTAGGGAAAATTAATTTAATTTATTTCCAATCAAATCAGAATAGGATAATGAGAAATAAACCCAAATATTAAAACACTTTAGCTCCACCTCTCCCTTCTTCCTGGGCTCAACTTCTCTCCTGATTTTCTCTACCTCCTCTTCCTCGGAAGCACAGGTAGACTAGGAATGGGGTTTGTGGTCAATTCATCACACATTGTCTCTATTATTCTTTCTTCCTTAGGGGTAGGACAGTCTTTCACAAACTTCAACGTGAGTCTTTCCCATCAGTTGCAGTCCTTCATGTACTGCTCCAGTGTGGGCCCTTTCCATGGGGTGGAGTACTTCAGGCACAGACTGCTCTAGCATGGGTTCCCCACAGAATCACAAGTCCTGTAATAAACCTGCTCCAGTGTAAACTCGTTCTCCACAAGGCCACAGCACCTGCCAGAAGCCTACTTCACTGCAGTCTTTCCACAAAGCCACAGCATGTTTTGGGTACAACCACCCTCCCCAGCATGGGATCCTCCATGGGCTGCGGGTGATTATCTGCTCCACTGCGGACCTCTGGGTTGCAGGGGGACAGCCTGCCTCACCATGGTCTTCACCATGGTGCCTGGAGCACCTCCTCCCACTCCTTCTTCACTGACCTTAGTGTCTGCAGAGTTGTTTCTCTCACATATGCTCACTCCTCTCTTCTGACTTCTACTCATGTTGCACAGGTTTTTTTCCCCTGTTCTTAGAAAAGTTATCACAGAGGCACTACCACTGTCACTGATGGGTTTGGCTTTGACCAGTGGCAGATCTGCCTTGGAGCCAGCTGGCTTTGACTCTGTCAGACACAGGGGAAGCTTCTAGCAGCTTCT
Organism: Galbula dea; assembly: GCA_013399015.1. NCBI lineage: Eukaryota > Metazoa > Chordata > Aves > Piciformes > Galbulidae > Galbula > Galbula dea. The sequence continues at coordinate 238,443 of VWZX01009113.1, read as the reverse complement.
CACAGATGCCACACCTGTAGCATCCCAGCTACCAAAACCTTGCTATGCAAACTCAATGCAATCAGTAATAATTTACTTCATTTCCGCTGACCAAACCAGAAAATATGAAGACCCAAACATCTCCATAACATTTTGATAGTGCAAAATAACTTCTCAAAGTGGTTTTTTTTTAATTATTTTTCATTTTTTCTAAAAGGCTTTTCTGAAGCTATCTATAATGAGAAAAGCTTATGCTCACTAATTTAAATAGTTGCAGGTCAGATCCAGAGTTATTTACCACAAACTGTGAATGAAGGAGAAAGAAAAAAAAAGCCATTATTGGTCCTGATTCTAAATTTCTGATCTCTTTTGATTTTTTTAATAAAAATAAATATCATGGTTTTATTAGAAGACTAAATAATCAGTTTGATTCATATTAATCATTTTAAGATTTTCACTGTACTAAAGAATGAAGGATTGAATTGGGGAAAAACTGAAAGGAAGGAAGAAAGAAGAAAGAAAAGACTCTGGTCTTGAAAAAAAAGAAAACAAACTGAAATTTTCAAATAATCTATTATTTTCCATTTTCATGCAAATATAAGTATGTTTTATGTAGACTTAGACCTTAATACAGAAATAAAAGAATATTTGAGCTATTTGTGTATTGACAGTTACATCTGTTCTCCATCTAAAGGAAAACATTCTTGAATTAGTTCAGCTTCCTGCCTCTCAACTACATTTGTTTTCTACTCTACCTCCAAGTACCTATACTTATTACAAGGCTTGTAAGTCAGCTCAATTCATGTATAACATTGTATTGCAACAAAAAAATAAATATATACTTTCTAATCACAGTGTATTTACCATGTGCCTATTATGCAATACACTTTCACTGTGACATACATTACCAAGTTGCTGGATTTCACTTGTCTTCAGAAAATACTTGAATAACTTATATCTCTGTGATCCTCTTACTGTTAAAATGGAGTAGTATATGGTACTCTTGGGAAAATATCCAAATATAATTTATACGACTTTGTTTTGGTCGGGTTTTACAGAAAACAGACATGCTGCAAGGACTGACATAGTGATCTTGTCTTTAGAAATATATAATTGGTCAAAAAACAATCAATAGGGGTCTAGTAGCTTGGATCCTCATTTTGTCTACCTCACATGTCTATCTCAATAAATAACTGCATAAATGAGAATAAAGGATTAATAGTCTCTGCCCTAAAGTAAATAGTAAAACTGGAATAATACAAGGGTATTGCAGCTCTGGAATGTAGTAAATTGGCAGCTAGAAAACTAATTCATATTGCTATGTAGCTTGGCATATATTCAAAAAATGAATTTTGTCACTTTCTTCTGTAGTGTATCATATAAATAAACTGAGAATGAAGATAAGCAGAGAATCCACCTGGGAGTTGTAGCTCTTCACTTGCTTATTCAGCAGAACAACTGCTATTGTAATTTTTTTTGATTGTCATTTTTATTTTATTTTCAAATAGAAGGATCAACATGCTTTTTTGATTTATCTTTCATCCAACAGGAGTTTTAGTTTTATTTCTAATCTCCTGGCTCTCATTCTTTAAAGTTTCTGTTTCCTATTTGTACTCTACAGTCTGTATATAATAGGTGCCTAGATGTAATGGGCTCTGGAAATTTTGCCATAACCAAATAATTAAGGACAAAACTGCTGTCTCATCCTTCCAGTTACTATATTAAATTTCTTCTTTAAAATGAGTTACTAATATGTTGCACTGAAGTAAAAAAACCAACAACAACAAAACAAATGAACAAAAACAAAACAAGAAAAAAAAAAACAGACAAGCAAACAGACAAAAAACACCCCCACAAAACTCCAAACAATTTTATCAGGTGGTGTAGCTTGCTTTAAAATATTTGATGAGAAAAATTAAAAATAAGGGAGTAAAGCCTTTATATTTCCTTTAAGTGTGACCTTCCAAGCAACTTCTTCTGTGGTGTTCCACAGTATTGTTATTGGACATGGACTAGTTAGAGCAATTGCCATGTCATTTGGCCATCCTATTTCAGAAGTGAGAAACTCACCTTTTAGTCTAAATTTTTACCAAAATTATCAAGTTAAAAATTAACCAAATATCTGACAATGGAATTCTCATCTCACAATTCAGTTTAACAGGGAATAATTGATGACAATAAGGACATCTAGCTGGAATAAAGATATGTCAAAATGACTGCACTGCAATTTTAAAAAACACATGAGCAAGAGATAAGTTGCCACCATCAACATAGTTCTTGTGGTAGGAAGATCAACACAGCCTGAAAAATTTTTCTTTATCAAGCCATGTGCTTCAACAGATTTCCACTCTGCATTCAGAGGAGTTAGGTTAAAGCACACTTTGATATACATATAATGTTGCAGCTGTCCCTTTGGCTGCAGCTGAGGCATGCCCTCTGAGACTGAAAATCCCAGAGCACACAACGTTATGAAGCAACAAATCACTCAAGGAACCTCTCTTTTGTACCTGTGCTTACATTAGTAATCCCATATCAGCAAAAGAGAATGTTAGCACAAAAGTTTGACAGGAATTATTTTTACCATGTGAGTTTTATTTCAGAGGAGGTGCCAATAAAGTGCTATTGAATTGGCTAAGTGTGCCCATTACCTTTAGCAATAATTCCTCCTGTATCAAAGAAAACCCCACAAAACAACAAAACAGAAAATACCATTATAAATTTATGTTACAAGGATATGTCTTTTCAGTGTCAATGATGGATTTTTGTCACTGTGTCTAAAGAAAACACCCTTTCTTTTGATGACATTTCAAGAATAAAATATTTTCTGGGTAAACACTTCTATTTTTAAAGTCATCTCTCCAGTGTATCTCTGTGAAGTTACTTCAAGTTACCACATAATTTTGACAGTACCATCTCTGAGTTATCTGTGAAAGACAGGAAATACAAAGTGAGAAGCAAATTTTGTTCAAACCCTTTAGAGTTCAGAAGTCATGGTCATGGATACAGACCTTGAATGAAGGGGCTCTAAATTTAAAAAAATCTGCTAAGATTTTAACAGTTAGATGAATTTCCCACTTCTTTCAATATCATCCAAAGGATGGGAAAACTGCTCATTTTCACTGCCCTTCAGTTTGACAAGAACAAAAAGTGTTGCTTTTAAATGACTGCTTGGACAGTTTGCATTATGGAGACTGTAAGTGCTTCTCTGAAACACTGTGAAGTACTTCAAAAATTGCTTTAGGAGTAGGCATAGGAGAAAACCACAAGTAAAAAAAAAAAATTAAAAAAGAGAGAGACACACAATGTATTTCAAGCTCCTTCTACATTTTTTTCTCTGCTGAAAAAGTTGGTCTTTCATTATCAAGGAGAGAACATTTCTGACTTGTTACATTGCACATATATAGCCGACCAAAAATGCATTTTACTGTCTTGTAAAAACTGCCTCCATCAAACAATAGCAACACAAAGGACAGGAGGAAATCTTTGACATTTTCCTAAGGTAAATAGTACTTAATTGAAAACATTTCCATGTTAAAAACTATTAAGACTATAGCTCATTTCCTGCTATGCACAGTAAGCAGAAGTTCAAGTCAGATTCAGCTAACATTAACCAAATGGAATGAATATAAATTTTTCTAACTAGAGATAATACCTTTTGCAAGTCATATTTTTAGGCAAGAGACCCAGTCACTATAGTGTTTCCTGCTAGTGATTTCTGAACGATTTCAAAGTGATGCTGATGCTGAGATGCAACAGAGGTGTCAGAAATGGGAACGGCGCCAGTTTGAAATCTGGCTTGTGTGCTGCTAGGCACCAGGGATGTCCTCAGGCAAAGCAAGAAGTTGCCTAGGGCAACAGCATGATGGGACTTTGATGGCAAAATCTGTAGAGGTGCCAGAGCAGCTTCTGAAGACAGCAACCTCCCAAGAATTGCAGTGCTCTGCTTCAGTAGTCCTTGGCCATGGCTGCTGCTTCTGCACATTCAGTTTTTTCCTTTTTTCACCCCAAAACATTTTTTTGGGGGAGAAAATCCATTCAAATAACATTTTATCCCGTAGTGGTCTATTCCAACCTTAATGATTTTGTGATTCTGTGACTCCTTGGAAGAAAAATGCAAACAAGAGATCTCATCTAGCAGCCAAAAGCCTAAGCATCCTAGTCATGGCCTCTCTTGAGCTTCCCACTCTTGATATACTGTCTTTCATCTTCAGTGAGAGCAATAATTGAACACTCAGGTGAAAAAATTTGTCTTCTGGGGTGATAGCTGGGAGTGCAAGTCCACCAAGTCAGGAGATAAACCTGACTTTCCAGATTTTTGCACAAGTAAATTATTTGGCCTTATTATAAAATAAGTGGCCTTATTCACTCTATTGACAATGTTTGGACAGTAAAGAGAGGCCTTCAAGGTGTAGGTCCCAACTGAGACTGAAACCTTCCCTCCTTTACACTAGCCTTGGTGCATCAGGTCCAGCTTTCAAATACAACCCAATGCCTAGCCTAGGCATCTAGCTACTAAATTTAAACTGCTTGATGATCAGAGGTGCTCCTTTTCTGGATTCCAGTCAGAAGCCATTAATCCTTGCTGATATGCTCAAAGCAGGTTACTGAAACACTGGGCTGGGTTGTGCCTTGAGGGACTGAAAGTTTGTGTTGCTGTGAAGACCTTTTAGGCATTTGAGTTCTTTATTAGATGGTGCAAAAAGTACTATCTGGCATGACTAAGGATTGTTAGGTCATAGCCATTTATTTAGATAATTCATTGAAAAACACAGATTATGCTCTCAATTCTCAAAAATAGAAAAAACCACCTCCAAACATTCTCACATTTCCCTCTGAAGATATTCTTCCAGAACTAGTGTCTTGTGAATAATTTCAATAATATCTTATTTTATCTTCAAGTGTCTCTACTGGTAGGATGTCATGACTCAAATGTTTAATTACTTAACCTGTTATGCAAATTTAGCAACATGTAGTTCCAAGCTAACCAATAGATGGCAATAGTAATTTGTGTATACTCTTATTTTTATGAGTAGATAGACCTACCTATTTTTTCTGTAATTTTGGTGTTTTGACAACATTTTTTATAATAGGTGTACTTAATTGTGCATTTCAAAGTAAATAAAAGTCTACATAAAAGTTTTCAGATTTCAACAACAAAATTGGGATGGGAAAAAATATTTTGCACATATTTAGAGAGAATAACCACTTTCTTGACAGCAAAGAATGCATAAATGTTTATATGCTACACCTCATTTCATGTACATTTTGGACATGTTTCATTTGTAGAGCAATAATATGTAAGAACTGTAGAGTACAGTGGTTTTTAAATAAACCAATATGAAAGAACAGTATTTGCTCCTAAATAGTGATCCTGAATATTAAAATCTATGTTTACATAGAGTTCATATCCCATTTTGAAGTGGAAAATTGTATACAAAAGTGAATTTTAAAAGTATATAGAGCTTATGGGGAAATGTAAAAAAATTACAGTCTGTGAATCTGGGTTTGTACCATTAGAGCATTGTACCATTTTCTACTTGATGTTACTGAAATAGAATGAGTTGTAGGCCTATATTCTGCCCATTAGTGGGATTTGCATTTATATGACAATGATGCTGCTCTTCTTTGTCTTTCTCTTTACAAAGGAACAAGTAATTTTTGCCTATGAGAGTGCGGATTTCTGGTAACTAATGGAAACCTTTCCATTTAATTAGGTGCAGATTTGTCTTTGTGCTCTATCTTCTCATAGCTGTGATTATTTTGACTAGTTAATTGCTACTGTCTAAAACTTCAGCATGCACAACATCAGCACCCCTGTGAAACTGTGAGCTGTATTTGTTAGTTACTGTTTACTGTAAATCTTGTGGTTTTGGTCTATGCAAAAAAAAAAGAAGTCTCCTCATGCTTTACAGCAACCCTTACATTTTGACAATATTTTCCAAGTCTGATCTTCACAAATAATGCAAAACTGAAAAAGGTTTTGTGGATAGATGTAATATAAATTAATTTAATTATAGTTTTAATCTGTAACCTTGGAGCAGCAACTGAACTCCTAGGTTAGCTATTTGGGGTAGGATGGCAAGTTTTGGATGGAGTTACTTTCCAACAGTAAGAAGCTCAAAAACTTTCTTCTGCTCATAGATCTTCCACTTCACCATTTGTTTTGCTGCTAAGTTCTAGGATTTTTTAATTTTCATCAATACTTTACATGTGGCTGCTGGTGTTTGAGTTTACAATTAGGGAGTGTTGTGCTGGAAAGTTGGCAAATTGTGGACAAATGAATGAGTGAAATTAAGATTTTATTGCCAGTATATTTTTATATTGACTGTAGATTTAATATGCACACTATGGAATCAGACAATAAAATCAAAGCCACTCAAAAGATGCTGAAAATTGAAAAACTTTGGCTCGAATCATGTTTTCTAGCATTGCTTGAGTCTAATAATCAAGAAACATATTTCTATTAAGATATAGATACATATTCTAGTTACTAGTGAAATTCTGGATGTAACACTGTGAGGTTCATACCCCTCTGTAATGACAAGTTTTCTATACCCAAAGCAGAGAAAGCAGTTCACTTTCTTGTTCTGTTAAGAGTTTTCTCTTATGCTAGCATGAAGAACATGAAATACTTCAAAGTAAAAAAGTTTGTCAGATTGACATTTACTTGTGATCTCTATTTGTCATTCAGATAATTATAAGGTATTTTTTATTAGTGACAATATGATATTTTCAACCATAAATATTATAAAACCATGAAATAGGCATCTGAAAACCAGACAGTTTAAAGACCATGACTTTTCTTTTCTTTTTTTTTACAGTTCCATCTTTTTTCTTTCTGAAACAATGAGACAGACGAAATTTTTGAATCATAAAGATACAGCCTGCTAGAAATCTAACCACATTGTTGTCATCAGAATCTTTACACTGATGATTCTCCTGTTTCTACATCTCTCTGGAAGAGTACACTTTTTAATTTTGTCTTACTTGGTAGAGGGAAGGGGAAGTCATTTGACCACCTGCCTTCCCCTGGGACAGAAGAACTAATCCACTTCTGCTGCAGGAAAACTGCTCTGTTTTACTTTTNCCCCCCCCTTAAAAAGTGGGAAAACTTTGCAGCTTCAACCCTCAGACATCAAGAAAATGCTGTAGCATATCAGAAGGTGCAGGAAGACCAAATAGAAAGATAAAATCAAATAAGGGGGAGGATCTGCTTTGCAAATTTGATGTGAAAGTAGAGGGCTGGAACAGAAGTGCTGAAGCACCTGACAGGATATGATTGATTTGAAATTTGGGTGTGTAGAAGTAATCTCTGAGTAAGAAAGGAACTTTTTTTTGAGTAAGACCTATGACAGAGTCAGAGTTATCTTAATTAAATAAGCCTGGGAAAACAGCAACATCAGTTTTCAGAGCTGCACATTGGGTATGACTAAGGGACATGCAAAATAACCTGGAATATAATCCTTGGAGAGGAAAAAAAAAACAAACACAAACAAAAAACCAAACCAGAAATTATCTAAATTGTCATTGTTTATGACTCTTTGTATTTTGAGTCAAAAAGAGCAAATTTATATTCACTTTTTATTGACCACAACATTTCTAGAAATAGTTATTTTAGTAAAGGAGTGGTTAGATTCTACACATGAGATATCTTTAACATGATAGTTTAGCATGAAGTACAGGAATCAGTAGTTATGTAATGAAGTGGATGCTACTTCTTAAAATATATGGTGAGGAAATTGGTTATTTATTTCTTCTTGCTTATTTGTAGCTATTGGGATTGAATATGTAATCTAAAGCTTCAGGAAACAGAAGATGGCTGTAATTAAAGCTGTAGTATTAACCCCCCTGAAGATCTCAGAAGTTTGATTGCTCTCATTTATCATACAAAAATTCTGTTTGTGGAGTCCATTAATCCACAGAAGTGATGAAGAGACTGATGACCTGTAAAATATGCTTTTCCATTTGAAGAAAGGAGGTGATAACAAATGGAAAGTGCAGTAGCAATAAAAAAGGAACAACAGTCTTTACAACTATATTAACATAATATTTTTCACCAATCTGTAATTTCTCTAAAGAGCAGTAAAAAAAAAAATGCTCAGATGATATGTCTGGCTTAAGAAAATTAGTTTCATTTAGATTAGACAATTACTTTTAAAAGCTTTTTAATCTGAAAACATGTACATTTGTAGTTTTTTTAAAGAACAAGAAACAAGATAATTTGCAGATAGACATTTACTTCTTTTGATCTATTTCTCCTAACAGATTTTTATTTTAGTCCTGACACTGTCTCTAACTGGTAATAATAACTAAGTAATCACAATTTACCAGTCAGCAATGAAATAAAAAATGTATGATGCTGTGGTGTGTATAAAGGGTGACTTGTCACAGGAGGAGCTACACAGAGGAATTAGAATTACAGGGAGAATAATATATGTACAACTATCGCACTACTTTATGTGTTCTCACTTGGATCCCTCTTGATTTGTCCATATATGCTGATGAACCTTTCCCCATTCATTGTGAAAAAATAAAAGTAAAGAAATGAATAATACCACTACAAAAGCAAAGAGCTATTCTCTTTCTTAACTGTGTTATATGCCTGTTATACAGCCTGTTTGAGATCTCACCAGAAGGCAGCAATCTTGAATATCTTGCTGGACTTGTCATGGCGTACTGTCACCAAAAACCTTAAGCCTGTACAGAATATGCCAGTGAGTAAGACATGTTTATGCAACCAGAATTAAAACAATCTACTGATATCCTATTTTCTATGGACTGGTAAAGTACATGGGCCTTCTAAAAGGTCAGGGAGGAATGATTAAATAACATGTGCTGTGAATGTGTCATCATCCAGGAAAAAAAAAAAATAAAAAAAATGTTACAAGTGTTTTTGGAAATTCACAGACCAAGGTAAAATGTACTGTATGTCCACCACTACCTAGGCACAACAATGTGCATTAAAAAAGCTATTTAGGTATTTAGGCAGATCCCCATTGTGCCAAGTCTGTTGAGGACATATGGTACCCTTGACTAACATGTCCTTTCACTTCTCATTTTCTGTGGCCACCTTAAACATTCTTTGAAGGTAATTTTTATTTCCAGTTCTATGTGTATGTCTATATGTGAATGAACATGTGCATGAGAAAGAGAGGAAAAGGCAGTTTCCTCTTAGAAGACTTCCTATTCTTAGAGATTGAAAGATTCTGTGACAAATATGGCAATCCTCATTGCTCCATGGTCTGGGAACAAGTGAAATTCTGAAAATGTATGCAAGATATTAAAGGGAACAAAAAGAAGTCTCAGCCTATAACCATTAAATGAAAATAGGACAATAAGATTCTAGTTCATGACGGGAAGATGAAATAATAACAACTGTAGTAATACTAACAATAACAGCAATAGGAACAGCAATGGCAATAACAGTAATACTACATGAACCATATCTGTTTTTACCAATGGACTGTAATGAATTACCTACATAAATTTATAGGGAAACATAATTCTCTCTTTAGAACGTACATACCAGGTGGGTTACTTACCTACTTATTTGAAAAATTCTTGATGCCTAATATTCCACTGAGGAAAATCCACCTCTCTATTGTGTGTTCTTTATTAGTTTTCTAGAAATTGATAAACTGAGTATGTGCTAGATGCTGTTTGGGTATAAAAGGAAGTATGCTCCCTGTGAAAGGTGTCAAGATTCTCTTCTATGTTAATGTTGTCCCTCTGAGTAGATCTGGAATCTTGGAATAATAAACATCTGGAATAATAATAAGACAGCCTACTAATGTAGTGGGATACTAAAGACAGTCAAAAGGATAATGCTAGAAGAGGATACCTTAAGCTCAAGTGTTTTGAAGAATATAGTGTTTTACTGCTTGCTATAAGAATGCTTTTATCCCCTAAATGAGATACAAAGATATCTGCCTGTTTGCAGGTTAAATACCAAAGATACTAGAAATGTGGTATCTACTATTTATTATTTCATTGATTTCTTGTCCCACAGAGTGAAAATTTGTTCTGTCTGAGAGTGTCTGACTTCATTTCCATGGGAAGATGTTAAATATGATATAATTTCACAGAATAGAGAATTTTCAGTTTCCCCTGATGTATTTAACTCTGTTTTCATTAAGTGACCAAGTATTTAGGCTAGGGAGAAGAAAAGAATGTGCATGAATTATTCATTAACTTGACTCTTAGATGAATTACCCAGGGGAAAGACTTAAGTTCATGTTCTTCCAGAACAATATTAAGATAAAACACCTAAAGACTTAAAGCAGGCTGAGAAGTGGGAACAACCTAAACAATGAATTCTTTTTATTCTGAAATCTCAATGCATTATTTTTAAGGCTGTTATTGTAAGAAAAAGTAGAGGAACATATAGCAGTCATCATCCAAACTCTTTTACAAAGTGAATTGTTTCCTTCTGAGCATCAAAGACAGGAATCAGAAAATCAGGACTGGAGATGCATTAAGTAAATATACATTCTTTTGATTTGACAAAATATAGGAACATCAGTTAAGCATTTACTAGGGAAAATGATAAAATCATGTTCAAAAAGGCATTCACAAGAATAAGTAGTCCAGAATGAAATATGAAATATTTTGTAACTGAATCTGGAAAACAATGCATGAGAAATGGTTATATATTGAATTTCTACAAATAAAAAATCCAAGAAACAAAAAAAAGAATGATAGAGAAGAAACTAGACTTACCCAATAAATTTTTCAGAAGAGTTGCAGCAGCAAGTATTGCTGTTCTATATCAACTACATGTACATGTATCCTGTGTTTAGTTTGGTTTGCCATATATTAAAAAAAATAATTCTGGATACTAGAGTATTTACTCCAAGCTAATGTAACAAATTATAGGTAATGCTTGAACTGTAGACAGCTGTGGACAATATTTTTCATATCCTTTGCTCTGACATAAGCTGAACGATGATTAGCAAGCACATTAGGAAGAATGGATTGCATCTAAGCACTATTTGGACATACTAGGGCCTATTGCTGAATTAGGGTTGGCAACACTTTTAAGAAGTGAGCTGTTAACAAGCCATACCTAAAATACAGGAATCCAAGTCCCCCCTACATATGAGTGTTTAAATCATCCATATTAATGAGCTAAAATATATAACACTCTGTCGAAGAAGAAAATACAGTCATATATGGTAGCTCATGTAAAATTCATAACCCTCAAGGAAGCATTTCTCAGACTTTGAAGAGTCAAGCATCTTGGCCGAAGAACTGAACACACTCACAGTTGTTCTGTGTTTTCAAAGACCTGCCTTTCTCAAATGTACTGTCTCTGTCTTTCTTCACTAATCTGTTTGACAGATCATGTACACCAGGAAATTCTGTCTTAAAGGGTTTTGAAAGTTATGAACTTGCCAAAACCCCTTTGGTTGTGCATGAAAGCTGATTCTCTATGAGGTGAGGATAAGGGCAAACTATGGGAAACATGTACAGAATGCCTTATGGTGCAGAAAAAGAAATCCAAATTTATAAGGATATGTGAGGTGCTGAAGTATCTATTTCATTCAAAAAACAAAATATAAACAGGCTTTTTATTTTCTTTGATCTTTACCCCTCACAACCAAAGCTTATTTTGGGGGTTTAGAAAGAAGCAGGAAGATGGATTTTCTGTGCCCACAAAGGTCTGTCCTCTCCTTCTGTCCTCTTTAGGAGTTGAAGAATTTAGAGATTTTTTAAAAGCTTCCTTTCATGCATGTGTCTTCTAAAGACTGATGCTACATTTTGCTACAAAGTGTAATGAGCCTAAATGAATATTCACTTCCTTTGTTGCCTTTATTTATTCTCCACCTATAGTAAGTTTGTTGCTCTAAAAAAATGTAAATCAACCTTTAGATCCTTTCCTTTTCCCTTTTTCCTTTCCTTTCCCTTTCTCTTTTCCTCCCCTCGTTTTTTGCCCTTCCTTTCCTCAGGAAACTTCAGAACATCATGGTGGAAAATGTTTTCTTCCTTTTCCTCCTATCACTTCCCCCTCAACTGATGTGGAATAAAAGAGTTCTCTTTACCAAAAAACACACAAAGGACAAAGCAACAAAGCATGAATAAGTGAAGCCCTAAAGCCACTCCAACTTCCACAAGTCTTCTAGGTGAAGATTTTCAAAAGACACCAAGGCTGTTGGCATGAAAATAGTATTAAAAGTCATTGAGGTTTGAGTACATTTAAGCTTCCTTGCAAATGCTTCTCAATTTTTAATTTGGAATCAAGATACAAGGACAATTAAAGAAACATTTCTGTGCCTAGATCTTGTGTTTGAACAGAGCACTACCCCTCTCCTCAGAGTGCAAATTTCCAGTAGCAATCTTTCAGCCTATATGCTTTATTGTAGTTGAAATGCAGTTTCTGCTCTTCTTTTGTGATATAAATTACCACAGCCTGCAGGAAAAAAAAGGTCTTATAATCCCATTTAATACATTGGCTTGCAAGAGAGATTCCTGTCATTTCTGTGTTTCTAGTTTTTTCTTATGTACATATTTTTCTTATTACTTCTCACAAGAAACCTTTATTTTTTCCATCCCTGATTTTTATTAATCCCCTTTATTATTTTTTGTTTCCTTTTCCTTAGGTCTTCATGGTTAGATCTTTGGTATCATTACTCAGAGCAATACTAAGTAGCAGCAATAAGAGAGCTGTCACACTTCTCCAGACATAGTATACACGTCTGTTTAATGGTGCAAGTTCACACTAATTCCCTTGCCTGGGCTTTTATCTTCCTTTAGGGGGTAACAATTCCAGAGGCTTAACTCTGTCTGGGCTGCTGAAAGTTGAATCACTCTGCTGATGCCTTTGACCGTGCTTTCTTCACTCACAGGCAAGCCTCCGGAATTAAACCACAGCCTCACTTGACAAAAGCAATGTTATAAAAAGCAGCTGTTGATTTGTGGGACACAGCAAGATTTGGGTGGTAGCTTCTTTGTTTATTTTCTATATGAGGATTTGAGTGATTCCTTCCTGTAAGGATAGAACTAAACCAATAAAGAGCAAGACTTGAACATGACATCAATAAATTTCTGCTAACAGCTTTGCCCTTTGTATGCATTTGTCTTTATTGACTTTTGCCTTTTTAACCTGCAGTTAAGCTATGTTTGATTGCCCATCTGTTGAGCCAGTCCCACCACTGAAGGATGAGACAAAATGTTTCTAGCATCCTCAGAAAATATGACACAGGAGATTGTAAGAAAGTACTTGGGAATTAATTTACTGTCTTTTATGTAAATATTTCATTTAGTAACAATGACTGAATGATTGGACTTGGAGTGCTCTTGGCCACCTGATATATATATATATATGCCTTCCAGATATTTTGCAACTCTACAGTGAAGCTTAAGTAGTCACCAGTCTTGACATCTTAGATTATTTGGAGGAAAATCCATATATAAAAGCTGATTACAGTCATTGTGCACTGGTGCTTCGTGTGATCTCTTCAGGTTCCTGACCACAGGCCAGTCGACTTATACCCTAGTGCTCACTTGAGATAAATTGAACATTGCCAGTGAGACTGAATATACCTTACAGATATTGTCCATATGTTATCAGAGCTCTGGTAAATCAACACAGCTCCCTTGTAAGAGTTTACCTGAGTAGCAATGTTACTTTCTTGTTTGTGTAATGGAAGACTTCTGTCAAGGATGTCAATAGAAAACTACTTTGTTTTATTACATTTCTGAAAGTGTAAAACTAATGTATTGGTTATAGATTTTAAGGTTTGGGTAGAGGGGAAGGGAAAAGAAGAGGGGATAGGGCTGCAGGGGTGGCCTGTGTGGGAAGAGGTCGATGTCTGCCCTATGTCAGACAGGTTCTTCCAGCTAGCTCTGCAATCAACCTGCCACAGGAGGCAGCTCAGACCACCAGTCAAGCTGGTGACACCTCTAGGAAAATGTATTTAAGAAAGAGTAGAAAACATTGCATGGAGAGAGGAGGATGGGACAAAAAGAGTGTCAAATCATAGAGGAAATACCAAGGTCAGAAAAGGAGGACGTGCTCCATGGTGGACTAGATATCTACTTTGGCCAGGAAAAGACTCGTGCTATAGTAGGTGGATATTTCTGAAGGAACTGTGGCCCATGGACAACCCATGCCAAAGCAGAGACAAAGTCTGAGGCAGAAGGAGCAGCAGAGAGGAGCTTCTATGTACTGACAGTAACACATAAAGACACATACCTACCACACTGCTCAGTTTGGTGAGAGCAGAGTGGAGCAAAGGACCTGAAAAAAGTGGGAAAAAAATGTGTTGATTTTGTGTTTATCTTCCTGCTTCTCACTGTCCAAATAAGCAATAGATAGTTAATTTTCCCCTGGCTGAGTGTTTTCTGCCTGTGACAGTAACTTGTAAACAACCTCCCTTTCTTTATCTCAACCCACAATATTTCCTCTAGTTTCCTCTTGTCTTCTTGAAGAGGGGGAGTTAGTGTCTAAGTTTTGGTTAAGTCTAACATTTGATTGATAGATAAGGCTAACTGACCACCCCTTTGAATGACATTTAAAATCTCAAGGGAAAAAAAAAAAGGCTTTCAGCTCGTAGTATATCAGAGGATTGAATCCATTTCAGTAAACATTAAGCATGTAAGTAATTAGAGACAAGGTAAATGAATAACAGTCACTAAGTGATATAAGTTTGACAAGATTACTAAATGGACTTTCAAGTATCCTACTGGATGCTGACTAGCACAGATTACACTGTGCAGGAGCTATACAGAGGAAGAACCAAATTCCAGTAGAAATGAGATGGAATTAAAGAATATAAATTTAAAGATTTTCTGAAAAAGCAAAGCCTAAAAAACCTCTCTGGATATTATCAAGTGAAAGCTCCAAGGTCCAGGCAAGTGCACAATGCAGCTGTGTCAAGGATCCCCCTATTTGTGAGGAAAAAAAAAAAGTTTGTATGAGATACAGTTCACCACAAAAACGAGTAGGAAAAAAATTCCCAGCTTACATTTCCCTGAGGGTAATATTTTTATACTTACATGACAAGAGGAGAATGAGATTCTAAGGCGTGTCTACAAAAATGTGTGCATGGGTGTGTGCCCACATTACCCCAGCCAGATGCTTTCCAGCCATGTTAGAGAAGCCTTATTCCCAAGATAATAAGATCTGCTGAAATGTTGAACTTAACTATCTTGCGTATTATGCTTACATGTGCAGTTAGACTGGAGCTTCCTTATTATACCAGGTGAGACTATAGGCATATCAAGCTGAAAACAGTTTATTACACAAAGATACAGGCATGAACACATACACAGACAGACAATCACATTCCTATGCAGAGACACAGGCAGGTAATTTAAGGCAGCACATAGTTCTGAATTTCCAAATTGATCCAGGTCACACTTTCATCCTTCTCCCACAGTACATCTTGCATAAAATCTGATGGCAGTAGTAGGGGCCTAATATTTCATGCTATAGCTCTTTTTAAAGGGAATGTCCTAGCTATAATATGTGTTTAATATGAATGAATGTACAGATGTCTGTAGGTGATAGCTGGCAACACTTAAAATTGTAAGATAATAATCATGTCTTTTTATTTGTTTTCCCATCAGGATTTGTCAAGTTATTTTCCTTACAGAGTTACTCTGTTAAATTCAAGTCTTTCTAATTTTCTCTTTAGTTTTCTTAATTTTCATGAACATGTGCATACACACAAAATGTATGAATAAGGGAGGCAGGATTACAATTCAGCATCTAGATATGCTAAGGTAGAGTGTCAGCTGGTGGACCTCTTCACTGAGACTGATTAAGAAGATCCTTCCCTGTGTAGGTCTCTGTACCTACCCAGCAGCCACAGTATGGGCAAACACAGAAAGACCCAGATGCTTCTTTGTGCTACAGTGAAGAATTTCTCTGTCTTGTAGTGGTTAGGATTTGGTGCTCTCACCACTGGGGCCTGGGGTTCAGTTCCTGGTCAGGGAGGAATCCTGCTCTGGCAGGGGTGTTGGACTAGATGATCTTTCAAGGTCCCTTCCAATCCCTGACATTCTGTGATTCTTCTGTGTTGTTTTGGGAGTTTTTGGTTTTATTTTGGTGGTGGTGGTGGTTGGTTTGGTTGATTGGTTGTTGTTTTGGTTTTTTTGTTTTTGTTTTTTGGTTTGTTGGTTTGTTTGTTTGGGTTTGTTTGTTTTTCCCAGTATTGGTAAGCAACTCTGTCATCCTTGTTTTGACAAAGGAGAGTCTATCCTGTCTGAATCTAATGTGACCACAGTAACTATTTATATGCTTTTGATATGCTGTGTTGCTGAGTATTTGCATGCATACACCATGATAGTTAAATCTCAGCGAGTGTCAATGTAGCTCCACTAAAGTATCCAGGGAACTGCCAGTTTTCCTGAAAACATGATTATGGCAATACCTATGAAGGTGTGCTTTTCTGAATCACCTTTGTTCAGTAATCTGTTCAAACTGGAAAGAGAACTTATATTTTCTGAAAACTTTATAGTATTTGTCCATTCTGACAGCACTCTATATTGTAGAAGAACATTTTTCTCACAACATTTATATGAGGATTGTTTCAGACACAGCTAAATGAAGTGAGATGAAGAGGAAATACCTTAAAATCTATTGGTGTATTTTTCTCCACCTTATATATCTGCTCTATCTCAAAAAAACCCCTGCACACACACATAAGCATGTAACTTATAAAATGTGTACCATTTATATCTAGAGTAATAGAATCAACTTTTGATCATAAATATTTTTTTCCTTTGACCTTGGCCTCCTGCACTCTGTCCAATAATCTCAGCTGGATTCCATTTAATAAGATTCCAATCTTGCTGTAATTTTTCTTATGCCATCATTGTTTCATTAAAATGTATCCACCCAAAACAGGCTGTTATTTTGTTTTCCTCCACCCTTATGATGACACAAGAAAGAAGAACTGAAAATTGCATTTTTGTTATTTCATCCTTGGCCACAGACAATTTTAAGGTCAATACAGCATTACAAACAGTAAACAGTAATGTATAAGAAAATAGGGAGCTGAAGTTATTTAACGGAAAAGAACTTTTACTTACATTCTTACTTGTTGCCAAAAAACTATACCTAATATTTGTTAAATTGAATATTTCAGTGGCACATCTTATAAAAAATTGAAGGATTTAAAAACCTGAAGAATACATTTTCTGTCTCTTGAAGCTAATCCAATTCAGCATATATATGTGTGTGTTTGTAAAATAAACTCTCATATGAGTGTAGTTATATATGCATATATGAATATGCACACATAGTCTCACACACAAACACTCATATACTTGCAGAAATATAATTCCCAGGATGGATCCATGTAGGCCAATACAACACTAAGGCACTCCAAAGTGATAAATCAACCTTTCCATAGAGGGACAGAATACAAGCAAAAATAGATATTTCTGCTTTAATCCAGGATTCTTAAATGTTCATATCAATATTCCTACATAGAAAAGAAAAGATTAAACTAGTATAATTTACAGTATACTGTGAAGAATTTTTAATTTGTTCCACCCATCCTGTTTATTATAAAAATGAAGTCTGAAGGAAATGATTGTCTACTTGGAGTACCTACAAACAAGTTTTGCCAAGTGTACCTTTACTCATCTGTCCAAATAAGGCCATGTTTTATATTCTTAAGATGGAATGACTATTCTTTCTGCTATTTCAACTTGCTGATGCTAGGAGGTCTGGTAAATAAATTAAAATGTCATTCTTAGTAGCCTAATTATATTAATATTAAAAGTTTCAGATTCAGTGGTATGTAGGGAACGATAGTCTTTAGTGCCCTTAAATCAAAGTGGATAATAATTTGCAAGATCAGTTATCACAAACTACAAATTAATGTACCTGTTATAAGCACTTGCTTAGTTTAGTTCCCTCAAGTTTGGTTTGCAGGCTTTTGAGAATGACACTACTTTACTACTTTTACTATATGACAGTGACACTATATTGTCCCCAAGTACTTTCTTATAATAAGAACACAAAAATGCTTTCGTGTTTCTTATTTCTACAATTGACACAACCTCTAACAGAGTCCAGCAGTGACTATTATGCTAGCAATCTATATTTAAACTTTCTGGATTTAATCTGTTTCTATTGAGAAAACCTTAGTTTAGAATTTAAATGTGAAAGTTCCAGGTTTGTTTGTTTGGGTTTTGTTTGGTTTTTGTTTTTTCTTTAATATTCAATTTCTACATAGGATATTGCTTTCCATGCTCACACAAATACAACTTTATGATATGCCATAAACATGCACTGAAGACTTCAGTTTTAATAGATTTCTCAAAGAAAATAACTTTTAATTATACTATCTATGTTTCTATGAAGCTACACCACCGTTAAGAAAGCGAACTAAATGTGTGCTTCAGAGTTCAAAATAAATGTAAGGGAAGGAAAAAAACCTACATCTAAACTATAAATGGTAAGAGGTTTAATATTATTTTTCAGTAATAGTGTTCTAAAATATTTTCCAAATATTAATGACCTACCAATATTTTCAAAGATTTACTGGATTGTATAGTACCTTTTTTTTTTAACTGTTGCAAAGTTCAGTAGGAAGACAGTAAGAGTTTTGAAAGAAATGGAATAGTTTCAAGCATCTATATTTTGAAGCTCTGATTGACTTCTTACCATCTTGTTTTAGAGGAATTATTTCTCTGTATAACAAGGTGAAAAGACTCAGGGACACTTTGCTTTCCTAGTCATAAAAAGACTCAGGGACACTGTAGTGTCCTAGCCATAAAATAACCACTAAATCAGAAGATGTTACAGTGCCATTCTCAGCAGTCTGCAGACAAAATTAGAAGGACAGAAGTAAACATTATATTTAGTCCCAGTGTTCTGAATCATTAAACTCATGGGCAAATTCTCTTATTTTCTCACTGAATGTCTCTTTATCTCTAGTTGAGGCACAAGTTTATTGTTGTCCTTTTTATTGCTTCCTTTGCCCTTATTTCAAATAAGATATCATTGTGAAAAGGCAAAGGATGCAGAAGAAAGAAGAAAAAATCACATTAACCAAGAACAAAACATAGATGCCACATCCACCTTCAGTGATCCATTACACATCAAAGCGTGTTAAATTTTCTATACAGATTATAATCTTGGTTTAAAAAAATGAATTGTCAGCCAATATTTTTTCAGCACACTCAAAAAAAAGGGAGTCAGTGCAACTGTGAGAGAAATCTACCTATACATATGTAACAGCTGGTGACTGTGTTGAATGTCACGCTGTTACCTACTTAAAAGTACCTGTTCAGGGCACATTTGTATGCACTGACAGATGGACAAAATACTTTGCAGTATACAATTTTAAAATAAATGAGCAAATTCTGACTCTAAGACCAAAATATAGAGCATATGTTAACATCTTCAATAAGTCTTTCTGGCAAAAACCTGAAGCAGAGAGCACAGATTTGAAAACCCTACCTTTGTCCCACATCAGCCTTTTCTTAGTTGTTAATATAAAGGTCATGAAAAGTGCCCCAAAATATCAAGGTTTCCCTGGCCATAGGTTTTGTTGGGTTCACGTGACCAGAAAGTGTCCACAAAGTTTCCACAGCTCATAGTTGAGGAACTCCCTAGTCTATTAAGCAGTCCCTCTAGGAAGGATTAGGAACCTTTTCTTTTTTTAAAAAATATATAGCTAATAAGTTAAAATTACTATAAGCTTATTGTTAAAAGTAATGGAATGAAAAATCTGCTTTGTACTGACACTGGAAAATGACAAAATAATGCAGTATGAAAATGAATGAACTGGCATTATTTTACAAGGGCTTTCCAGGAGACATTTCTGCTTTATTTATTCTGGCTTCTAAACATGTAAGGACGGGATCCAAACAGGCTTTTCATACATGGCAAAAGAACACATCTGTTTTCAGAAATATATTTTCAACGAAACTATAAAGGCATATTCCCTGCATTTATTTGAAACCTCTAAATTGTAATTATAGAGCTGAATATTAATTTGTACCTTTTTCTTGACGTTGATTGTGGTTTTGTGATTTCCTTGGTTCTTTTGGACAAACCTCATCTTTCGTTTAAAATCTGCCTATCTGATATTTACACATTGCAGATTCACTCTGTCCTGTGCTCTCTGTATCAAAAGATGGAAGACAGTCATTAACAAATTCTAAAATGATTACTTGACTGAAATAAGCAGTCAGTAAAAATAATTGTCTGATATGAAACTGTTACCTCGACTTGCAAAATGCTTATTCAGTTGCTGAGATGGCGGATAATGAGGATGGATCAGAGAAATACTGTGAACACAGACGATCACAGCAAAACAGATTGTGGGTTCAAAGAGCTGACCTAGATGAAAAGTCTAGTGTAATTTTAAAATCTATTGGACTAGATGATCAGACTGATAGTCATAAGATCAGAAAAATGATAAAATACTGAATTTATTTGTGAAGCTTTTCCTTCAAGAACTCAAAGAGGCTGCAGTAGTGTATTAAATCACATATAAAATCCCTTATGCTGAGTATCAGCTGCTCCATCAACTGCAATAATGTAGATATCAATCACTGAAGTCATTCCTTACCACTGTAGGCAAGATATGTGTCCCCTTACAAACTTCTTGTACTCCTGCTGAAGCATATCACTGACCACACAGGCAAATGCTTTAGTGTGACATTACTTTCTTCAGCACGTACTTTGAACAAACACAGTAACACCTTATAGCAACCATTTAGGATCACACATCCTCTATATTTGGTTATATACAAAACCAGAATAACTACATATGGCTTATGTCTAGAGCAACACACTTGAGACAGGTGGAAGTGAATAATGAAGACTTTCCCCTCCCTAACATTCTTGTTCTAACAGCTGAGCTTCAGACATCACTGAAGCTCCAATTCTTTTATTCCATCTTACTTATTACTTCTACCTTAAGGTTTTTCACACATTCATACTGCTGACTGACCCAAATACACTACAGGTAGTTTAATCAGTTTTTCAGATTTCGATTGCTAGCATAGACATACCTAGTCTTTTTCTTCTTGGGCTGAAAGCAAATGTTCCTGGGGAGTATTTTCTTTATCATAAGACAGTTGTGCTAGAAATATCTTGAAAGACAGTTGAATATGTTCATCTCATTCACAAGCTTTGGTCACTGTATACAAAGCACACATGCTATAAATATATCAAATAAAATATAAATATACCAAATTAAAATTCATCCATTTCCCCACTTCATCTAAGTAATAATTTTTTTGCCTTTACCTATTTTTGTCTCTCTTTTTCAGATTAAATAATTAAAAAATATGATGCTGTTTGAGCATCAGAAAAAAACATTTTGGTTTTCCTGGAAGCTTCAACCATTAATTTGGGAAATTAGTGAGAGTGTTAATGGATACTATTAAGTTGAGGCCTGAAATTTAGATAATATAAAACAAAGAATTTTTTGAAACATAATAATAATAGAAATCATTCATTATGGTCACATAGCTATCATTTGTAGATAATTACAATATTTTTGGACTGAATAAGATTCAAGAAGTAGTTTTAAAAAGCAGTGTCAGATAAAACTTCACATTTGCTTAATGACTTCTCAGAAATCCATATGCCCACTCAGACTGGTGTGTTTAGTCTTCACACTTAAATATGTTCAATAGCTATGTGCCCTAGGAATGTCTTCTGAGTCTGTTACTAAGTGCAAAACATATTTTGAAAAACGCTTCATTTTTTCAGATAAGCTGTCCTAAACCCTTTGCACAAATCCTGTCCTAGGTAAGGCAATCTTATGAAGAGTAGGTTCATGCTGACTTTATTATGGCTTAAAATGGATGGCAAAAACACCCACATGGGAATACTATCAAATTGATTCAAGATTTCTTATGTCTTTCTAACAGCTTTCTGAATACATTTAAGGATTTCTTGGTTTCAAGACTGATGAACACAATCAAAATCAGTTTCCATCCATGCAATAAAGATAACTTAATTAAAAGTGGTTGTTATTGATGTATGGTTAAACCACAACATGGATATTTATTTATATATTTGATTATTTATTTGATTTTCAGCTGTTTACTAACACTGATGACACTGACAATTGTGGATGTTCAGCATTTCTAAAACCAGGTCAGGCATATTCAAATCCTTAAATGTGGGTTTATGTGTCAAATGCTGACTGTTAATTGACCCTTGCAAAAATGTATTTACTTTTGAAATTTCCTGTCTCATTTTTTTAAAGCTCAAAACTCTTAAGAGGGAAAAAAGAAAAATGTTGATAACTCAATAAAGGACATAGGAAGGTTGTCATCAGCATACAACCTTGTTGAGAGCTTGTTAATACTTATTTTTTCTTCCTTGACACCGCAGATGGCAGACCTAACCTTTTCTGTGTTTTCCAACTGTGCCCTAACTTTGCTATAGATTAAAGCAAATCACCAGTGCTCCGAAATTTGAGGCTTTCACATTCCAGATGCATATGAGGAATCCATAACTTCAAACTTTATCTCAGACAAATGCCTGGTAGTATGTTATTTAAAATAAGCAGAAAATTTCCATTGGAAACTGGAAAAGGGTTGGGTCCTTTAACAATTTATTACCAATCTGTTATGTTGAAAACAACCTTTTTCTTTACTTTGCCCTTGGAGCAAAAATTGAGTTCATGAATAAATCCATATGCATTCAGACCAAGAAAATGGAGAACGAGCCCTTCATCTGTGATCACATTGAGAATGGAAAAGCCAGTTGGGCTAGCAAAGTAATTGATTGGAACACTGTAAGCATAAACTTTTGTTATGTAGGTCAGTAGAGAAGGAGTGTTGTCACTCGTTTGCTTAGGCATAACACACCGTCTAAATGGCATCTAGTAGTGGGAAGGGGATTTAGCACTCAAATCCATTTACAGAATCTATTTTTGTCCAAGAGAACAGTATCTCCAATCACTAGCCTGCTCAGACCACTATTATTAATTAACACTACTGGCTTTGCTATTGAGTATTTTGTCTTCCCATGCCTTTGGTATTAAATGCTATATCTTCAATACCTAACAGACCTCTTGAGTGTGGATTTTTGTATTCAGCATATGCACTGTATCATTGCTACTCAGCCTTCTCTGAAGAAAATGAGAATAGGAAAGTTAATGCATTAAACAAAACAAAAATTGGTGCAGCTATTATTCTATTAAGATATGGATCAATGTACCATGGACTGAAAATTTTCACTCTAGATTTTTTGAAAGCAGCTTGGTGACTCTTGACTAAAAGAACACTCTTTGACTTACTGGAAGATATGCAACATGACCTAACATTTTATCCAATATTTTTTGTCATTAGGCATCAATAGCAGTGTTTTGAAAAGTGGAGTAAGGCTGTCTCCACTCTATCCTATGGTATTTAGAGGGTGGGCTACCAGTCAATATCCCACTGTCTATATCATTGATGAAGATCGGAGTTACTGTACAATGCTGAATATAATTTTATTCAATATTATCTTAATTTAGGTTATCACATCTATAATATTAAACAAAGACATGTCTGTATTGCAAGTAGAACAGAATTAGCAAGAAGAAATAAAATCACTGGGTTAAAGTGGGTAGATAGTTTATTGCATACAATCCTCGTGAAAAAATGAAATATGTTTCTGTTTTCTAAATGATAGAAGAGGCTTAGATTTTATGCATGTTTTCTCTTGTTTTGGTTTCTAATTGAAACTCCCACTCGAAGGGCTTACTATCTCAAACCAAGGCCAGCTACTGGCTCTGCAGTCATATGGAGTTCATAAACAACTCAAATACAGACTCTCTTCTAGACTTACATTCCTTGGTGGGGGAGTAAATAAGACTGCTGATGACAGGCTTTGGTAGCTTTTCTGAAATTTAGCCAAAAGCCAGCCCTGAAGTCTCAGAGTCCCTTCAGAACCACCATCTTCAGTCTACTCTGTAATATAACACTCACGTCTCTCCAAGAGAGGCAAAATGTATCTCTCAATTATGTAACAGTTCGGATATGCAACTACCAGAGTGAGGGAAGGCAGCTTATTCTGCTACACAGACTTTTTATCTTCTCCACTTCGGTGAGGTTTCTTAAGTGGAGCATTTCAGTATTCTTTGTCTGAGGGTTTAATGGAAGCCATTGCACTACCATCTTCTCCCATTCTAATCTGCAATACTAGCAGCTCCATACAAGCAAGAAACTATCAGTAAACATTTTTGAACCTATACTAAGTTTCTGTCTCCTTATCTTCTTGTTTCCATCTGGAGAGAGGTTCTCTCTCTCTCTGTCCTCTCCTTTTTCCTCTTTTATCCCTTTTTCTCTCACATATCTTCTCCTCCTCCCTCATTCCTCCCTCCCCCCACCCCTCTGCCATTATACTAAATGAGCTGATCTTTTTGCAACTATAAAGAATAACCAAGGCTTTGATGAGTCATTTTTTTCACTTCCATTAAGGGAAGCCTTTGATCTTAGCCAACATATGATCTCTCAGAGTCACTCCCTGTATTCCACAGATACACTCCACCTATTTCTTAAGTCTTCATTATCTCCAAAGTGAAGCCAGTTTTAATATGGCCAGTGCATGAGATAATGGACCTATATACATAGGTAGCTCACTAGGACTGTGAGGAAATGGGACATAATTAAGTAATAGCACAGTTTGTCAAATGTGTAAATTATTATAAAACATAGATCTCATGCAGTGCCTACTCTGTAAGAGAAAATGCATTTCTAATAGCATTATAGGGATATATGACTGCCAGAGACTTCCTGGGTCACCAAGTCCTGTCCCCTGTTAGCAAAGAACTATTTTATGCAAACCTTTCTGTAAAACTCACACAAAACAATCTTTATAGATGAGTGCAATAAAAGTGCTCTGTAGAAGAAATGAGTGAAATTCAATATATAGTTTATTGTTATTTACAAACACTTGCTAACACACCAGGTTTTAGAAACAGGAGATATTATGAGTTAAAAAGCAGCTTTATAAACCCGTTATTGTACAGCTGTGCATTAAACACTTTCAAACTTTTAAAATGATACATTCCCTCAGGGATAAAGAATTTCAAAGTCAGATATGAAGTTTAAAGTTGCATAGCTACAACTGAATGTGATGTGAATGGAGATATCATGCATGAAGTTATGAAAATACATAATTTTAAATTAATTATAGGTGCTTCTGTGAACTGTTGCTTATTATAATCTTCATATCTGACATCATGCTCATAAGTTTTCCTTGTTTTAAACAAAAGTTGAGTTTTTTCTCAATTATCTTAAGAATTAACATTCTCTAGAATTTTTATTTCATAATGATCTCTTCTAGGTTTGACATCACTATGTAGACTGTCTTCTTAACAATTCAAATAATTATAAGTAATTACAAAAACAAAATGGCACTTGTGAAAAATTCAAACAAACCTATTTTTGCTCCTAAAATTTGCTTTCTAGTATGACCATAAACAAGCAGAATCCTTAAGCTCCACTGCCTCAATTTCATTTTATTTCAAGTATGTGCTGCACCAAGCACAGCAAAACTGAGTAAAGGATCAGACAGATCATGCAGCAGACAGCTAACCTAATAGCATTAGAATGTAGTAGCATTAAATGTTAATGAACTTTCTTCTTATTTCATTTATTTTCATAATGAGATCCTACTTTTATTCACTGCAAGGTAGAGGTATCCTACATTAGGAATTTTGAGATTAATGTTTTAACACAATACAGTTATTGTTATAACTACTTTGTTTCTGCTTTTAGATGGTGCAGGGAGTGCAGTGTTTGTTCATAAACACCCACATTATAGACATTTAAAGCTAGGTGAAACCAATTCTATTAATAGTGTTGTGGTTGGGAATTCTCCTTACTCTTTGTATTCTTGATGTTATCAAATGATGTAAATAACTGTTCAAACTCGCTTTGTCTATTCACAGAATCACAGAATGTTAGGAGTTGGAAGGGACTTCGAAAAATCATCTAGTTCAAGGCCCTTGCCACAGCAGGATTCCCTAGACCAGGTCACACAGAAGTGTGTCCAGATGGGTTTTGAACATCTCCAGAGAAGGAAACTCCACAACCCCTCTGGGCATTCTGTTCCAGTGCTCTGGCACCTGAACTGGGAAAATTTTTTCTTGTATTCACATGGGACCGCCTATGCTTTTACAGCCATTGTCCCTTGTCACTGGACTTCACTGAGCCCACCCCATGACACCCACCCTTCACATACTTGTAAGCATAAATGAGGTCCAGCTTGTCTGAATGCCTCAACACATAGAGAATGCCAGAAGTGAAAAATGGAAACTTTGATAACTGAACACATAAGGCTTAATGCATGGAAGGGTTTGTATTTCCCTCTTCCTCAGTGCATTGTAGAGACTTTACACTTGCTATGTTACAGAAAAATTGATCAAAGCATTGGCAATTTACAATCTGATAAAACAGGAACTGTTATTTTTAATGAAGTACCTATCATTCAGGTTGCCCATCTAACTATGAAGTTCAGCTTAACACTATAGCACAGTATAGAAAGTCTTTGTCCTATGTTGTTGAAATACAGATGGAATTTGAAACTATTGCCAAAGTGACTCCCTAATCATTTGATGTTAGTGGTAGACTCCTAAAAAGTCTGTTTCTAATACTCCTTCTCTTTAGAAGGACACTGCATAACAACTAGTAAGGCTAGAAAGCAAGTGTGCAAGGAGAAAAAAGGTATCTATTTTTCTTATTGTCAGAAGTTACTGGTTTACTGCTTCAAGTCAGCATTGCAATGAAAATATATTTGAATATTTGGTGTTCAAAACAACTATAATTTTCTTTTTAAAACCTAACTTATATGTCATCAATGTTATACCATGTAATTCAAATGTCTTATTTTTGATTCATTTTCCTTCTTTACTCTTACAAATTTCTCAGTGAAGTATATTTTAGTCCAGTTCTGTGATTAGCACAGGAGTAGTGTCTACAACTGGTAGGAAGAGAGGCAGTTATGATTGTACGGTATAGCTCAAATCTTATGCTGTAGTGTTTGAGTTGTATAATGCAAAGTCTAATCTTTTACCAATTTAACTTTATAATATATTTTTTTTGTTATATATATAGTTGCTGTATTTGGGAGGTTCAGTCAAAAGCTGCATTGGAAATGTATTTATAGAAAAACAAGGACATACCTATGACTAAGCCTGATGAGAATCGAAGATACAGAAGACATATATGACCTATTGTATAATCAACAATCAGTAAGGAGATAATATAAATGGTTTTTTTCATACTTATTTACTTGACTAACAAAAAAATAAAAAGATGGCTTTCACAGCCCTATTGTTTTCTACTGTGTATTTCTTATTTTAAGGGGAAAAAAGTTAGAAAACCGGTCTATATGAAGATATTTTTATTCATTTTTGAAATCCAGGTTCAACAATTTAAAACAAGTAGTCTTGAAAAGAGATCGATCTGCATGTCTGACAAGCCCATAGTAATTAGTTCCCAAGTAGTGTAAAATGTTCAACTCCAGCAGAAGAATTTTAATTTTATTTCAACCATTCTTTTCAAGGATAACATGTCAAAGCTAAGGACTTTGTTCTGGATTCAGTTCAGTTGGCTCACTGCCACATAAAGTCCAGCTTTGCAATCAGTTGTGATCTAATGCATGAGAATGAGTTATGCAGTTCAAGAGAAAACAAAATCTATAACCCTACAACTGTTCAGAATTTTGATTTAGTCAATATATTGAAATACATTATTTATCCTGAAAACTATGTGAGCAAAGAAATAGCACAGGTTTCCTAATTAATAAAATACAAGTGGATTGTTGCAAACACTACTTATTCACCTATCCAATCAAATAGTTTCAGCCATCCCTGCATGAGAATTTTCTGGACAAAAAAAGTCAAATAAGTCATATTAAAAAAAAAAAAATATTTGCTTTAGATGGGAGCATTTTGTGATGCTTCATGGTGTCCAAACATGTAAATTGTTTACGCACTAAAGTCATCTAGAAAAAATGGCATGTAGACTAAGACAGTAATATTTGAGAAGGTGCATTATTTCAAGAGATTCTGTCAATGTATTTGTGATTGAATTTTAGGTTAAGAAGTCAATATAACTCCAGAGGAAACATGTCACAAATATTTTGTTATAGTTGTCAAGGAATAAGCATATGAAGAAAATTTGTGGACTCTACCTTTTTTGAAGAATATGAAAATACAGGATCAAGTTAACAGAACAAAGATGTAAGTTCATTTACAGACAACAATTTTATTATAACAATTATATATAACAATTATAACAATTCTTACAGCAAATCAGACAGCAAGTGCTTCATTTTCTTTCTCTAATATAACATGTTTTAAATGCTGAAGCCAGTTTCCTCACAGTGTGTCTTTAAAGAAAATCCTATTTTTATTGGGAAATTTTATTTAAATAATGTTATGAACACTTATTCATAGCACATTTCCTTGAAAATTATTGTCTACAAGAGAGGGGAAACAAGAAAAGAGAAAAAATATAATCACATTTTTCCTGCTTTATTGTTTCTACTATGCCACTGGTTATCAATTTTTATCCTCAGACAGTTCTTATGTAATTACTCTTACAATCAATGTTTAAGAGAGAAATCTAAGTGGTCTTCTTTACTACCATAGAAAGTCCTGCCAGCTGTATGACTAGAGTAACAAAAGGACTACATGAACAAATATATCTCAGTTAATTCCCTTGTCCTCTCTTTACATTGATGGTTTTAATAATGAAATAAATCCCTACCAGAACTGAATAATCTACAGGCATGCCACAACAGGTTGAACTTTGTTACCATACTATTGCCATATATGTATTAAATACTTTGTCACTGCATTCTTTCCTCTATCCTCTGTTAAAATTCATCTGCAATTTCACTAGAATCTAAGGTTTCAGTGCCAGGCCAGCACAGCCACACAGGCCAGCGGTTGAAACAAAGCAGAGAAAAGGTCTATATTAAGGCACCAAAACATGTTTCCAAGCACTTTGTCTAGATTTGAGCTGGGAGTTGACAGTCTGAAGATTTTAACACATCTGCATAACTACTTCAATAGTTAGCTGAAGGAATCTAAAACTCCTGAACTTAAAAATAAGAAGGGAAATGTCAAAGTATAGGAGATACAGTGGCAGGCAAGATAAATAATGAAACAAGCAAAATAGTGCATACTAATCACTTTCCTTTAGGTTATATTCAATAAGAACTATGTTTATTTTTTATTTTTAAACATAGAAAGTAGGAGGCAGTGTTGCTTCTTAAACATTTATAGTAATTTCAATTCCTTTTAATGGTTTCAAATTTTATGCAGGAGAAATTTCACATAATATAGACTTGGTATTTGGGAAGGATTGCCCTGAAGAGACTTAAGTGAACTGACTGAGGTTTATAAAATAAGTAGAACAATTTTTTAAAGTATACCAAACTTGAACATATACATGCCTAAAAGTCAAGTTTCATTTGACCTTTTAATAAAAATATTTATTTTAGGTCTGTATTTAAAAATAATATTTCATTAAAAACATATATACAAAATTCTTTTTCAAGGGTAAGATGTCCTCCATCAGTAAAATTATATTTGTTTATTCATTTTTAAGTTACTGAGAAAATGGTGGTAAAATAGATATTAGGCTGATATTTTTTTTAATATGTATTTTGCCAATGAACTAAGGTTATCAAAAAGCTCTATTGTTTTTTCTAATGTGAGTGTAGCACACAAATTGTTCTCCAGTCTGTCAATAATGGAATTATGGTATCTAACACAGAATTATTGCATACCCTGGTAAAAATCTATGGAGCAGTCCACCTTTCTCTACATGTATCCCTGTCAGCTCTACTTTTAAAGCATGGTTTACCTAGTGTGTGTGGTCTATTCATCTGACCGGAGTTTCTGGGTACATAGAATTCACCAATCACCAATTCTGCTGTATCCCAGGTATCAGATGGGCTGTTAGTGCCTTGCCATCACTTGCACTTCAATAGAGAATGTCAGCAGAAGCTATCCATCTTGCTGTCAAACATACCTTACAAACAGCTTACCCTAGGGAGCACAGAAGAGTGGGAACATACCAGGAATTTTTAAAGCATTAGGTAATTTAATTCAGGTTTCTTAAAGGAGGCCTACAGGAAAGATAGGGAGGGATACTTTATTGGACAAGGAGTAATGGTTTCAAACTGAAAGAGGGTGGATTTAGGTTAGATATTAGGAAGAAACTCTTTACAATGAGGGTGGTGAGACAGATTGCCCAGAAGAGCTGTGGATGCCCCATCCCTGGAAGTGTTCAAGGCCAGGTTGGATGGGGCTTTGAGCCACCTGATCTAGTGGAAGGTGTCTCTGCTCATGGTAGATGATCTTTAAGGTCCCCTCCAACTCAAAGGGTTCTATGATTCTGTGAATGTTGTTGTAGATATTAGCATTCAGAGTGGTAAGAGAGCACTAATGTCAACAGACTTAAGAGCTTGTTGTTTGCTGAAGAATTATCCATCTTATTCCTACAGCTGTGGTAAAGTTGAGCTGATCTGAACCATTTTACACACAGAGTTGTAGTATGTTCTACCACCATTTTGTTGTCTGAATACTCGCAAAATTTCTTTGAGTCAGACTTGTCTCACACAATTTCAAGCTTAATTTAACTCATTTACACATAGGCATAATAGAAGAATACCGTATCCCACAGCAAACAGAGCTGTGCACGTTGTGTCACTCTATGTTTATCTAAGTAAATTCACTGTGGCTTTCTAGCCCCTACTTTAAATATAAATTATTCTAGACAGTTGTAATTAGGTCATGGATGATGCGCTGTATTTTAAATTTTCATTTTCCTTTTTCTCAAGCCTGGTAAAGCAACATCAGCACTAACCAGTGAACCTTCTTTTCTGTACTATAGTTAACTATGATACTGTTGTCTCAATATTTAATTCTTGTTTGTTTCTTCAGCTCTCCTCTCTCAGTATTTATCTACAGCCTTTCTCTGAAACGACATCATTTTCATGTTCAGAAATCTTCAACAGGCTTGTGTCAAAACAAAAATCTACCTTATAAGAGATGTTTTCCTTTTTTTTTTTCATGTTGTGTTTGTCAGGCTATATTTATTTAGTTTACACTGTACAACTTTGTCCTCAATAGGGAGTGGCTGTGGTGTAAGAAAAATAGAGAAAGAGGAAACTGCAAGTAAAAAATATTTCTAGTATAAAAAAATAAGTTTCTCAAATAAATTCTTTTTTGTTTTGTTTTTTTGGTTTTTTTTTGTTTGTTTTTCCCTGAAATAAACTCTCCTGTAAATTTTCAAATCTGAGGAAAAAAACCCACATAATTCCCACACAATAATGCCAGCTATGGACCTCATAAACAGGCAAAACTAAGTTACAATATATATCTTTGAAAATTATCAGTAATCCATAACCTTACAAAAATATTTGTGGAAACAGGTGAACGTGTGTGTGAACAATAATTTTAAGCTTCTTCCATTATTCTTGAAGGTACCATCAGTAAGTTCACAGATGACATCTGGTTGGGTGGAAGTGTTGATCTGCTTGAGGGTAGGAAGGTTCTATAGAGGGATCTGAACAGGATGGATGGATGGGCCGAGGTCAAAGGGATGTGGTTCAAGGCCAAGTGCTGGGTCCTGTGTTTTGGCCACAAAAATATCATGCAAGTCCACAGGCTTGGGGCAGAGTGGCTGGAAAGTTGCCTGGCAGAAAAGGACCCAGGGATGTTGCTCAACAGCCAGTTGAACATGAGCCAGGGAATCATGTTCTGGCAGGGGTGTTGGACTAGATGATCTTTTGAGGTGCCTTCCAGCTCCTGACATTCTGTGATTCTGTTTTGGTTCTGGTATTCATTCACAGAAAGAAGCAGTAGAAATGCAAATTTAGCAAGCAGTAAGTTTACTCAATTCCAGATCCTCTCTTCAGAGCATGTTTGAAACAAGAAGTTGTTTTCTGTCACTGCTTTCCCTTTCCCTTCCTCTTGGTTTCCCAGATCAAAAACACTGAACAAGTGGTTCAAATACTGTAAGAATACCACATAGTCAATTGGTTGTGGTAGGAATTATATTGTAATGGTTCCATTGCATTTTTATATATAAAACAAAAATTGCAAGACAACAAATGATTGCACTGGTTACTTCAAATATTACTGGCTTCTGTGCATTACATTGAAATGAATGGACCTATGAAGAATGTACACTGCACAATTGCTAACGGGCATTATTTTCCCAGTTTGACACTGAGACAAAGTGGTTTCTGGCAGTACTACAAAAAAAACATCAAAACCCCACTAATTTGTTCTGAAGCCAGATTCTTCAGCAGTTCACATTACTCCCCAACTAAGAGTTGAGCTTTGCAGCTTTGCTGGAGGCTAGGCATTTGTTTATATCACCCTTGCTTCATTTGAAAGGAGTCTCAGTATAAAAAATATTGACTCCTACAATGGGTTATTTTGAAATACTGAAGGCTGAAAGTCTATTTGATATGGTAACACAGAAAAGCCTAGGAAAATGGAATAAAATTAAGAAAATACTGTGTCATTTGCCCTGTTTACTTATTTAAGCAACTTCTGAAGAAAAGAAGCCAGTTACAGAAGTCTCCTGAACACAGCCAGCAGTTGCAATTCATACTAACATTGCTGGTGTTTGGTTGCTACTGACTATTTATTGATCCATGTATTTTTTAATAAGTTGCTTTTCCTATAAATACTAATACTATACTGGTTATAAACAACAGGAAAAAAGCTACCAAACCAAAAGGCAGAACTTTGATTTATTAAGTAAAAATAATTGTAAAATAGTGGTAACAACAAAATAATAGTTTCATTCTTCCTTCTTTTAGAAGGAAACTAACATATAATAAGGGGGGAGGAATTTCTTAGATTCCAATTAGCGTACTTTTTGCTATTGTAGTTACTGACAGGGCTGTCATAAACTTCAGCAGAAATAGCATTAGACCAATGTCAAGGCCCTTTGAAAATTCCAGTCATATGCAACACAACAACTAGAAAGCAGTTGCAAGGAGTACAAAATATTATTACTTATAATAATAAAAATAAAATTAAAAAAAAGAAAGTAAATTTTTCAAGATTACCTCGACTGATATTTCTGTTGAATTTTGAGTCCTAACACATAGTTATTGAAGCCAGAGGGAACTTCTTTACTGACTGCAAAAAGAATTTGGATGATTCTGTTTTTAATATAATATGGCTGATTTGGGCTGATTTTGTCGACAGCCAAACTGGTTGATATATATATATTTTTTTTTTGCATTCCAAGTAAGAACTGTCTCATTAAAGAAAATAATTGCATTCAACACTATGTCAGCGAGGTAAATTTATTTCAGAGGCAGCATTTTCTAGTGGTCCAAAGAAAGGAAGAGAGGAGAAAGCTATTAAAATCTTATCTACTTTATTCAGTGGATTCCCTCACTAAGAAAGACTTGAATGAAGGCAGGGTTGCCACTTTATTTCTTATCATTGCATTTTTGGAATAGTTATATTTAATATGTCAGTATCTATATAGAGATACAGTCCATCTATCATGTAAAAATTCCCACAGTTCCACATATATAATGCAGAATTTTTAGATGAAAACAAATGAAAAAATTCCATGATTCATTCACAGTTTGACAATTAGAATATGTTGATAAAAATTGGAAAAGTTGTTTCCAAACTTTAGTTGTTTTCCCTGTAGATGATCGAAGCTGATATCAAGTGGGATACATGGCACAAACTCTATGCATGAAAATGCAGTATGGATTTTCATCAAATGTTTGATATTTTTTATGATGTCATAACAAGGACCCTTATGTGGTTCCCACCAAAACCAAAGGAATCATTTTCAACAATTTCACAGAATCACATAATGTTAGGAGTTGGAAGGGACCTCAGAAGATCATTAAGTCCAACCCCCCTGCCATAAAATCTAGATAATAACAACTGCTGTTAACAACTCTTTTATAAAACACCTACTGAAGTATTTTAGGCTGTAGTAACCAGAACAATCTGTTAAGGTTTGATAACTTACTAAACTTCCAAGAAGAGCTCAATAAACACAGAAAATCAAATAGAAATGCAACACACTAAATCTTACAAATCCACACATCTCCGGAAGTACCCTAACCGTTTTAAGGAGCAGAGGGAGGAGATTTCACAGCTCTGTTCTGCTTTGTGTGATTCAGAAAGACACTGACGCTCATAGACAGGCTAAATCCTTCCTACTCCCTCAGTGCCTACCCAGAAGCACACCACTTATTATATGTTTCCTTAGTATTACTTTGACCTTTAAAACAGAAGTAGAATCAGAGCTAGAGAAAATCCAACATGAAATAAAAATCTAGGCTTTCACTGAATTTTAAATGTAAATGTTTTTGCTATAGAAAACAGTAACTGAATAGCTAGAGACATATTCCCTACTCAGATTAATCATATCAGTTCAAATGCAGGGAAAATTAATCCTGTCACAGTTTTACACATTTCACTTTGGAATACTGAAATTGAGACATAGGGAATGATGTACTTCCATAAGGGCAAATAGATGTCACTTTCTCCTGAGTACCCTATTCTTTCTGTTTACTACAGATAATACAGCAAAGCAGTTGTGTGAAAAGCGGAAGAATGTCATGTGGCAAAAAGCTGTTGAAAAAAATTGTAATTGTAATTGGAAGGATTTTGTGGAATTTGGAATTCTGATGATTGTTTCAAATAGATTTTTTCATAATTGACACTTGACATTAACCAAAACTTTCTGTCACATTTCTGGTGTCACATATGCTGCTGGTTGTTATTTACCAAAAAGGGGTCTTCGTTTCATCAATGTACCTGATCCATGATGTGAGTCATCAAAGTATTAATGTGTTAATTGTAATGATTGTATATAGTCACCTGGGAGAGAAAGAGGGACAAAAAAAAGTAAGAAGTATTTTTTTTTTTTCTCAGAATGCACATATGCAATCATTTTATAATGGGTGTACACTACTGTAAAAATGGAATGCCTTTATATTATTGAGAGCGAGAAGGCATTTCCATGTGTGTCTGTTTGGAATATCAATCTGGCAGCAGACTTCTTACAAAAGAATCACAAAAAAAATAGTGTCTTGTATCTCAGTCAAAAACAAAATGAGGTCTTTGTGAGGTTTAAACATATGGATCATGTGCAAAGGTGTGGGAGAAGCACAGGATGAGGAAATGTCAGAAAGCATATATAGGATAAAGTGCATACTTTAATACTACAAGAGCATAAGGGTGAGAATTGTACGTGGTGTATAAAAATTCAAAATAATTTTGAAATTCAATCCTGCAAGTACATATATAAAGTCATGGTTTTTTCATATGACTATTTTTTACAAATTAAGAGCTCTTGCTTTGTATAAGTATAGATTGATACAAATGCTTTTTACAGCACATATGGATGGGCTACATAAAGCTACAATATTAAAGTAGGTGTATGTAAACACATCCACATAGGCACAAAAGCAAATCAATAGTTTGAATCTCTCCCCAACTTTTTCAGAGACATTTATGTTCAGTCTCTGTACTATTCATCCCTTTGTCCTCTGTTCCTTCAAGAGGGATAAGGTAGAACAATTTCTTCTTTTAAAATTCAATCTATAGGTAGACCTACCTATAGATTTATCTATGGGTTTACCTATCCTTACTACTACCCTACAGACTGTCATTTTGTGAGAATTAGATTTTCATGCTGATAAACTCATAACTGTTGCAAATAAAAGTTTGAGTTTGTGTTAGCATCTGGAGTGTAAAAAACTCTGTTTGAACTTGGGATTTCAAACATAGCAAACTTTATCCTGCAGCTATTGCTGCTTTGCAGGGACATTGATATTGGACCTGGTATATTGTTTTTAAACACTGAATGGGACTAGCTCATAAAAACATCCATTATGAAAGGAAGCCATGCATATACAGAAGCAGTCTGCACAAAAATTTAGGATATAGTCATCTTTTACTATAGATATTTTTGTGAGAATTCAAACACTTTACTAATGTATTTCACACTTAGAATTATTTCTTTTTGCTTTATACAGCAACAATGATATTTCATTCTACAATTATAATTGCTATTTCAGTGGTTAGATTTTTGACCTGTATCAAGTTCCACTACCCTTTCTGTCATTCAT
Source organism: Galbula dea (assembly GCA_013399015.1). Taxonomy (NCBI): domain Eukaryota; kingdom Metazoa; phylum Chordata; class Aves; order Piciformes; family Galbulidae; genus Galbula; species Galbula dea. Next base: position 202,397 of record VWZX01009113.1, on the reverse strand, counting down.
CCAAGCCCATTTAACACAGATATCTGAAACAGCAGAATTTCGTATTCAGATAAACAGAGTGATTCAGTTTTATAGGAAAGGGAAATGTTAACTTAAACATACCAAATAAGTTTTCTTTAGAAAATGAGCATTCAAAAAACCAGCTAGATAGAGCACAACACAGTGCTGTAAATCTATGAAAGCTTGTAGTAGTAACTAGGCAGCATATACATTAAGATCAGATCTGCAAAATGATTTACTTCTGGGTTTTTACTATTGTGAAATCTTCATTTCTGTTTCCCTTGAAGGTCTGGTGATTAGACACTGTGGAGGTAGCTGGTGCACAGGGCCTTGGTAACATCTTTGTGGTGAACCAGAATAAAAATTACAATACAGCAGCAAAAGGTAAAATTAAGAAAAGAAAAAAGAATAAAGAAAGAAAGAAAAAAACCTAAGATTCAGCGTTACTAAAAAGTTCTCTGATTCCAGAAATACTGCAAATTCTGCTCTACATCACTTGAGAACAAAGGTACATAGTGAGCAGGAATTTGTGGCACTTCATAAATATCACATAGACTGAAGACAAGTATTAACTTTCCTACTCTAGACTTCACATAGCCTTAACTTTTCCCTTACAAAAAGAATTTCAGGATTCTACTGCATTTATTTTTCTTTGCAGGGTATGTTTCTCTAAGATTATATTTAATCTCTATAAGATGGGAGATGGCCTACAGAATGAATCATAGAATCATTATTGTTGGAAAAGATGTCTGAGATCAAATCCAGCTGTTAACACTACTGTGATAACCACTAAACACTTTTTCCTCATGATGGAACAAAATGAAAATAATGCTAAGGAATTATTAGCTTGTAATTTCTACTTTATTATAGCATTATAAATATAATTAAAAATTAGCAGTCTCCAAACAACTTCCTTTATGATATCCTTCAAACATATAATTGGTCATTGTATATTGGACCTGTTCACTGTCCATTTAAAAGAAGATGCATCAGTGTTGAGCACCTTCACCTCACTTTGGCCTCCTCCATCCTCTCACTCTCCCACTCCTACAATTTCTTATTGTCTTTTATTAACATTGCATGGATTTTTTTCTATTATCTCTTTTTAATAATTATTTTTAAGTCATCATATCATAATCTGCAGAAACAATCTTTATTGTATTCTAAATAGTACCTCTGCCACACATTATTTAAAAAAATTATGATAGAACCTTTTGTAAAACAGGGTTCTGTTCAGTTGGCTAAAAATATCAGCATTTAGTCAAAAAATGTTTACCTTGTCATTTAATAAAGTTGATTTTTTGATAATGAGATTTCTAGGAGTTTCATTTGGTGGCTAATGGAACTGAAAAGGACCATCAATCACTAAAAATACTTAGCCACTTTTATCACAGTAGCCATGTCTTACTATCTACTTCACAAAATGGTATTTGTCATTAAGAAAATCTGAAAATTAACAAATTTCATTCTTACTGTCATACAAGGAAATGCAAAACAAGATGCATCATGAATATAAGAAATATACTAATTCAAAAGAAATGGGATTTTCTGACATGAAAATATTTCAGTACATATATATATATATACACACACACACATATATATATACCCATCATTATGACAAAACAAAACTCAACTGGTCAAATTTTTGGGTATTTCTTTTCTAAATTAGTTGGACTGTATCCAGAGGCTCTCTACAAGGACAAAATCTCTCCAAGGACCTCACAGGACAAAATTAGACCTGATTTGGAGAAACCTGGACTGTAGAACTTCTACAAAAGCCTTATGTATAAGCAAATTTTGCAGTGAAAGGTTAACTCTGTGAAGTTAACCAGTGTCATGTTACTCTGTTAATTTGTCTGTGGGATCTTTGTCTAAACAAAGATTTAAGGGGTTATTTTGGGGAGTGCAATTGCAATGGCTGAGAGAGAAAGGCCAGGTAAATGTAAAAATCTCTGAGATGAATCTAAATACTTATACTTATCTCTAACATCCGGGATAGACTCAGGAATCTAGCAGGAATTGCGGTTAGTTAGGAAAAAAAGATAAGAAAGAGTTATTTTAGAACATATCTTCAGACTGTTAAGAGATTCACTTACACAATAAATATAGTAAAGAGAAATGGAAGTAGAGAAAAAAGCAGAAAGGTGAGTAAAACCCAACAAGGCAGAGCAAGTCAAGCCTTAGATGGTATGATTTTTTTATTGTATACTTCTTTTACTGAATATAACATATATATACTAGAATGGCAACACATGTGCAAACAGGTGTGATGCAAATATGTTTTATAGTAAAATGTGCTATTGGAAAATAAAGCTATATTCTTTGTACTGACCAGGCCCAAGCTGTGGCACATGAACAAAGTTTCTGTTGTACAGCTTATGGGAAATACAAAAAAGCCATTTCAGGCCTTACATTGTTGCCACTGATACTCTTTTCTTATTGATAGCACTTAAGCACTATCCTTGTATTTTTTTTATTATCATAGTCTATCCAAACTATATAAAAGACACAAAGGGATTTGCCTTAGTGGGAAGTAATAACAATTTATTACCAATTATGTAGTAGACAGTCCTGAGGTGAGAAGGAAAATACATCAGGCAGTGTGGCAGTTTTCTGGACTCCTCCTTTTCTAGTAGACAGTACTCTCAATTTCTTTTATATTGTCCCTGAAGAGAATGGAAGCAGTGAATCTGTGGACAAGAAAATATATTTTATGTTGCCGACAGCTGTCTTCCTCCTTGTGAAGCAATTTTCCCAGTCAGCTTTTCTTAAGTTTGTTTCTCTACTGTGTATCAGAGACAGAAAGGAAGTCTTTTAACCAGATCACCAATAAATTCCAGCACTTTTTCTTAGTGCTTATCAGAGAATGCAAATTTGATTTTCTGTGCTTCTAAGTTGTTTATCGTACTTATTGAAACCCCACCAAATAGATACAGCTGTAATACTTGCCAACAGCTTAGGAATAAAGTAGTTTGGAGAAAACTCAATGTCATTCCAAACACTTTTGCAGGAAGTTTGGTTGCCCACAGTCTTGTTAGACTGCTAGCTATACCCTGCAGCACACCTAAGACTCATAGGGTTAGCCTGACTTCCCCAGTCATTTCAGTGTGACTTTTCCACTGTCTGCTTTGGAAGTTCTATGGTTGTGTGGAGGAACTGAAGACATGTCAGGATCTGTAGAGTGAGGCTTGACAAAGCAAATACTGATGTCATTATGCACATGTATGATATGACACCAAGGCAGAGGGCTCCAGAGCAGAGGATCACAGAATCACAGAATGTTAGGAGTTGGAAGGGACCTTGAAAGATCATCTAGTCCAACCCCCCTGCCAGAGCAAGATTCCCTAGACCAGGTCACACAGAAGTGTGTCCAGACGGGTTTTGAATACCTGAACTCTTTCCAGCAGTTCCCTATTCTTCTTAAACTGAGGGGCCCAGCACTGGACACAATATTCCAGATGTGTCCTCACCAGGGTAAAGGGGGAGAAGAATATCTCTTGCCAGGGAACCTACCATAAAGTGGCAAAACCACAAAGGAAAAAGCACAGGGATGGATCAAAGTGATTTGTTAAACAATATTGATTTAAGTGGGATAAAAATGTTCTAATCAGAAAGCTTAATAGAGAACACCTGATTTCCACAACAGACCCAAATCAATTTAGTGTCTCCATCTCCAGGTAACCACACCCTCTAGCCATGCCTACAAAAACAAGCCAGTGTAAATAACTCCCACAGATCTTCCCACATTTTTTGTGTTTTCAGCTCTTCAAAAATAGTATATCACATGGTGAACATCAAAGCAATCAATAACTTAACTGTCTACTGATCATTTTAACAGTCATCATCTTCCTAGGTTGCATCCTCACATCAGGTAATCAGAAAATAGGCCTCCCATTTTGCAGGCTTCTTTCTGCTGCACTTCAGCTGAAGATGAATATACTATTTTCTGCTTCTTTTAGCTACCCATTCTCTTGGGAGTTGGCTTTATTTTGCTATTAATTCATCACCTCTCCATTTTATACACATGTAACTTTTCTGCAATTTTCTTCAACATCAAAGACTCAACAGCTCAAGCAACATTTTTGTTAGTAAGATCTTTTTCTCACATGCCACATCATTTACTCTCAGTAGGCCAAGAAGAGATTGGAGCTCTGTATGCTATTCATCTGTTTCTCATCTGATTGATCTGTTTATATTTTTTTATTCTAATTCTAACCTGCTGAAGTTATGGTCAAGGCCAAAGACCTGTTTTGCAAGGTTAAAAAAAAGAAGTAGTTTTGGTTATTATTGTCATTGAGTATATTCAAACAAATAGACCTTAAACTCTGTGACTTATTATTGATCCTTGTGGTGTCATTTATATCTATCAACTCCTGTGTTGCACCCACTTCAGGTTAATTTTTCTGGATATGTTGTAAATATAAAAATATATTTTAGACCCTATTTTAACAGTAACATTCCAAATATCAATGATTGCTTTTAATATAACTAGAAAATTTCCACTGTCTGGGAAATTCCTGGGACTTAAAGATACATGAGTGTGGTATTCTTTCGTATTGCACCCCATTGGTTACCTTATGACAGTGACATCTGGCCATCATTTACCCGAGAGAACCAGGAGAGGTCTGAAGTCTGCATGGATTCCTGAAGAGTCATGTGGGACATGTAAGCCTGTAGTTGGAGAACCATTCCACTTTTCTACAGGGGCACTTACAGTCTGCAGCAGACAGAAGGCCATCTGCACACAACTGAATGTTGCATTTCAGAATCCTGAGCTGTTACAGCACTTACTTACTCTCCTAAATTTGGAAAGGATAATGGTAAGTAAAAGTCTTGGTTTAGAACCTATTTCATTTTATGAAAATGAGCTTTTTTAGGATCCTCTATAGAATCAATGTCATGCCTCCCTATGTTCCAGTAACTGACCATATCACCATTTAATCTCAAAGTACATTCACATCACATTCTCATTTACTGCATAATACCAAATGTGTTTCTGTGACTTTCTGTATCTGCTCTCACATATTATCATTTTAGTCAGCCAACATCTCATACAGAAACATTTGAAAACCATAAAGTTTTATTTCTGTTTCCTGATAACTGATACTATTAATACCTGATTTGAATAATTTTGAAATATTAAGTATTTATTTCTGAAGAGACAGCATTATATTGAAGAATACAGTGGGTACTAACACTAAATCGGCTCATTATTTTTCTGTCCAGTACTATCAACTATTAAAATTATTGCTTTGCTCCAGTGTTTTGGCTGCAGTAGGTCTCCTATTGACAGGCCTTCAGTAAGTTTGTTTTTAAGCACAGGATGTTCATTAATTAGCTATGACTTTTTAATTTATTGCCATTTCCTAATATTTTAAATTCTTGTTTTATCTTTCATCTAATTTACACTCACTAGAATATGCAAATATAACAAATGTAACAGAGTTCAACTGTGGAGATGAATGTCCAAGTCATCATTGCAAATATTGCAAATACTTGAGAAAGTTAGGAGGTTTGTGGTTTTTGGTTGGTTTTGGTTGGTTGGTTGGTTGTTTTTTGTTTGTTTTTTAATGTATCTATTTAATGAGTCTGCTGTTATGAACTTGTCCTGCACCTGAAACAGGGTTTGTCTCCTAGATTTTCTTCTAGCTTTTCTCACAAAGCGAGCAAAGAGGTCATGAAGAAATGTTGATGAAATGCTTGATGGTGGAAACCTCTAAATTGAGGGCGTTCAGAAAAGTAAATTCATGTGGACTTTATTTGCCAGATAACTTGAGTGGGGATGTCAAACTTATTTGGTTATCATTGTTACATTAGGGCCAAATGATTTGATTTAATAAAATCCAAGGATAGTAGCCAGTTTTGTGGTATTTAAAATATAAGTGAAGGTTTTAGAACTCAGTAGGGAATTCGGTTGCTTATGACAGTAAATGAGTAACAGTATATAATTTGTGGTTGAAGTGTAGAAACAAGCGCTATTCAAGTTTTCCCCATGTCTTGTTATTAACTATTAAATGACTGGATTTTATAGAAACAATCTAACTACTGCAGGTTGGGATTGTAGGTTGTTGCTGCACCACCCAGCAATGTAATTTCTTCCTCACTAGACTTTTTTTTGTAGCCCTGGGCAGATTAAAACAAACTGGTAATACAGTCATCTTAGACTATATTCTCTCATTTGTATTTTTCATCTGGAAAATTAAAATGAAACATAAAGTAACAGCATGTTGCAGCCTGACTACATGCTGTGCTCTTTTCTTAAGAGTCCTTATCTCTTCCTGAAGATGACTAGGTCAAGCAGTAAAATATCATAGAACGTTACATACAGTATACTCCAACCAGCTAAATCATAGATCACATTATCATTAGTTCTATCATGTTTATCAATACAGTAATTAGGTAAGTCCACAACATGTTTATTAACTCAATAAAGTACCATTAAAAAATTACATCAGTAAATCACTATAAAAAGACACTGTTATTTGCTAAATTGAAGCACACAGAGATTGAATGCTATTCTGTAATAAATGTGAAAACACAATTGCTACAACAGCAATCCTTTGATGACTAAACTATGTTAGATCTTCAGTCTATAGAGCCAGCAGGGCAAAACTGTGCTCCCAGTTATGCTCAGCATAAAATAAGAGGATAATTTTCCCAGTATTCACTAGCAAAATGAAATGGGACTACACCATTTTGAAGAAAGGCATTTGTTTAGTCAAGGATAATAAAGAGGATATATATAGAATATTTTGGGGATACCCAATTGTGAAACAATTAATTTCCTCAAATACTAACAGTGAGTTTGGCTACTATTGCAGTATTACTTTGAATCATCACATTGATAAGGTAGATTACAGTGAGCTGCAGTCATTTATTTGCATACAGAATATCTTGTGACAAAATATTGCCTGGGCCATGTGGAATTTCCCTTGAATTTTGAAACAATTAAGGTGTTTGCTGTGTAAAAGTCCTGAGTCTAGCCCTTCAGGGGGCTGATTTTATTGAAGTGCCAGACCAGTAGTGAGCTTTCAGCAGCAAGTAGGGAGGTGAGTGAGGGTAACAGTGGGTATTTGACAGCAAAATCTAAAGTCATCTCTTTATTTGAACAGATTTCTTCCTTTCAGTGACCACCTGACCATTGGTACCAAACCAGTTTAGGGCTATTGTTTATCTGGTCGCTGATTAATATTTTGGACGATTAAGTAATCGACATTCAAAATGATCAATTAATCACAAAGAGACAAATAATAAATGGCATACTTATATTTTATTACAGCCCAGAGACCAAGCCTGTCCTCAGAGTTCCCATAAGAGAAATGAAGTGACTATCAGCTATAAATCGATGCCTTTGGCCATCTAACTTGACTTTTCAAAGAGATATTTCCATTAAAGAAAATACAGATATATTCTTGAGACTCTAGTAGACAAATTAGTTATTAATAAGTATATTTTCAAATAAGAGTGTTTTCAAATATCGGATTACTTTCAGTGAATAAACCCAGACTTTTAACTGTCCTGATGTCAGTGCAAACTCTCAGAAAAAAAAAAATGAGAACACATAATATGTGATAGCTATTGCATACACACATCAATATCTGTGTATGTATAGGAATGTAAGCATAAATATTTACATGGGTCTTTTTTGGTCCAGTGGTAAGCAGACAGGGTGCTTATTTTTTTATGACAACAAAGCTAGACAGAATTTGTAGGCAGACTGCTCAGGTTTCCATTAGACTCATGGTATGTGAGCCATAGGTTCTGAAGCTCTAAGAAATAGCAATTTTTTTTTTTACTCACCTTTCCTGCTGGGAGGAGATATTGAATTCAAATAGTATAATTATTCTGTTTATTTGATCTTTGAAAATAATACTTCAAAAATAATCTTGAGATGTATTCTACTACTAATTCAACTTCACTGAAATTCTTCAATTTACATGTATATAATTAAGATCAAAACCTAACTATCCATGTTCGCCGTCTCCAAACTGATACATAAAAACTTCTATCTGAATCTCTTAAGAATGAGTTCAGTCTCTTTATAGTTTTAAATATGAAAAGAAGGACAGCATGAAACTAAAGAAAAGTTGGAAATACCTTCTAACTGTAGGAATTTTCTCCTCACATCAATATGATGATGTTTTTCTACTTCCAATGATTCATTTTAGGCAGTAATTCATAAGGTTGAACATTGTGATTCCACATGTAAAATATCGGTTATGATAATGACTTTTTGCAAGATATGAACAAAAGGAAAATATAGGATCATAAGATTGTCAGAGTTGGAAGGGACCTCAAAGATCATCCAGTTCCAAACCTGCCTGGCAGGGACACCATCCACTAGATCAGGTTACCCAGGGCCCCATCAAGCCCTGTTTTAAAAGCTTCCAGGGATGAGGCTTTCACAGCCTCTCTGGGCAACCTGTTCCACTGCCTAACCACCCTCATAGTGAAGAACTTCCTCCTAATATAAAGCCTAAATCTACCCACCTCTAGCTTACACCCATTTCCCCTGGTTCTATCACTGTCTGACCTCCTAAAAGGTCCCTCACCAGCTTTCTTGTTATATTAAGTGAACATGGGTGTATGTCTCAAGGGGATCTTACAAGGTGGAGTTGTTTGCAACAGTTGCCCTTTATCACAGAGAAAAACATTTTTTTTTCTATAATTAGAGGCCTATCAGCCCCACTCAAGACAGTCTTCACTGTAAAGAAAATGCTGTTCACTGTGTTTTTAGATTTATTTCTGCAGCAATTCACATCCCCTGTTGATGGTCTGAGTTTCTGTTATTCATATCTAACTATGGATGGCATCTAATGCCTTCTCTATAGAGCACACTATCTGTTAGTGAAAGAAATATGCACAAATTTCTTTGGTTATTGTCAGCATTTAACCATGTCTAATTAGTTTAAATAACAAGTTGCAAGCCTTATCAGAGCTGAACCCTACCATAGTATAAGCCTGAGACATGGAAGATCATAATTCTCAACTCTCTGATCTATTCTAAGTTTACTTCATCTCTTGCCTTTGGTTTTAGAACAGAAGACTGTGCCTTTTCCTATTACATGACTGCCACTTTATGACTTTGAATCTGTTTTTTTGTAGCCAGCGTGGTCATTCATGAACAATTTGACATTAAACAGAGCCAATGCATTAATTCAATAATACAAGAGTTAATTTCAACAATTTCTCTCTTTTGTCTTTTCTCCTTAATGGTGATTTCTTGAAGAATATATGATGAAATTGTCTACTTCAAAGATGATAGTCATGAAAGCAGAGCTTATGTAGGAATAGGGTTAAACTGCTGTAACTCTCATCTAACTAGAAATAGAAATGTACAGAAAAAGAGTAAAAAATCTTCAAAACTATTTGCAAGAGCCAATTCTTCCATTTAAAATTTCTCACAGGTACATTTTCCAGCATAAAACCAATTAAAAAACTAAAATATCAAAGATACTGAATGAGACAAAAATAAGAAATACAGTAAAAAAAAAGAAAATTAGCAAATAAAATTTGTCCTATTAAACCCTAAGACTTTGGTCTGGGAAAACGTGTACTTATTTTTAGCTTCTGTGAGGTGTTCTGGTGCCACAGCAAAATGATTCATTTACATGTGATTATACAGTTCAGTAGGAAAAAACACTTCATGAATAATTCCTCAGGAAATAGTCTTCAGTGTTAAATCCTCTGTCTTCAGTAGAAATCCTTTACAGTCATATGGAAGTGCCAGACAAGGTGGAGTGAGATAAGACAGTGAATGAATGCTGTCCAAGAGAACAAACCGGAATTACAGGTACTTAAAGGTGGCAAGACAATAAGGTGAAAAATGCCCCTTACAATAATTTTACTAACAAAAAGTAAAATAATTCAAGACAAATATGAATTTGGTGTAACAATGGATAAGGACTTCAGAAGGTACCAACCAAGTAGTATTTGTCTCAAATTACACTAGCTATGATTTTGTCCTAGAAGGACAAAACATCAGCTTGAAACACTTGATTGTGTTAGCTTATGTTTTGCCCTCCTCTTATTTGTTAAGAGTACCTTGAATCATAGGGAATTGATGTGAATCAGAGCTGCATTTTTTCAGCTGCTTACTCTCTGAATCATTATTAATCCCTTTTTCTCTTTTCACTTTTCTTAGCACAGCTGTTTTTGTAGCATTCCTTAGCTGGTATTCACCTTTCCTATTGTCTTTTGTTGAGTACTGAGGTCAAGTCCTAGCTCCAATTTTGCTACAGTACTAAATTCAGGTCAACACATTTTCAAATAGGACCTTTGTGCTCTTTTTTTTCATGCTGACTGTCATACATTGGAAGAGGTTGCTGGATTTCTGTAGATGCATTTCATTCTATCACTAAAATCTTTTGTTCCAGTGGTTTGAAAATAATAATAATAATAGAAAGGGTAGCTTATCATCTGATGTGTTATGGCACCTGCCTTCCACACAGCTCAATATTGTATCATATACTTCCCTGGGTCTTGCTCTTCATATAGACACAGAAATCTGCTTGTTTCCTAGATTATAAAATAAATAGGTCAGAGGTCTATCCTTGTTCAATATATTGTAAAGCATCTATCAGAAATATTGTAGAAAACCAGTTTCTGCTGTTGGAAATTATCAGTACCAGTATACATATTTTATCTGCATTGATTATCTGAATAGTTAGTCACTGAAGTAAAAGGATGAAAGAAATGGATCTATGCATATGTCTTCAGCTTTTTCAGCTATTTAAAATCATGACAATATTAATTATTCCAACTTTTTTTATATAACTTTGGCAGTATTTACACTCTAATATCTGTTTCTACAAGTAAAGTTTTCATACTGTGGTTATCTTCATATGCCTGTCATGATAAAAACCATAACTTCAGCATAGATGTTAGGGTGGAATGAGCTTCATCAATATAACTCTAAGCAGTAGTATCCAGCAGAGGGCTGAGGAACAAACAGTGTAGTGTGGTGGGAGCATGGCAATCTACTTCCCATACTTTTCTCAGAAAGCATCTCAAGTCCATTTCAGTCTCTCTTCTTCCCCTGCTACTGCAATATTTTCAAATCAAGTTCTTTATTACCCTGTATATCAGCATATAGTTAAGATTTCATTATTATTTTGGATTCAATTTGGACATTTTTTTTTTCTCTAGCAACAAGCCATCTGTTCTGTTGGCAGATGCATGCATATTCCTGTAATTGTTGTCATTCTTAACATAGTGCAAACCATCCACAATTCAAAGGACAAGACATGCTATATTTGTGAGTTGGCCAAATGTGTATTGTTGTCAAAATTGCTTAACAAAACATTAGCAGGAACAATATTTGATTTTCTGACTATTTAGGATATGCATCTGTGTTACCAGGATTAGAAGAGAGGATTTTTTTGAAACTGCAAAATATTATGTCAGTCTTTCATATATTATTCTACTGTTTATGATGTAGGTCTTGTTACTTTTGTAATATTGGGATTTTTCTGGAGGAGGAGAGTATTGACACCAGTTAAAGGTGACAGATGTTTGCTTGTAAGACTGACCTCTTCTATATGTGGACAAGGAAAAGTAATGCAGATTTCCTCCTATTATTAATATCCATGCCTTGTCTTGGGTGAGGAAGAAAAAAAATGAAGCCAAACTCTTCACTGTAAAAAAACCCAATCCAACCCAAACCAAAAACAACCTTGAAAAAAAAGAAAGCTGGGGAAATTATACCATGAAAATACTGAATCCTTTGCTGAATCCTTTATCTTCATATTTTTACTTTCATAGAAAGCTAAAAATTGCAGGTGATAGTAAAGTAGGAGCTGACACAATATAGTTTTGACAATAAAAGATCATTAGACTTTGAGGATTCCCTTCTTAATGGGATCATCTTTGGATACAGAGATACCTTTTTGTATCTTTCTCTTTGTATTTTAAAAATGAGGGAAATAACATTAAGCTGCAGATCCACCTACAAAGGAGATACTAGATCATGTTTGTTGGGAACACAGCTACTCATAACAATTCACTACAATTTCTATCTTTATTTTTAATTTCATAACATTTAAATGAGTAAAATTAAAATACATAAACTTGAAACAAAGATATGAGCAAGGTGTAACATGCTAGTGACTGGAATTAATAAGTACAGTCTCTTGGAAGTACTTTGTAACTTAGGTATTGGATGAGGTGATGGTATTGCTGCTGAATTGAGAGAGGTTTTCAAAAGCCTGATCCAAAATCCAATACCATTTGTGGAAAAACTATCAGTAATTTCAAAAAACTTTGGTTCAGTTCCTAAGAGGATATTTGTTTTCTTTCGTATGAGATTCTTTGAGATCCAGCAGCTGGCCCATGTCTATTTTCTTTGTTTCCAGATGCTTGTTTAAAGGTATAAAACCACCTTTTTGATCCCCCATCCTAACATCAAAACCACAATCCATCTCATCAAATGAGCAAATTACCAGGAATAAGAGTTTGTAGTTTTATAGAATGCTTTTTCTTGGTATTTTGGGAATTTTTTTTCAGAGTTTAAACATTTAAAATGTGAATGTTAACAAACAGTAACCTCTGTTCAGTGCTGTCAGTTTCTTTCATCTGAAACTGAATAAAGGAATATGTGCTCACTTCACAACCAGGACTTAAGGTGAAGAATTGTTTTAAAAAGTCTGCCTAGGACATACTATACTGGGGCAACCAATTAAGTTTATAAAGTTTCTATGAAGTGTTGCAACTTTTTAATTCTTCAGTGATTTAAACCCTATCCTGTCTTATTTCTCATGATTATATACTCACAAACATGAAATAGGAAAGGAGATGGTAGAGAATACGGAGGGATCTCTCTCAAAACTGCATTCTTTTCTTCCAAGTGTTTTTGCTGTTCGCATCTCAGTAAAACAATGCAATACCTCGTAATAGTTACAGGACAGCAAGACCACGACACCTATTCAAAGACAATTCAGCCATAATTCTTTCTTCCTTCCTCCCTTTGTCTAAGAGTAATGGAATTTGAGAAGGTATAAGCACCTTTGAGCAAGGATACTTATGTTGTCAAATAAGAATAGATATCTTTAGTGGTGGAATATAATAACAGAGGAAATGATAGACAATAAATAACTGTCTTTAGGAATCAGTGAGACTTTCAGAGAGCTGCATTGTAAACGAACTCAGATGTTTCTGTGAACATCAATCTCTGTGAAAGCTTTGCACCTGAACACTAACATCCACCTGGTGCCACCTTGCTGGTTAAATAAACAGAACATGGGGACAAAAAGCACAAAATCTAGTGGTGTTTTTTTAACTTTCATTTCTTTCTCTGATTGACACTGAAGTCTTTGTACAGTCTACTGGGCTTTTTGCAGACAGATTACTGCCATTGTCCCTGAATCCATGTCAATGTGTGCCAATTTACCAGAGTAGTTCCTCTGTGGAGAACAATTACTAAAATTTCTGGGGTAGGAACAGGCCATTTCTCCTATTAAAAGGTTTTTTTGTTCCAAAGATTATTATGAAATGGTTTAATGAATTTTACTTGAGGTACACTACTCACTCCCTGAAGCTGCTAGGAGTTATATCTTCTGTGTACACATCTCCAGATAAGTGACAGACCACTTATAATATTTGTTTTACTACAAAGCTATGGCTGAATACCAAAATAAGATTATTTTGCCAGGAGAGATCAATTCCTCTCCTGTCATTGCCTGATGATGTACAGTTCACATAAGAATCAAATTGGTCAGAAAAACAAAGGTTTCTCATACGAATAAATTGCAGATTGGCCACCTGGGAAGTGCTGATAAATGAACCTGCAACATTTCAGAGAGATCAGCGGTGATCCTGACTGAGACTAAGTAACTCCATCTCAAAAAAATGTTGCCAGGAACTTGAGGGTGCTCAGTAACTTTTGGGTTTATTTTCCTGCTGTTCAGATAGCCATAAGGTTAAAGAAAAAAACAACCACATAGATGAACCATCATCTTAAGTTGTTTAAAAATTATTTTCTTAAACCCTTCCTAATTTCCAGATTGAGAAATTTTGGAAGAATAAGCCTCCCTTCATACATTTCTGGGCAAAAAAATATCTTTATGAATGGTTGTAAATCTACTGTAATTATGAGATTATTAGGTGGATTCCTGTAATTCTTTGAAGCCAGCAAACAAACAACAAAACCCTCTACACTATTCCAGAGCCTTTATTTGAAAGAGTATTAGAACCAAAGACCAATGTTTTTGTCTTTTACAGCTGTAGAAGACAGTGTTGCAAACTCATTAATAACAAAAATAAACAAGGAAAATGACTTAATTTTATGCTTTAGTAGGTAAGGAAGCCAACAAAATAATATCAGCAAACTATAAAACTTTAAACATAACAGATTATAAATAGCAAATTATCTTTGTATTTTGTAAAGTGTAATTTAATTTTCATTACTAACATTCATAGTCCAAACAGTGATAAAGCTTATTATGAAAAAAAAAAAAATCTTATCACAAATTTTCCTGTCTTAAATATTTCATTGGAAAGGGACCATTCATTTTTATGTCTGCAAATTACAAAATACATAATTGTTAAATATAAAATTAATATTATTCTGATGCATATCCTTTTTAGAATGTTCAACTCTTTTCCTTAAAATGAGGTAATAATTCATATATACTAATCACAGTATCAAGTCCAATTAATATATTAGCAAGTTGTGTAATGGTGATTGTGCCATCAAAGTACATTAGGTGATACATAACTGTCAAGGAAGCAGGCATTAACATAACCAGTGCCCTTTCCTGTGTAAAATTATTGTTTGATTCATCACTAATTGTAAGGTAAAGATTTTAGCTGCCAGCACTAGAGAATGGAATGTGAAGAATTTGAGTTATATCTGAGAGTAATGAGCTTAAAATCTGCTTAGAAACTGAAGCAAGAAACCTTTAGTCAAGGTTCATGGCCTTCTTCTCTTGGATGAATATGCAAACATGACAAACCCTAAGACAAGAGTGAGTTTTCCCATAATTTACTGAGTGGAAAACATCAGTCTGCCTGAATGGCTGCAATTGCTCTAAACTATCATTGGAAGAGACTGGAGACTGTGCAGGCAACTTACAGCATGTGAGCTTCCAGTTCTGTGGCGCTTAGTATGAGACTGGTTTATGTCAAGAGCAGAACCTCATGGTTTTAATTAATTGCCAGGTGTTCACAACACTACTGCATACTGTCATGCAGTTCCATTAAAGGAAAGCTTCAAAGCAACTGCAGAGCCATGAAGAGAAAAGTGCACAGCACCTGCCCACACTTGTTCTTTTCAGAATGACATAAAACCTACACTGAACTCATCAAAAGCTATAAAAGGAATATTTGTATGGGCTGCATGTCACTTCAGAAATCTGTAACGGTATCAGAGCACAAAACTTATTCTGTGCTTTTTTATATGTTTCCATTGTTTTTTGTCTTGGTGCTTAGAAGAAAATATAAGGTACATAGTGCTGTTCAAGAGTGGTGGCTGAAATCTATCATAATACAGAACTGACAAACTTTTAATGAGTTAGTTATCTCTTGTAGTCTGTTCAGTGTTGATGCAGCAAATGACTCACTGAATATTGGAGACAAACACAGAAGACAATTAATGCTAACTGTAACATAAATAGGAGTAAATAATGATATAAATAATAATAACCATAGAATTGATACAGAAGTGACAAAAACAATTAGAAAGCCACTACCTAGTTGCAACTTGAAGTCATTCCAACTTGGCAGCAAACTTTCAAACTTGGACATCTAACTTCATTGTATGAAAATAACTAGGATTTATCCAAAGAATTTGGAGACAGAAGTTCCAAACTACCAGATTCACAGATTTTTAAGGAAAATTTGTGGCAACTGAGAAGGGAGAAAACAAAAGAGGTAGCATGGTGTTTTGGAAACTGCACAATCCTATGAAGAATTCTAAATTGTATTGCTCTTTCAGAGAACCAGGAGCCTGAACAAAGATCTGAGCTGAATCAGAATGGAAACACTGTCCTGACCTTTATGGGAAAGAGAAGTATATTGCTGTTAGCTTCTGCTATGGATTCAGAAAACTTCATAGATGTCATCTGAGTTATATGTTACTGAGAATAGAATCTGGTTGATGAGATACAGCTTTGGATTTGATATAGAAACTGTGTTTAACATCCCATTGTTTAAATGAATTTGAATTCTGTTTTATGAATTGGGAAAATTTCAGACACTTTTCAAATCTGGTTATTACTATACAGTAATGATCCATTTGCATAATTTCTATAATAATACCAAACATCAACTCCATCTTTAATAGAAGTAAAGTTAGCGTTTCCATCTAAAGTACCATGACTATCAATACAAGGGTTAAATAAGTTCCAGATCACAGGCAATCACACTATGCCATCAACAACCAGTGACCTTCTTCAGGAGAATGAAGTCAAACACTCCTTGCCAAGAGCCAACCATGCAATATAATTATCTGCTTGTCCCAAAGTGACTGGAGATTTCCGTCCTCCCTGCCTAAAACAGCTGACCACATTTTTCTCTGAATTCATCTAATAAATTGACATAAATGTTCTTTTCTATACATATCTTGACATCTGCTACTCTTATTCCAGAACTCAAGAAGGACTTGGATCCCTGAAAGTTTGCCTGCTTTTTCCAATTATATGCAGATATTCTAGTAAGAGATATCACTTTTACTTGAAAGCTTTGCCAGAACCAATCAGATAATCTAATATATCAATTACTCTGAGGGACTAACAAGAAAGGATTAATGAAAAAAAGGGGGGTAGGGTGTAAACTCCTAGGCAGAGCAGATCATCATATTTGGTAGTGTAGAGAGGAAGGAAATTAATGGATGAAGGTTGCTTGAGAGGTAGAGTGGACTAAGTAGTTAACATTTGAAAATAGTATTGTACATAGCAGATGTAAGAAATCAGTCAGGTTGTGCAGTAAAGCAGACTGCTGATATAGCACTTTGATCTTGCTTATTACAATTTTGGAAAACAACATATAGTGACCAGTGAAGGAAATAAAAGATTTGAGAAGAACAAAGGAATTCCTTATTCTGCAAAGCATTTCCTTTGTTAGAATCACAGAAACACAGAATGTTAGGAGTTGGAAGGGACCTTGAAAGATCATCTAGTCCAACCCCCCTGCCAGAGCAGGATTCAGGCTAGGCACATGACCCAGTTTTAAACCCAAAAGTTTCTAAGGAGAATCCCTAACTATATATTTGTTCTTTCTGGATTTACCATGTTCCTCATTCATGCAAATACAGTTGAGGGGATCTGCCTTTTGAACATACCTGATATTAATGCATACCCAAAAAAAGTAAAATTCGTGACCCACGTACATGAAGTAGGATGTTGAATTGGTCTGCCCCTCAGTTTCTTGGAATAAAGAGACGGTTGTAAAGGGAAATTAATTTCTGCAAAGTACTTCTGTACTGCAGAAAATAAATAAGCCTGTCTAGTGAATGAATTGAATGATCATGCAGAATAAAGGCATCATCCATTTTGAACACTAAGGACAAACCAATTTAGTCAATAGTTGTTAAGAGGCATCATCTTTCCTGTGCACTGTGACAGGCAACTTTCTCAGTTTTACAGATCATTGTACTATTCTGCATGGAATCTCCATATAAAAGTGACATGAAAGACTGTATAGGCAATCTTATTTGTGTATGATGTCAGGCTTCACATTCTAGACTTTTCAGTTTTCATTACTGCTATGCCTAATTATACAAGTTTTAAAGGAATTTTGTTGTTAGCAGTTGCTGGTTTTGTTTTGTTAAGCCTGCCTCATAAGCCAATATCTGGTGGTGCTGAACATTACATTTCCTACAAGAGCTGTCAGAAATTCTGCATGTTTCCATGTCCAGCTCATTAAACATGTGGTTCTCTATTTCATTTACTAATGAAAATGGTAGAACTGTGCTTGGATTTTTAGATAGAAAGGTGAAAAAACCTGGTTTGTTAATGCAAGATTACCCAATCCTATGTACGAGAGAAAATATTTCTTTACATGTCTACTTGGTGTTCACATGCAGAATATTCCAAGGAAATACTGTTAACAGTTCAGTAGCTGCTGCCCAGTTGTATATGTAAAAGCTTTTGAAAGCTGAACACTGGTCCTTCAATCAGCAGGTGGTGTTTTTTGTAAATTGATCTTTTAACCAGTGGCCTTTACAAATCTAAAGTTAGATGTACATGAAACCTAACTAAATGTTAATAAGAAATTAAATCTAAAATCAACTAAGGGTTAATCTTGTTTACATGCCACCCTAAGGTTCTGTACTTCTTAACAGAACTATTAGATAATATAACAATATATTTGTGTGACATCTTGTCTTTAAAAAATATTCTGGGATAGGCTTTTGCCCTATGATTGTGTTATATCAGCTAGGAAAGAAGAATTTGAGGGCTGTGTTCCAGTAAATTCTGATCTGTACTCCAGCTGCAAATGCTGACTTCTCTTACTGTGCTCATTAATGTACAATACTCTTCAAGCGTGGCTGAGTTTCAAGACAAAGATAAGAAGGGAGGTCCAGCTCTCACTCAGAGAAGTGGAGGGATTGTTCCACACATGCCAGGTATATTCTTTGAAGCCTTCCTTCAGACAGAACCCTCTATCTGAATATGGACATATATCTTCTTTCTCTCTCTGTCAGGACTTCCATAAAAGTATTCAGGGCTCGAAAAGAAACCAGAGGAAGGAAGAAGTGTCAAAGAGAAGACAAATGGAAAAAGAGAAGAAAATTAGAGAAAATCTACTAGAATAAAACAATCAGCAACACATTCCATTGATCACAATGTTTAATTAACTATTAAAACCTGAGACCTTCCATACATTTTTTCATCAATGATAACTAAAAAGATTTTTGTCTCTCAACCATGTTCTAGCTAGATATCTGTGAAATCTCAGCTGGGCTGTCTACAGGCATGGGGAGAGAAGTACGTAATGCATTTTGAATAGATTTCCTATGTTTTCTTTACTAAAACCAGAGAATGTGGCACTGTTAATATTCATATATAAAAAATTCTCTCATACCTTTTGCAATATTTTAGTTTCTTATTTGCTGTACTGTAAAAGCCTTCTATCAACTATGTATGTGAGAAAAATACATTGCTGAGAGCTTAAAAACTAGAAACAAATACACAATAACTTGTGTGCTCTCTAGCAATAAAACTTGTCATAGTCAGTAGATAACATACTGCATTAGCTGGCTTTTATACTTGTGGTAAATACATTTGATTACATCTTTAAGACTTCCGCAAGAAAATCCATAAATTATATACCACTATGTTAAAGAAACACAAATCAAACACCTTCCTTTCTCTGTCTCTGTCACTTAGCCCTTCCTCAAATATAAATAAACACAAGACTATTACCAGGTTCCCCATCAACTTAAGCCAGAAATCATACTTTAAAATATGTGTTGTGATAAGAATTGCAGAGAATCTTAACATCTTTTCTAAATTCCATCTGTAGGTAATTCCATTACTTATGAATTCCACAAACCATATTCCAAAACATTTTTAAATTCCATGAAGTTTATTAGCTCCATTGGAGCCAGATAATAGCACACAGTTTATATTTGTGGATTAACCATATCCTACCACCATCTCTCCTGCCAGTGAAACTGTGTCTTTTTTATCATTAAATCAGTAAGCTAAATCAGTCTGTGTCACCTGTTCATACCAACTAGAAGCCTTCAACATAAATTTTGGTCACATCTGGGTTGTCCACCCAAATCAGCAACTGCTTTCACTAAGGAGATTGGGAGTGGTCAACTGCTTTAAAAGGCATAGCCAGAGCCTTCTAGTTAGCCAAACGACCAAAGAGTGGGCTCTGATATTGTTTTGCTAACACACACATGGATATAGACTAGGTTTCTTTTTACTTCCATCTTTTGACACCATACAGCCTCTGTTGCTCCTATATGTAGCAGCAAAATCTCTTTCAAATGGAATATAGTGAAAGGCCCTTTACAAAACTCTATTTAAACAAAATCCCTAAGGCTAAGTAACTTGATGCTGGACACTATTTCAGATTGCAAGAGGGGCTATGAAAGACACAAGTTAGCAGAACTGTCTTACTACTTATAACACTGAGGACTTGTTTGTTCTCACTGCAGCATCAAGTGAGGAATTAGACAGAATGGTGCGTGGATATAAATGTGACTAAATAAATTGAAAACAGATTTTTGCCAATTGGAGATTTAATAAATTATGTTGATGAGAAAATAAAGCCATTGCACTCACATATAGGAACATAGCTGAGTAAGAACAACTTCCACAGATCTGTTAGCAGGAGGGCAAGGAGGGGGAAAAAAAGAAGGTGTAGTGACTTTTTTACTGTGATAAAATCCGAGCAGCATTGCTAGTGTTTCCTTTCAAAATCTGTCTATTTATTCTGGAGTTAAGAGGCAAACTTGAAGGAAAATTTCCTGCATGTCTGATTTTCTCTTTTGCTTTCAAATTCCTTTTGATACATATTTCAGAAACTTAGTAAAACAGCTGCACCATGAGCATGATCATGAACTACTGGAGACTTCCTTATAAATACTGCCAACAGGAAGGAGATGTTATCTTAAAAGAACATGTGTCAGGGGACAAAATCCCTCAGCTTCAGAAACAGTTCTTGTATTGCTGACTTTATCCACAGTCTTAAGTTCAACAAATTTGGTCTCAGGGTCAACAGAGGAATCAAATTCAGGCAGGAGCAGAAGACTTGCTTCTGTCATCTTCAGACTAAGATCATAGAAAGCACGTTTAGAGTATCTGAGCCCAAGTACTCTGACACCATTTTGCCTCTGATAGATTGGAAGACAACAACACTGAGGGATAAAGAGGTGGAAATTACTTTAAAAATATGGATATCGATTCACATTCTAGTTCTAGGAGGAGGTGCATCTTCATGGTTAAGAAAATTCATTAAATATTAGTGGGTGTCTGTTTATCCTGAGACTTTGCATTTGCTTTTAAAATACAACTACTGCAGGTGGTGCTGTAAAGATCTTTTATAATCTAGGGTATGTTGACAGTTCCGTGTTTAAGATGTGCCAAGTTCATTAGGAAACCCTTTGTCAGTCTGAAACTTTGGAAGAGTTTCTCTGACAAATTTATAGTTTGATAGACAAAATAATATTAGATCATTCCAAATGGCTAGATGTTGGTTGGAGTGTGTTTACCAAGCCTTCCATTTTCCTACTGAAATTTCACCAGTTGCAGTTTTATAGCTTTTAACACTCATTCATGTCCCAGTACCACAAATTCTGTCTGGTTATTCTTCTAGAATCTATTCAGCCTTTGTCTGAATCAAAATCATATGATGACTATGTTAATTCTTAAAGATAGACTGTTAGGTGATGAGCAGGACATCTCTTTAATCTATATTCTTGTATAAAGCTTGATCTCTTTCCTTTTAGGTGATGGAGAATGGATGCCAGCTCTGTGCCTTGCTGTTATTCATGTTCTTGTCAGACCATGAGGCTTTCTAGGATGCTTCTGACAACCCACTCCTAGTTATCCCTTTCTAAAGGCTCTACAATATACCTTAATATTACCTGATGTACATATATCATATAGCCCTTTACCATACAGCCATTTAGTGATGGAGAATAGTAGTGTATTGGTTACATGATGCATGAATAATTCAATTACACACAAACTCCATTATCTCTATAAAAAGCTGTTCAACTTGTCCTGGATAAAAGATCTGTCTCTGCTTCCTGTAAAACAGATATCCTGAATTCTAACAGAGATTCAGATCCCAGGTATACAACTCACTGATCTCACAGGCAGAAGACTTGATTTGGATTTTCACTGCATTTTGCTACTGTTGCTGCTGCTAAGTCTCCCATTTAATTAGTCAAGTACAGTTTTTATACTATCTTCATCTTTCTTCTATCTGTGAAGTTCATCTGTATTCTGTACATCACAAGAAAAATCAAATGCAGAAACA
Source organism: Galbula dea (assembly GCA_013399015.1). Taxonomy (NCBI): domain Eukaryota; kingdom Metazoa; phylum Chordata; class Aves; order Piciformes; family Galbulidae; genus Galbula; species Galbula dea. Next base: position 180,458 of record VWZX01009113.1, on the reverse strand, counting down.
AATGCAAGATGACCTTTCTGAAGCTTCCTTTTAAATAGGGATGGAATTCACCTTTGATGATTTATTAACATGAACATTTGTAGATTGTGGCTGTATTGCAGGCTGCTCACTATATTCAGTATTGAAAATTCTGTGCCAGTACCTGTGCCTGACTTGTGAATATTTTGCGGATGAGATGCATTTGCCAGCCCTGCTACATTTGCCTCCACGCTGAGATGAAACCTCAAGGAAATGTCTAGTTAAATCCTTGTGTGTAACCCCACAGTAGTCTAAATTCTCTTTTGCTAAATAAAAATTGCTGAATTGAGAGATGGCTATCATCCAAAACAAGCTATTGATAAAATCTGACTCTCTGATAACTATGTAGTAAATTGTCCGTAAGGGGTTTTAATCATCTGACCATTTTAATGTGACATGATTATTTAAAAGAATAATATTTTTGCTTTAATCCCGGAAAGACAGGAACCAAGCCCAAAGCATCTGCTGAATATTCTTTGAGTTGCAAAACTTTGTGATATAGGAAAGAAACCAGGAAGTGCTAGGGAGAAGCTTTAAAGAAAACTGAATATTCGGACCCAGTCCCAGATAAATAAATACAGTGAAGAAACAAAATCAGAGAAAATCTTGGAAGTGTTTATTATTGTTTCATCCAGGTTTTTAATGTTTTCAGCTTAAATAAGAAGATAATATCTCCAGGACCATGTAGAGTTCATGAAGACATGAACTGTGATCTAAAAGTACCTTCCAGGGTGGTCCGTTGTGGAAGAGTAAGAGTGCCAGACAGGACAAGCATGTCTAGAGTTGTACCTACCCAAAATGAGTTCAGAGGGAAAGTAAGGAAACTTCAGTGTTTGGTTTTGTGTAACAGTATCTCATCAAAGCCTGCTTTGTTCCAGTTTGTAATGGGGCCACAAAAGCTGTTGAAATTCTGTTGAAATTATAATAGAGACTACCTGGAAGAGGAAAAGGTATATAGTGAATGAAATACATTCCTCCAAGAAGTTTGTGAATTCTTACAAGAGCTGTTACTTCTAACTGTCACTGTCACACCTGGTGATGAACAGAGGAGAAATATGAAAAAAGAAGAATGAAAAAGAGAACCAAGTGAAATAGCTGCATCTGTATGTAATAAACTGACACCTACCCCATATCTTGTCTCTATGGACAGATGCAAACTCCTCTTCCAAGACATGGAGATGCCCAGGCAATATAAAGAAGTAATCTGTTACCAACTATACCCTTCATATGACAGGTAGAAGATTGACTCTGATGCATTTTTTCATACCAGTGGGAAAATTAACTTGGTGCATCTTAGTGTAGTGTTTTGCAGGAATTAGAGCATACCAAGAAAGAGAGAAAAACCAAATATCATTCTGTTAACAGTAACTTATGCAAGTGTCAGACAGAAATCTAGAGTCTGATCAAATTTAAAGAAAATCTTAGACTCAAATAACACAGCAGTTGCATACATATAGAAAAATAGAAATATAGTGCTAAAAAAATCCAATCAACCAATCAAAAAACCAAATGGAGGAGCTGGATAAAATAAAAAGTGAAAAAGTTAGCTCATTAAGCAATTTGATGCAAAAAATCAAGAGAAAAACAAAATCTCAAGTTTCTACTCTGAACTCAGGGTTGTTTTTTTCTGAACTAATTGGATTTACCTTAGAGAAGGTTGCTTCTGATTAAAATCAATGTAACTGAGTCAAACTCAAGAGTTCAAAAGGTTTTTACCTGGGCATCCTTTATAACCATAATTTCTGAAGCTCAGATTATAATAGAAAATTAGACCTTTCATTCATCTCTTTCATTATTTCCAGGTACACCAAATGATTTTTGATAAGTTAAATGATTCCTGTGAAATAGCTGAACCACTATTGGTGTGGAAAAAAGGAAAAATAGAAAAAGGGATAATCTTGCTCTCCATGTTTGTCCTGAACAGTAGATTAAATAAATGGCTTTACTGAAACTCATCTAACCTGTGATATGTAAATGTACAGCTGAAAATTACCATGTGTGTATACAAAACACTGTGGAATTATATTTTCCAAGATACAGCCAGTAAATACACAACTTATTTTTCCACTTACAAAAAAGTTTAATAGAATGGGTTTTAAAAATAGATCTCTCTATGTGAAAGTTAAAATCCATTTACAGTCATTTAGCTTTGCTTTCATCATTCCAAATTTTAGTGTTCCCCAAATGAAGCCCCTCACAGCAGTGTGTTAACTAACTTATCATCACGTGTATATTCTGCAAAAGAATTGTACATGTATAAACCAACCATTTGTGCATCTACCATGCATCATGAACCATTTAAAATAAAATAAATTGACTTTTATTTTTATTTTTGTCCTTATTTTGCAAAATTTTACAGAAGTTTCACAATATAGAGAACACAGAAAAACTCAAATAGAAAATGTAGGTAATTTACATATATATTTTCGGTGATTCTTTTATAATCTATTCAATGTAATCATCAGTGAACTGCTATAGATAATTTCCCTATAATTTTCCTCCTCCTACATCATGCATTATAACTGCTTTCATCCTCCATACCATGTGTGCTGGTGTCTTCCTGCTCCTCCTCCACCCTGGATATAAATAGAAAGAAAAAAAATATATTAAATCAAGTAAATCAAGTACAGTGCTGATTTTCATTTTGATGGTTAAGGTTTTTTTACTAAAAAAAATTAATCAAGTTTGAACTCAAAGCACTTGATTTGATTTAGTCTCCTCATTTTGACCTCAAACTCTAAACCCAAAAAATCCAGAGTGTCACACCTACCCAGCACCATTAGGTTCATTATTAGATACTTGAGTGGAGGTTAGCACAGAAAAAGAGCTGTGTTTGGATTTCTGTTCTGCTCATCTCATGCATTTCTTGATAAGAAGACAAAAGAATATGTGATATGTGTAGAATCAAATCTTGCTTTTTAGTGTGATTGTCTCAGCTCCTCCTGTTGCACATTGCTCCTGTTGCCACACTCAGGTTCTAAGCTCCTCATTTCCTAGGGAGTAAGCTGGCTTTGTGCATTGTATTTAGTGTCATTTACAGAACTCCCCACATTGGTCATGTGCCCTGGGACCCTTTATACCTACACAGCAATTACTGAAAAGGAAATCAAGTTTTACTGGTGTTAACTGAGATTTACCTGTGAATCACACAATCTGCCCTTCAGTCACATTATTCATAGAATTTTTGCCTCTGTGATCTGGTTGCTTATGTAATTTATTTGCCACAGTTTTATAATCAAGGTATTGCATGGAGCACAAATATTTAATATATTTATTTAACAGTTAAGCACATCCTGGGTATTTTTTCCTGCTCCATCCTTAACCCCCAGCCTCACAACAAACCAGTTCTGGAGGCAGTTCATGCTGTTGTTAGAAGCAGTCTTCGATGGTGAAAAAGAAAGGTGGTTGCTTGAGATCCTTTTGAAGATATGGCTCCCAATATATCTCAGGTATTCATCACTGTCATCCCAAAAGTACAGGCACATTCCAAAGTTTTAGACAGTGGCTTGCGTATTTCATTGCAGTACTGTTAGACCTGGTGTGAAGCACAGTAAACTACAGAACTAAACACAGCTTCACATAAGCCAATGAAGCTACGGAGAAGATGTGTAATATATATTATTATATTTGATTTCATTCCTCAGGTGACTGGCTCTTTTAAAAATATACAAGTTGGAAAGGAAAGGAGCTTTGATGTTAGGCCCACATGTACTGTGGTTATCAGACACATTCAAGTGGACCTCCCTCATAATTTTCTATGACATCATAGCACAGATAATACAGCTGAGTAGGAGAGAAGCACAGATAATACAGCTGAGTAGGAGAGATGGGGGACCAGAACTAGTACTCAGTTCACTGTCTATGCTTTTCAGTAATTTTATGCCATGTTATATTTATATTTATCTATTGCAAGTCATATGGCAAAAAGTGAATGTCAATGAAGATGGAATATAGATAACTCTGGACTTGTGTGTATGTGGGAATTTCCATCCTTCTTCACAAAAAGACATAGTCTGAAGTTCAATCCTTTTATAATTCAGTTGAAACAAATCAAAAAGTAGTTAACAAGTACAGAAAAGACTCAGAGGTGTTTATGAAGTGTCTTGAGAGAAGATTTACCTTTGTCAAATTCCATCCTCTAAATTAATTTGATAATAAAGGAGTCTATCAAGTATCTATTAACTATTATGCATGTATTACAATGCCAGTAGCTATTTGCAGTGTATTTATGGGGTTACACAGTTATTGTTGAACAAGGCAATGAGATCCAATGTTGTTCTTACCAATCTATAACAGTTACCACCAGAAAAGGAGATTAAATGAGGAGATAATGACCAGGGAATTTAAGTTCACCAGCATCATTGATCGCCCCAGGCAAAAAGGTCACCAGTCATGCTATGATAAATGCAGGACTATCTTGCTTCTGTCTGTTTCCTGGAAAAATCTTTCCATAAAAATAGGCAATAGAGTTGCAAGTGGAGTTATTCAGAAAAACTTCCTGCAGGTCAGTTCAGCTTGAATGATGAATTAAATTCAGCATAATATGATTTAAGCAGCTGAATATATGCAAAAAATTTTGAGGAATGGAATGAAAATATTTTTATGATGACATATGACTTGACCAGATCTTCTCATCCTGTCAGCCCTGAAGAACTCTTGAGGCCTCTGTAAGACTTGGGCTGTACACACAAGCCTGGGAATGTTGTTTTTTTATCTTTTGCTGGTATGGTGCAGGGGATCTTCAGTCTAGAAAACATGAGAAATTCTCTCATTATCAAAAATTTCAGTAAACAAAGCTATGCTTTCTCATTGTGCTGTATTGTGCTTGCATATAGGTACACTTCCATAACGCTTCTAAGGACAAAGAAAGATAAAAGCATCTTTATTCAAACTTGCTTAGATAACAGGTGCTCTGTGCTGTTCCAAACCTGCTAGACTGTATTCTGGACACTGCTGATAACAGCAAGTTTGAGGTAACAGCTCTCATATATGTTCAGCATATTTCTGTTTGCTTTGACCAAGCTGCCAAGTGGTTAATTTTGACGATTAGCATAAGAAAAGCAAAAGTCTGTTCCAGCTCTCTCCCCACAAAAAGAGACATTGAAGTCTTAAACTACACTGTAATAACAGAAGAATCCTGCTACCTCAGCAGCCTGCTGTCTGAATCACCATATTACACTGAGGACGGTAAGAATGAAAGCAGCCTCTGGAAGACAAAAACAGAATGACTAAAATGGAAGAAACATCTCCATATAAAAAATGTCACCTATGACAATTACACTTCTTTTTTTTTCTTCATGGAGTCAGTTGTAACATATGGGGTTGACTGATTCACCCTAGGCTATCCCCTGAATCACTATAGTTGAGTGTAAAGACTACAGGAACTCACCATAACTGTTAGAAAAAGTGGACTGGTTATCTATGCTAAAAAACACATATGTTAAATTATCACAAAGAGAAACTCACAAAAGTTTCATCACCATATGTTGGTACCAACATGTATACACTATTGCTGCTTCAGAAAGGATTCTCCTTTTATTTAGAAAGTGTGGCACTCTTGGAAGGACAGAAAAGACAGCACCAAGCCTCAGTCACTATTACATTTTATTGCTCATACTTTTATAAATCATTAAGCTTAACAACAATTTCTTTATATTCTGGGAAGCTGTAATATTTTTCCCAATGGGAATATTGTCCCTGTACATAATTCTGGTGTTTTACAAGGTTAGGCGGCAAATACACAGAAAGAGCTTTTAAAGACACTTTAGACATTTAAAAGTGTTATTAGTATAATATATATTTCTTTCAGTTTCTTGTAATAAATAAAGCACCTGGCTTCACAGGTGGAGGATAAAGACATGGTTTCCATAATTTTTTATTTTAAACTTTTTAAAAATGCATTTATAGAATGACTTACTTTGTTTCCTGTAATATACATGGCACATTCAGATTGCTTTTAGTGTGGGATGGTATTATAACTGTGTTAATGCCCCACTGGGACAGCCTGTATAAATCACTCATAGTTTTTCCACCTATGAATGCAATGATCTCAAATTCACTCTTGGAAAACTCTTGTTACAGTACGATGTCTTTCTTATTTGTTGTTTATATAATACCTAAATTTACTGATGACAGAGACAATGGCAAATTGCACCACAGCACAAACATGAACATAGTCATATAGCTAGCTTAAGGTAAAGCTCCATGTCATTCTTTGCCTAGGTATTTGGGCTTAACATATTATATTATTGGACAGGAAGCACAAAGAGATGTCACATAAGATAAGGTGTTAGAGATATGCAGGAAGAATAAACAGTAGTGAGAAAATGACTTTTTAAAAACTATCCAGTGTAACTGAGACTTTCAAAGTTTTAAAAGGTCAGTCTCAGCTCAGTTTAGCACTGGCTTTAGCATTAAAAATAAAGAGAATCTTTGAAAGGTTATTTTGTTTAAAATGATAAACAGAAAATTAAAAGACATACAATGAAACAACAATGTGCATGGCTGGCTTTTTTATTATGACTGAGAATAAATTTTGTTTTGTTTAGGCAAGTAATTTTCATGGAAAGTTACTTTCTCTTCTTTCTGTGTCAAGTATACAGAAAAATTACTAAGCTGTCCAACATAGACATTCCTTACTAGAAAGCTGTATTCAAGACCTGCTTTTCACAGAATTTATTAATTTTGTCACCACAGGTTATTTAGATTTAAAAAAGCACATCCCAAAGGGAGAGATGATGCAAAATCTTATTTTTGTGCTGAACAATTAATCCTTCATCAAATTTTCTCCAATCATTTTATGATGTATGATGTTGGACTCTTTACTGTATTCTTTGTACACCTGAGAGTCAAGGAATACATGCCAAAGCTGGGGAAAAGCAGTCAAGTGAAGTGGTTGCTGGTGTGAACCAGCACAGCACATTTTGATCTGTCAACAGATACTAACATATTCAAAGACAACACTGAAGTTAGCATTGCCTGATGCTCCTGGGCCCTTACTTTGCATGAGAGAAACACTACTAGGTTTCTATCTTCCAAAGTTTTTCATGAAAATTAAATAGTGCTGTGAAGCTAATCATGTATACAGCAAGTTTCCAAAGTTTGGTCATTATTTTTATGGGTGATGAGATGGAGAGGCAGTTTGCTGTACAGACTATTGGCTGTGGCATAGGAGCCATGGCATTTGCAGGTGTCTCTGCTTTCCTGGTTTTATATGGAACCCTTGAGACCTACACACAAGTGGACTTTTTAAGAGGCCAGTATTATTATTAATGAGATGCCTGGTGTGTGGAAGGGATTAAAGCTCGTAGGTCTATGGGCATGAAATAGCTGGAAATAATTTTGTATCTAATGATACTCTTAGGGGTCATACTATATGCTAAAGTAGGATGTTAGATCTTTGGCTCACAAAGATGACTGAACAGCAGCAGGTAAGGAGTAGGCTGCTCATATTGGGCTGTGTTTTAGGCAGTCCAAAGAGTTTCTCTGGAAATTTTAAAAAGTCCTTGATTGAAAGTCATCAGGAGGAAAAGGGACTATGACATACTCTACTTTCAGAATAATTTTAAATAAAGATTATAATTTGGACCTCATTAAGGTAAATATTTCTTAGTAATGAGATTAAATTAGTACCTGGAGGAAGAATGAAAAATTTGTTTTATTCAGCGAAAACAGTTCTAAAACATAAACCTTTATTAATCTATACTGGCTCTAAGTTCTGGATGCCCACAGTAGAAATGCCTATGTGATCATTTAAAAAACAACAACAAAACCAACAACAACCAAAAAAAGACCTTCAGCTCAAACATCTCACTGGTTCTGGTTGCTACCCCCTCGTGCAGAGAAGATAAAGCAGTGGACAGATTGCATTTTATGGCTTTGGTTGATCAGGCCCAAAGTGTTTCCTTTTGTTTAGATGAACAAAATGATTTTGAGTCAAAGTTATATTGGCTTTGAAAGCATTGAAAACATTGCCCGGCTGCAGGAATACATCAAATCAGCAGTTTGAGAAGAACCTGCATTCTATATATCCTCTGTAGAATATATTTTATATATGTATATAATTTTATATCTATATATATTGTAGAAATATATATTCCTCTATATATACCTATGATATTTCAAGTACTGCATGCTCCACACAACTGAACTGTCACAGTAAGTATCATTTCCCCTCCTGCAAACACCTTCAATGCACCACTTTACATTTACACTTATTTGATCTAGGAGCACATACAAACAAGTATTTATTGTTGGTACATCCATACAGCAAGGTTGCATTTATTTTCACTTTTTAAAAGGACAATCGTTGGGAGCCTAGAGCTAAGGTTGGTTTTGGTAAGAGTGGCTGTAGAATTCTGATGTATAATTAGAAAATACACACATGTATATATAAATATGTATATTATTTATATGTGTCTAATTTTACTTATTCTGTTCTGCAAAGACTCTTTCATTCATCTCTCACCATGGAGCTAGGATTACATTCAAAAGGATTAATGAGACAAAACATATAACTTTACTAGTAAACAAACTTATTAGAAAATTAACATTGCTACTTCACACATAAAGTGCTACTAAAAACAATGTTTTTGTTTTATCATTTTTTAGAGAAAGAAGACTATTTTGGATACAGTAAATTTATCTAAAAAGTCTTTTTTCAGTTTAGTGGTTACTAACACACAAGAAATGTCAAACTAGACCTTTCCTCATATTAAGACAAAATCTCATTTTCTATAATAACATCTCTTCTATCACTCTGTTTTACCATTTGCTTAGAGATTTCATATTTTTGTTACTTTATCTCAACATTTTCTAAGGAAATTTTCATAACTCTTTAGGTAAGGTATAAATTAAACATTTTTCTCTACTTTTATAGGAACTTTTATATTAAGGAAAAAGAAATTTAGGGTTCATAACTTTTTTTTCCCCTTTATCCTGGTTTTCTTTTCAGCAGTCTTTGTGAACAACTGTCTTTCACCTGTTGTGGGGTGTTGAGTGTTATATAAAGGATAATAAAGCTTTAAACGGCTTAGTTTATGAAAGGTTTCTACAATCTTTCCTCCATATCACTGCTACAGAAATAGACATTGTGATGTTATGAGGCACTGTCAGGCCTGTCAGCAGACTGTTATAAAAGTGAAAGATTTAGGTTTATATGACATTTTTCACAAAGTGTATGTAAAGTTAATAATGCCAGCATAGACAATAGAGAAAAATACTGTATGAACTTTCTTTTCTGAAGAGTTTTATGCTCTAAACACACACATGCTGTTCTAATCTGTCTGCTTTTATTAATTTAATAAAATATTTATTTTACCACTGTAAAGTTTAGACATTTCTTACTGGGGGTAAAGAAAAAGGATGGTTGTAGAATACTTCAGACGGATTGCAGCTGTGATCTTCAAAACAAGAATTCTGTCCAGCCTTTCAGATTTTTTCTTACTTGCCTACCCTAGGAATCTATTATATTTTACACATCAGAAAATGGGTATTCCCCTGTTCCACCTACCTAAATAAGAATCTTGATCTAGTCTGCTCTCTTCTTCTGATAGTCCTTTTCAGATGCTAATGAACATTAACATTTAAAAAACTTAATGTTAAGTCTACAACCTCTATTAAAACCCAGTGTTCACATCTTAGACTTCTCTAAGATTTTAAGCTTTCATTATACCCTTCTCAATTCCCCTTTCCCCCCTGTCTATTTTCTTTGGTTTCTGGTATCCTCTAGTGAAATGAGCTGTTCTTTTGAAGTGCTCTCCTAGGTTTCCCTCCCATCCAACCTTCATTAGCTTTTTTGTCCTGGACTGAGCTAGAATAGAACTGATTTTGTTCAGTGAATTTGCTTTTCAGCTAAGTCTCTTCTAAGTAACTGCACTTTCTGAAGTTAACAACGTATTTTTTCAGACAAAGTCTGCCTCTGGAAGTGAGAATGCTTAATTTTTAAAGTTAGTACTAAGGATCAGTATGCAGAAAGGCTCTTATTTCTACTTGCTTCTATGGAGACAAATGTCACTGCTAAATCTTGTGTACCACTTTGGGGGTGCAAAAGTACAAGGTTGCAACTGTGGGGAGAAGCAGACAGGACAGGTGACCCTAAACTGACCAAGCAGGTGTTCCATTCCATATACATCACATTCAGTGTAAAGCTAAAGGATCACAAGGGTTAAGCTCTCTTCTTTAATGGTCAGTGTCTGTCCATTCTGCCTTTGATCCTGATCCATGTGTTTCTGAATCCAGTTCTAGAATCCAACTCCTGAATCCAGTTCCAGAATCCAGCTCCTGCATCCAGATCCCATCTGCCACTGAGTCAAGTCTGGGACTTGCCCAATGCATTCCTACAGAATCAGTGGTGATGGTGATGTAATTGCAATGTCGGGGGAGGGGGGAAGTAGGGTGGGGTGTTAGGTTTTGCATATATTTGTATATATTCCATTTTATTACTATTATTGTCATTTGTTTTAGTTTTCTTTTGCAACCAATAAGTCTTTCTCCCTTATTCCCTTTCTGTTTTCCTTTGGGAAGGGAGAGCAGTTAATAGTGTCTGTCATTTGTCTAGTGGCTGAGCTAGCCTTAGCCCTTGACACCTTCCAAACACTCAATTACATTTTCATATTGCCTAGGTGCATCTTAATTACCTCTATAAAAAACCAAAACTAATAAATGCAGTAAACATGCAAAGACTTTTCCTGCTTTGAAAAAATAGAAGTCTGTAAAGTTGTTTGGCTTTCTTCACAAATAGCTAACACCAACTTTCAATTTAAAATTATGCTCTTTTTAGGTTATGAAAAAGGAAGAAGGGAAAAGAATAAAAGCTTCAGGTAAGATCACAAGCCTTTCTTGTTTTGTTTTGGTTTGGTTTTTTGTGGTTTTTTTCCCCCAAGCATGTGAAAAGTTTTCTAAAATATCTGTTATACTTACAGATAATTAAGGTTCCTAGAAAGTCAGAGGTATAATACATAGAAAAACCTTAAAGAATAAAACCACTCAAATGCACACAAAAAATCCAGATTTGTTGCACACATACAATTCATGTATGATGCTCCAGAATTTGTGATTTTTTATATTGGTTCCAGGAGAGCATTCATTGATTTATTGACTTTTATATATAAGCATGCTGTATTATATCCTTCCATATCCTATTTCTGCTTTCTAAACAGGCACTACTACAATACATTCTAATACATATATCTGTATATAAACCTAACAGTATTTGCTTCACATATCATGAAAAAAAGATCCTGGTTTGTTTTCCTGTTTAATTAAAAACAAGAGTAATAAAGATGAAGTGTTAAGAAAAGCAAGATGTTGATGTTTTCTGTATTTATTTAACAATTAATAAAAGCATAATTGCATGCATGCAGTGGTGGTCTTGGGATTAAGAGAGAACTGTGCATTGCTTTGAAATTCAAACCAGCAGAACTCTTACCTTTTATTTTATTCTGCTAAATCTCAACAATAAAATAATATTTGTGTCAATATTTAGCCATTTGGGTAGAGAATTTTGTGTATTAAAGTTTCAGTAGGATCCTGACTGCATTTCATGGCCTTTTTATGAATTGTGGATGTGAACTGAGTTGTACATGGCATGTTCTTGCTGTTGGATGTCCTGGAAGATTGGAAAGACAGTACTGCTTCAACATGTCCAGATAACTGGGAGGAGCAGTTGGAACCTCTTATTTTTGGATAACTGTGTTTTTCATCAACACAGACTCATTTTGCTTGGACATTCCTCACTTCACCTGAAAAGAAAATAGAAAGAAAAAAAAACAAACAACCAACAACAACAACAAAAAGCAGCTTTGCAGCCCTTGTAGTTTACCAGGATATGCAGTACTGTAAATATTTACTAATTCTATATGGATGCTTTTGGCACTCTTTCTAACACAGATGGTTTTTCCTCAGCAGCATCGCCAGATTACTCTACCTGGATCTACATGAAGAGTTCAGAAACAACCAAGTGGCTAAAATAACTCTAGAAATGCATATCTCTTCTGTCAAGTTTCTTCCAAGCCTATCGTTTGTTCTTCTAATTTTAAATAAACAGATTGGCAGGACCAGGCTAGACCAAATACTGGTTTTCAACCAAATGGAATCTGGACAGAAAAAGAAGTAGACTAGAGAGATTCAACAGCTCTCTGAAACAATTATAAAAATTGCCACAATTTCTCTGGAAATTTTTGTCCCTTTTTTTCAACACTGAATTTGTGAGACAGAAACAAAGATAGAAGAAGAAGTTTTATTATGTCTGTACAGTAAAGATGCTTCAACTATGAAAATACAAAATTCGCTTTATAGGTTAAAATAATCTGTGCCTCAGACATCTGAAAGTTTGGTGCAAGGTTTTGCTGAGTAGTATATCTGTTTGTTCAAAATAAGTTAGTTGGGTGTTCTGGTTTGGTTTGGTTTAATTTTTGCCCTCACAAAAGCACTGACTTTTTTTATCTGACTTTGGAACATCACTGCATTTTCAGAAGTAATTATTTACTTAGGAACTCAGAGACTTATCTTTATGTGTAAATTCATTAGAACAGCTCTCCTGTGGACACTTTATTTTAAAAGAGAAATATTTTTTTCCAGAATAATTGTTCTACTTATGATAAGGCATTTATAATGAAATTGCTGTGCCAGTCAAATTTTCCTCTTACGGACAAATTTATATAACATGGGAGGCCAAATCTCTTGTTTCTAAGGAAAGGATTCAATCACATTCTGGAACCTAAGAGAAAATGTAAGTAGAATTTAAGTACTCTGAAAATTATATCCATAGAACTGGAAGTGCTGGTGAAGTACAAATATTGCCATGTCGTCATCATCTTTAACACCTAATGATATATATATACACACACCCCATTTGTTAAATTTTGCCTCTTTGCTCATTTCACTGCCTCTTTCAAAAACTCATTCTCCATTTTTCTTTTGCTTATCAACAAGAACAAAAAAAAAAATAGAGAATTTCCCGTGTATGTCCTTGTTTGTACCCCATCTTTGTAATTAGCCCTAATTTAAATCTTAAATGCAGCTGAGTAATTTTCAACAATACAAGAAATTTAGTTAAGTATCACATTTTTCAAGCTAATTCCTGAGAAGAAAAAGATTAAAAGTTCTTTCTAATGTTAGTTCAGCAAACATGTTGTGCATCCCATTTCCAAATATATTTTTTTAAGGAATGTTTGCTTTGAAATTCCACATAATGTTTGGAATAAAAATTAACTGAGTTAAGAAGATTCTAAATTCTAAAAACCTATTCCTTGAAATAGTAAAAGATTCCTCTTGTCCCTCAAGAAACCTTAACCAAGAGAGACTCAGTAGGAATTAACAGTGAAATAAACCAACATCTGAATAAATAATTTTCTTACTACGTTTATCCTCTTGACTTCTTACCAATGCTGCCATCAGAACATAACTTAAACTGTTTGAAGAATTGAATGATAAAAACAGCACCCTCTCATCTTTATACTGACACAGAGAGTTTGCTAGATTTGACAGAATGTCTTCTAGCTATTGAAAAAAAGGGGGAAAAAAGCTGATACCAAACTTTTCTATTATAGAAAAAACGGTCAGTCTGCAAGGAGCTTGGCTGAGAAAAACCTCTATAGAGAAGGCCAAATATTTCTACTAGAACACACAGGCAGGCACGTAGTTTTGAGTGCATTTGTGATTGTGTCTTTTCTGTCTGTCTAAGGCTGAGTCAAAGCAAGCTTGTTAGCTTTAGAGCTGATAACTGGAAACAGTAATTTTTAACACAGCCATTTAGTGTGTGGGAAATACATGCAGATGAGGATGAATGCAGGGGAGGGGAAGGAAGTGGTACTCAGCTTGAAATGGAGGATTGTGGCTTTGACTTTGGAAGACACAGAAGGCTACAGTACAAATGGGAACATGAGCTCTGACAAAGGAAATAGTTACCTTTATTCAGTGGCTTTCATTAAATCAACCACTAAGTGGCAATTACTAAAATTCAATAGGTACATTCAAACTTTGACAACCTTCCTCCCCTTCCAAATATGGCTTTTATATTTTGTTTGTCTTGAAACACCTGATGGTTTTGTGATGTGAAACAACTATTACTCAATATGTGTGATATAGTGTGGGATAGTCAAGTGCTCCATGAATGGTTCCTTTATTTCTTGGTAATTTAAGACATTTTTATTTATGGCTTGTCTGTGATTGTGTGGGAAAGTATATGTGAGTGTGTATGGAATCATGTTCAGAGGTTAATCTCTTACATTTACAGCCCTAGCTACTGTCATGTAATAGGTGTGCTTTTTTAACATGAAACTACTTGTCATTTTTGTTCTATTTTTCACCCTAATCACCTACCTTTGAAATACTAGGCTTTAAATGTTTGCTGTATCAAGCAAAATTTCATGAGAACAAAACAGAAAATATAATTCTGTATCCTGTGATAGATACAGCCAGAATACTAGTAAAGTAAAATACAAACGAACAATCTAACAGTCACTCATATTAAAATACATGTTTATGTGTGACATTTTGCATGGTTAAAAGGGAATAGAGATTTGGCAACACAGAAATAAGAGCCAGATAGATTCCATGTATTTGTTAAAGTCATCATGCCATAAATGCTACCTGAATAAGTTATATCTCAAATATAGTTTTGCTTTTTTAAGACTATTCTGCTGATTGCAAGCTTGCTCCAAAATTTCATAAAGAAATATATCTTGTAAGGTTGTTTTTGTTTAGTTTTGTGTATTATTAGTGAAGCTTAGGTATCGACTTAGTAACAAGCAGTGGTTTATATACCCATATATTAAATAATAAAATGCCATATGTCCAAAACCATATCAGCTCTTAATGAAGAGAATTATTCAAGTACATGTGTGACAACTTCAGATAACATTCAAGGTATGTTGCAATACTGGTCTTTTGCAAACACACTCTAGATGTGTTAATGGGACAGGCTTATAGTATAACTGTCCCTGAAGAATATTGATTTTCTGATGCTGAGAAATCTTTGCCAGTTTTTCTAACACCTTCTAATGTATTATTTCTACTTTCTGCAGTATCTCGGATTTTATCTATGAAGTGCTCATCAAAATAAATACCTAATCTTTCTTAACTTTTGGTAGTCATTTGAATAAAACTGCTTCTAATTTTTCAAAACTTAAAACCATCTTTGCTTTCTCCTCTTTTTCTCAGTCTATAGGACTTACATGATAAGTGAAAAATAATTTCAAAATGTTTACTGCTGCAATTAAAACACACATTAAAAGACAGAATACGTTTAGTGTCATACAAAAAAACCCCACAGGATTTCTATTTTTTACCCAGATTCAAACAAAGCAACATTTAAAAGTGGATTTTTCATAAACTAATATTTCTGGTTTGCAGCTAGCTCTAATAATACAGTTGCTGGCTAGTATAGAGCTAGATGGGTACAGGAGAAGAATAGGAAAACTGTTCACTAGGAGGACCATATCTGCACTCTCATTAGCATCTAAATTCATGTATTTCCAAATAGCTTGAGCTTTAGCTGATGTCCATAAGGATCATAAGCACCATTTTGTTATGAAAATAAAAAAGATATCCAGAAAGTGCTCCAATACAGAACATAGGCAAAGTGTCACATCTTGTGCTTTTTCTTTTACTGTAAAACTGTCAAAATTTCAGTGAACAGTCTTCAGTCTTTAAACATCTTCTCAAGCTAAAAATCCTTTGATTTTTTTAATAAAACCTCTCACTGGAAGAATGTGTGTTTCTGTTTATGTGAAACTCAAGGGCAATGGCAGCATAACGTTCCTGACATTTCTATACCATATTTCAGGATTTTGGGGTTGGTTTTTTGGGTGGAGCAGCGAAAGTCCAGCTATTCCTCACCATGCAGCCTGAGATCTGTAACATACTGTTAGCTCTCTCATTGCTTTCTTTCAAGGCTGGCAGGTATGGCAGTGAAAATATAAACTTCTAGTGGCTCACTGGACAGAATCACCATGTTATTTACCTGTATATGTACCAGGCATGTCTGGGAAGCCAGATGCTACATAAGAGATAGAAAGCTCAGTTTAACAGAGGGAAAGTTTTTCAGAATGCCAGACACATGTTTATCTGCATCTGTTTATTTTTTCATTACTGCAACATATTTTTTCATATTGTGAGCTATTTTATTTTGATAAATGAAGCTTTAATTAACAATCTCTTTGAATATGAAAAGAAGGTATTGAACCTAAACAAGACAAAAAGTATTTTTTTGAGGGGGGTTGTTTGTTTTGTTTTATTCGTGACTTAGGTTTTTTGTTTTCTTTTTGTTTAATGTAACTGAGTGACAAACTTATCGTTGCAGCAGATAATGCTTCTCTCAAAGAAAACTTTCTTTGTGTTCCTCTAACAAGAAGAACTCTTCCAGTGACTGAGAAAATATTCTGTTTGGTTCCTACTACAGCTGCTTGTGAAATTTGATGGTGTTTATCCTTAAGAATTATGCTAAAAACCTGAAAATTCAATGTTATGCAACAGTCAAAACCTGGTATTTTTAGCATACTTTTACTATAACATTACTGACTGGTAGTGTTATTACTGGGACTACTACTATTACTTTTAGCCCTTATTACTGTTACTACTATGAATGCTTTTGTCATTATTCTTTCTATATTAAGTCTATTGCTACTGTTACCGTTACTACTACTACTATTAATATTAAAAATAGAAAATTCAGTTTTACTTGATGAATATTTGGTTATCAGTTACAAATTGCTTCTGTTTCAGAGCCAGCCAGGGGCGTATCCAGCATGGAATTTTTTCTATAATAAGCACACAAGCAGATAAAAACCTTTTTGATAGTGTTTATTCCTTGACTAGAGAGAGAGAGAGCGCGCCTGGATGACTAGTTTGCACTAGATTCCTTTAGATAACTCAAATTACTATAATTAACATTGGGTTACCAAAGAAATCTCCATGGAAAAAACATAATATGAAGTTGAGAATTTACTGGACACACTTCTTTCCAGGAGGATACTTCTAGTCACAGCAGGTTCTAATTTATTTGTTCTATTTTGAAAGTTATAACCTTCCAAAATTAATATAAAGAATAAAGTGGAACTCCACAAGGACAGAAGGATCACTGGCACTCATTCTTCAATAGTACTTGTCACCGCATTTTTCCATTATCTGAGTGCTGAATCAGAGTAATACTAATAATTAGAGCACAAATTTACTATTGGCAGAAATGACTGCCAGGAGGCAATAACATATTAATTCACATCTCAGTATTCTTAATACTAGGGAAAATTGCTTCCTCCTTGTTCTTGGCTTAGAATAGGGCAAATCATTTGTGACAGTTTTATATCACTAATAATTTATATTAGCTACATGCATCCTAGCATGCTTAATAGCTAGTCAATATTTTCTCTTCATTCCTCCACAAACTCTTCTTCTCTGCTCTGCAGAGAGCTAAGTAGAAGAGAATTCTTTGCTTCTTCATAAGTGTCCATTGTACCATACAAACTGCAACCTGTCCTTCCGGAATACAAGGCTTCTTCGACTTATACATCCTGATTTGGCTATGTGTTTTAGAGGGATTACGTGCTGCATATGTTGAATAGGGAGAAAAAGACTCTGGAATCATAGAGTCGTAGAATATTCTGAGTTGGAAGGAATCCACAAGGATCATGAAGTCTAGTGTATGCACAGGACAACTCCAAAAGTCACAACATGTGTCTAAGAGCATTGTCCAGATACTGAACAGAATTCTGACAGGCTTGGTGCTGTGACTGCTTCCCTGGGGAGCCTTCTTCAGTGGTCAAACACCCACTGGATAAAGAACATTTTCCTAATGTCTAACGTAAATCTCCTCTGGCTCAGCTTCATGCTGTTCCCTTGTGTCCTGTCCCTGGTCACCAGAGAGAAGAGATCATCTCCTGCCTCTCCTTCTCCCCTAGTGAGAAAGCTGTAGACCACAATGAGGTCTCCACTTAGTCTTCTCTTCTTCAGGCTGAACAAACAAGCTGATTTCAGCTTTTCCTCATACAGCTTGCCCTCTAGACCCATCACCACCTTTGTGGGCCTCCTCTGGACACCCTCACAGCTCCCGCTAAAGTAAGTACTGGTGAGAAGTACGTATCTGGTAAGGTCTAGCAGAGGTAAACATGAAAGCTACCAGAAAAATACTCTCAGAGCAAAACTGAAGTATTTCACATTTGATTCAGGGTAGTAAAGTGGTACAAAGGTTATAAGTTCCTATTCATCATACAATTACAAAGGCATCAGTCATCATTCCACTAAGCCTCATGAGGTAAAATTTCAAGACTAAGAAACAGGTTCACACAAAAACAGGCTCAAAACCCCATTTTCCCTCTCCAGTAATCTATGTTCAGAAGCCAAAAAGCATGCATGTAATCATACGTCATATTTTTCTAGACCTACATGCCCATTTGTGTTTCCCTCTACTGCAGTTAAAATGTAATATTTTTTTGCGTTGTATTACGGCTAGGAAAGTATAGTGAAATATTCTGACTGCTATATACTTTCTAGAAAGATGCAAAAATGACTCCTGTGGATGCTATGGAACAAGAAAACAGGACAGATGCCATGGTCTCCATGAAATATTGATCCTTGGTAAACATACTCTGTATCCTTTCCTAACACATCTTTTGTCTCTCATAGACTAACACAAAACCAGAAGAGAAATTTACCTATTAATCTCATGTAAATCACCTATTTACTTATTTATTTAAATAACAAAAAAGTCATACCACCTTTTAAACTGGATATATAGAGATAGTTAAAATAAGAGTGAGATATGAACTTAACTTTTACCAAATTTACCAAAACCAGTTTTCTGGTGCCAGATTCAAGTTTCCTCTCCACATTTCCATCCCCAGTGGGAGACTTAGATATTTTGCACTCTTTCACTCTTGTTATTTTCTCTTCGTTCGTCTTCATCCATGTTTTTATGATAATGAAAATCTGTTACTGAATAGTTAGCTACTGTGGAGTGTCCTGACAGATTCCTAGTCTCAATGAATGGGGGAACAGTGCCCCAATGCATGCCACAGAAACCACTTGTATAAAGTCTCATGTCTTCTGGATTATTTTGACTCTGGTTCTGGCATTCGCAGCTTATGCCCACTTCCCTGGTAGCACTTTGTATCAGATCAGTTTCCTGATCCAGAGGTTGTGCAGGAGAGTGTAAGTTTTGAGACATTCCTATATCCTATGTATGTGCCAAGCTTTTATAATAGCAAAATAGTTCACAAGATCTTGAATCTGATAAGCTCACATAGTCTTTTGGTTTGAATTTTGAAAGGTTTCAATACCTAACCAATACAAACAGCAAGTAAGATAAACCATTTCCATGGACTAATGGGAAATACTGTAAGGTATTGGAGGTATTTGAACTCTAGAATTTGTAGATCTTCTGTTACAAACTAAGGAACCACCATAATTCGGCCTAGAGTTTTATTATTGAATCTTCTGCCTAAAGCCCAGATTCATCAGGAGGATTACTGAAGTTTCTCTAATGTTTGAATGAAAGCCAGATCCAGGCTGGAATGAATCTGAGGACAATTTATGGTTCTATGTCAAAACTAGATCAGACTCAACTGTTTTGTCTAGATTTTGCTTCTAAATTTTTTAATTTGACTGCTCTTGAAACTGAGAAAGGGGAGCTAGACAGAAAGACTAACATATGCTTGTGAAATGTTTTTAAGAGAGCCCAATCTCACAGACTTCTCTTTACAGCTTGAATCAAGAATTAATTTAATCTCTAAAAAAACGCCACAAATTTCCTACTAAGAACTGGGTTTCTCTGATGGCTCAGTTTAGTTGAGAGCAAGTGAAACTCGTTTATCTTTTCTCATTCCAGGTCTGTTTTGCTTAATTGTGCCAAAAATTATTTAACACTACAGGCTAAGATACACTGTTGACTGCCCTGAAGTGATAAACTTGGATTGTGTAAGTATCAAACACACATGCCACGTCCAGAGAGAGAAAACAGACTTCTTGTGAATCAAATCTTACAAGAGTTTGCAGTCAGACAGCTGGTCTCAGTGGTGTGGTTTAGTCACTAACTTTCTTCTAGTTATGTGTCTATGTTCTACCAACAGAAAATAATCCCTCAACTATGCTTTAAAGCTCTGCTTATTCAAGTGCAATGAATTCAAATCTCCCAGTCCTTTGTAGCTTCCCATGCTCACAGAGTCCCTGACCTCACTCCCCTTGGATAAGATCTTTGGAGCCAAATGTAGCAGCTGGTTAATCCAAGTTTTAAATGAAGCTCACTGCAAACATTTGGAACAGTAAACTAGTCAGGTTTGATCAATGAAAGCCTTTTCCTGCATAATTTTAAGTATTCTGGACAAGTGCTACGAATATTTCTGGCTCTGGGTATGGTTTCACTTAGGAATTTGGAAGGGGTGGAGTAGACTCAGATGGGTAAAATAGGGTGTGATGAAAATTTTCCATAGAGAAAAAAATTACAGGTTCAGAAACATAGGGAGCTGAAATCTTTATGTCAGAACTATTTCTTCAGGAGATGTCTTTGGGGAATGTAGTTACTTTATTATTTCAAAAAATATACCACCTTCTGAGAGGAGTACAAACATGGCCAATGACTGTTCTGAGGTTTTATGCCTAAGAAATTTCCTTCTTGCCTCCAAGGCAAGTCATCTTGTTTACTTTGCCATGTCTTGAAGACAATAACAAACGCTTTTCTTGATTAGGGCTTGGTGAAGGTTTCAGGGTCCATAACTGGTTCACAGCTGTCAAGATTTTTCTTACTCCTGCAGTGAACAGCTGATTATTCTCTTCAGTGTCTAAGTAGAACATCACTTCACACATGTAGATAAGGCTGTGTAGTTTTGTTCTGTTTATTTAATTATTATTTTTGCTTCAATTTACTTCCCTCTTTAACTAGCTACAGAATCATGTCAAATCTTCCCAAACAGTAAAAGTTCATGCTCATTCTGATACATCAAATCATTAAGAAAGTTTTTTCTTAGGTTATGAGTCTCAGTTTCTGGTTGACTATTTCAAATTCTTAAAATTATTTACCAGTTGATTCAAAGTGGAATTTGTAGGAAAACAATAGTAAGTAGTTACTAGTTCTAATTCATATACAAGGACAAAATAATCTGCAGGGAAATTTAATTGTTTCGTCTTCAACTTCTGGGAGAATAAAACCATGATACAAAGAGAAAAAAATCCACCTAAAAAAGCCCAACCAACCAACCACAAAATAAAAAACAACCAATAAAACAAAAACCCACTCATCCTCTTCCTCTGAATAACAGGAGATCTAGATTTTGGATATATTGGTACACCTTATAGGACACTCTTTCTGAGTTCCTGTTCACATATTGTCTTTTTTTTAGTGCCCCTGGACCACATTAACAACCGCCTTCTCTATTCGCCTTAAACTACTGTGTCTTCACACGTTCTTTGTCTTCCCCTTTAGTGCAAGACTGCCAGTGGAGGTTTGCATAACTTCTCATGTACTTGAAGGAAATCATTAAGACCTTGTTTTCCATTAGGAATTCAAACAGGATTTCCCTCATCTAACTGCAGATGACCACAAAAGAACCCCAGGTACCTCAGAGCAGTCCACTTCATATGTCTTAGGGATCTTCTTTAGACAAATTTCATCCTACAAATGTCTGTTTTCACTGACAATTCATTTGCCCACAGGCAGCTATCACAAGTGTCTCTCACAAGTTGCTTATATAGAGGTAATTTAACCAAATGACTAACTCAGAGGTTACAGCACAGATGTCAAGTTCTGTTGGTCTCTCCTGAAGTGACTAATAAGAACAGTTTAAAAAGTGGGGAAGCGAAGTATATCCCAGTTAAAAATGATCCTACTCATTTCACTGATACTATCTAACAAAGTGTTTTGGTTCAGACTGGTTTTAATTTAGCCTGAAATCATAGGTCAATAATTGTTTTAGCTGACAAGGCTCAGCCATTCTTTCTTTTACAATGTCCCCTAAATATCTAAAATATGAACAGACTATCTTATTGCCAGTTCATAACTAAGTTTTCAAAACTGATTTGGGTTATAATGTGTTTGTGTTGCTTTGCCTTTCTTCCTCTCCCCTCAGGTTCAACAATGTGATTTAATGGGTAGTTGTGCTCACAACGTGATAAGTATTGAGGGTCTGCCAATCTAAAAATAAAAGACTCACTGTGATGACTGAGTTGATAATAGTGCCTTGTGTCCATTTTTGCTGTGTGTGGTGATGTTTCTGGCTAAGCCCTGAGAAAGGCTCAAAGAACATTTAAACAACATCTAAAGTTATTGAAATGTGAAGCATACAGATCTGGCATACTTGTTTCTGTATGGCTAGACTCAAATATGACTTTTTCTTCAAGAACAGCCTAGGAAGGCTAGGGTACACAGATTTTACTCAGCTGTTTTAAATGTTTGATGCTTTCTCGTGGGGTTAGTACCTATATATTCATAATGAAGTTTATCCATTTCACTTGAGTATTAAAAATTCATACACTGAAATTGCATATGTAAAATAGTTAAGTAAAAATATCTGTTTCGTAAAATTGACATAAATTTGAAATTGAAGCAATGTATTTGGTTGGAACACTTTTTTTTCTCATTCTTAAGGAATATTCAGGAAGTTAAATGGACTTTCCTTAGGCTCACCTTATAGCTGCTCTAAATTTACTACTTTTAAAAGTAAAGGAATACATCGCAGACTAAATCCACATAAAACTTATGTGAATTGCTAGGTTCTTTAAAGTGACTGATATTGCCTTATGAGACTCACTTTTAGGTACTGTGTCTTTGTACATACTGTAGAACACAAACTTGAGAAAGGGTAATAAAAGAATATCTATAGTACAGGAAGTATCTGTGCTTCCTGTATATTTTCCTTTTCTGCTAAGATAACAATAATGGAAAGTTATTGTCTTAAAGACATCTTTGTTTATGAGTATGATGGTTTATTTTCACATTCAAGAACAGATGTATCTTTGATGTAGAGTCACAAAACTAAATGTTTTCAGATATATTTTAATTATTACCTGTATTGATAACCATGTATTCTCAGTGATTATTCTTGTTTCCTAGGCTTCATATCAAGAAGATTCCTAACAGCATTACAGTTTTTAAATGTTTTTCACTGCATTCACAAGAGGGACTAGACTGAAACAAGAGGGACTAGACTGAAACAAGAAGGACTACACTCAGGCAGGGTGAATTTTCTGCAGACATCTGAAATTAGGTGTCTGCAGGTCAGTCTCTACATGTAAGTGCAGTGACAGACCTGTCACTATTATTAACGAAGAGCTAGGGCAGCCTAATAGACTTTTTCTGCTGATATGCCTGTTTTAGGACAAGCTGAATGTTTACTTGTTTTGGCTTTATTTATTAGGTCTTGGTTAAGTACAACGGCAGCAGAGATTTTAGTTTACATGTAGATACCTCTGTGACTTAACCTGAGGCTAAATCACATTCTACTGAGAAATAGGTTTACCATTTTATTTCATTTCCAGACAAAATAAATTCTTTCTACATGGTGAAATAGCTTCTAGGAGCAATGCAATTAGGCAAGGAAAACTTCTGGGTTTACATCAATAGAAATAACTCATATGTTTGCTTTTTCATGTCACATATGATATTTTCCTGTTCACATAAAAACATTGAAAGAGAAAAACAATAGTTGTCTGGATTGGTTGACTGAAGTTTTTTCAGTCAGTTCACATTCTGTATGCTAACTTAGTTCAATAGTTCCCATCTGCTATTCATAGTAATGATTAGTAATGATTAATTATTTAATGCTTTGGGTTTACAATACTCAGAAGCATGTTGTATGTTTTTTACCAATAAAAAGTCACCATAAGTGTTTAAATTATAGCTTAAATCATTTATAAAATTACAAATTACATTTTCCTGAAATCACGTTGAAAATGATTGGCCCTAGTAATGTAGCAGGTCAGATTCAAAAACCATAGTACATTTGACTCCTTCAGAGTTTTACGGAATTTAGACAAATCCTAAGAAGTGTTACACAGGTCTTTGAGAGAAAAGTGAAAAAATACAAATGAAATATGATTACTGCTCAGGATAGACAGACATCTCTGCAAAATTTGTTAAGCTACCTATAAATATCAAGTTAATAGAATGACAATTGAGATGTGTCAGATAGTATGAGACATAAAAAGAGTCCTGAATAATGGAAGAAAGGTTAACTTGGTTACTCAAAGTTGAGAAAGCTGCTGGTGTTAGGTCAACATTATCTAAAAGGAGCTGAAGAAATTGTGGGAGAAGTTTCAGTAATGGCTTTTCTATTTATCTGTGCTAAGAGAAATAGTTTTCTGAAGCTGGTGAGGTAAATTGCCTATAGTTAAGATCCTTTTGTATACACAATTTATTATTTTTTGAGATTATTAAATGTGAATGTCAAAAAGAGTCTTGAGCTGGAAGCCTTTGAAGTCAAAGTCTGTAGCACTTTTTTCTTCTACAAAATCAGTATGCACTTCCTCTACACCATCTCTCAAGATATCTCACTCTCAACTCAAAATAGATTCAAAATAGAGTTTAAATGACACTATCACTGAAGTGATGTTATCATTGAAGTTAGCACTTACTATCCTAATGCATCCATAGGCAACGGGAAGGGCATTTCAATGTTAAGGCAAAGAGTAGATTTATTTTCTTCCTATGACTTATTTGGTTATCTCCTTAAAGGTAATAAATTGTATCAGTATTTTCTAAGCCATTTCACAAGTGAGTAGTCTAGACAGAAGACTGCTGACATCTGTCAGAAGAGAAGTCTATTCAAAACAAGCAACTTGTATCCTGAAGCATCCAAGAAAGAGAGGCATGAAACTTCTGTGATTTGTGTTTTAAATCAGGGACTTGAGAAGACCTCTTAGAAAATTAATTGCATGGAAACAACAAATCCTTCTACTGCAAGCCCATCTGCACTATTTTAATGTTTATCCCATACTCTATAAATAAGTAGGTTTAAGAGAGTTCTGTTGTCTTTCATATCACTCAAGTGTTATTAGGATTATCAACCCTGTTTGAAGTATCGGCTAGTGAAGTTTATCATGTGCACAGAGAGACTAAATGGTTTCTATAGAGTCTATTAGTCCTGGAAAAGCTACTTTGGTGTTTGAATGTGGGAGAATCAACGGGTATGTTGTTGTTCAGTTTGTCTTTTTTTATTCTGTCTGTGTTTGCATATGTAGCTATTTGTTGGTCATACATCAGCAATTACTTTACAACTCTTGGAGGATATAATCAGATCTTTTCAGAGAAAGAATTACACGGTTGTGTATAACAAACTGGTCTGGGTGAGAAAAACATTAATCAGTGGGTACTATGAGGCATTCTGGGAGTATCAATATTTTCCATAGTCTTTTATTAAAATAATTATTTTTTGTGAAACTATTGCTGTTATCCAAAAGGTACTGGCTTTGTACAGGTGACACAATAAATAGTGCTTAAAAGTTTATTATCAAGAACAGTGCATGTTATAATAAAAATATTTATACTCAATAGCCTATTCTATAAACATATTTATACTCAATAGCCTATTCAGAACATAGAAGAGTGCTGAAATGCCAAGATGTATTTGTCAAACTGCATAAAAGGCAGCTTTTATTCTGATGAAGTATGTGCCTTTCATTAAAATCACTTTTTTCCTTTTCTTGTACAAACATAATCAGTTTCAACTGAAATTACTTATAATACTATTCAGCTCAATTGTATTTTGCATATAATCAGTTCAAAACTCTTCTTAGGTGCACAGAGACCTGGAAATCAGCAACAGATCATAAAGGAAAACAAGAGTGCAGCTTCACTTACAAGACACCTAAATAAAAGATGGGAATGATGTCAGTGCCAGGAAGACAAGACCTAAATAGAAATTTAAGAGAGATGTCCATAAAAACAAAGATCCCAATGAACCATCAAGTTTACAGCTGTCTCCACTTTTTTCTTGAAACTAGTGTTTAGCAGCTCTAGCAGAAAGAGTGGTAACCAAGGCATACAGGAGAAAAAAAAGCTAAAATTATGGAGAGAAGAAATTTCCAGTGTTCAGCCTCTGTGTCTGCAACTTTCCTGTACTAGGTGTAGAAGAGACTGTGCTTACTTTCTTTAAGACACATTTTAAGAAACATAGTTTTATACTACAATACATTTTCTTAGATTCATCTCCCATGAAAGAACAGAGAAAATCAAGACTCACTGAAAATTAGCTAGAAGGGGTTCACTTCTTCTGATATCTCTGTCTGAAAAAACAGATGGATTTAAGCAGTAAACTTAACTGCATTCAGTCAGAGATTAAATGGAAAAGGAGTCTACTGCATCCCATAGTATATCTACATGCATGTAGATACATGTAGCCTGAGTAGGTGTGATAAGAATGGAAGGAGTGTAGTGCTGGAAAACAATGAGGTAAAAAATGAGAAGTGGTGTATAACCTTCTGTTACTTTACAACATAGAAGAGAATGTAGTGAAAAACGTCATAATAATAAAATATAAAGATAACCAAAGGTCCCAAACTCTTGGAAAGCTCTGAACTTGCTATAAATGCTTGGGTCAACCTCTGAGTCTGTGATGAAATGGGAGACATTAAGGATCAGGTGTGATTGATTGAACAGGCTTATCCTCATCACTACTGAAATCATAGCCTTACTTTCTCAGGAGAGAAAGTAAGTGTCCTTGTCGTTTATACAGAAATGCATGGATTTTAAAAGGTATTGAGATGGAAAGCAGAATAAAATGTGATTTATATATTATTTTACAGAAGTGGGGCATGTGAAAGCTCAATCAGCTACAGTTTTTAGAAACCAGGATTGCTTAGCTTCTTGCACACAATAGGAACTCCCTGGATAGTTCTTGAATTCATACAGTAATTGCAAATAGTGCAAGATGCATTCATAAGCAAGTAGGTGTAATTGCCAGCATTAGTGACTACAGAGAATACATCTGTTTTGATCTAGATTTTGAAAATGTCATGATAAACAGAATTTTAGTATAGTTGAGGCATTTTTACATCAATGTCATCACGAGTGGGGTTTTTTTTGCTTATGAACACTTTGATACTCAACTGAGCTTTTCCCATTATACTGACTGTCCTGTAGAAAATAATATAATTTAACTGATCAAACTGTTTTCTGATTAATTTCTCTAAAATGTTTATCATCTTATTTAATATGCACTTTGATTTCAGAACACTTAATATCAAAATTTTTCTTCTTGAAAGGTAAATTAGCTAAAACAAGTATCTGAATATTCATTTCTGCTGCAGCTGTATCTTCTGTGCATAAAGGTTAGATCAGCCAACTAGGAGTCAGATCTGCTTTCATTTTCTGCTGTGTAATTACAGACAATCTGTCAGTGGTACCTGTTTTATGGACAGGTAAAATACTTCAAGGTCCAGGTGCTAGACTTATTCATGCACGTTTCAACTTCTTGACAACCTTTGAAGATCTTACATGATCTTGAATATTTATATATCCTCTTTGCACCTCAGCTCCATTAAATTGTTTAGATACTGTAGACATGAGATCATCTATGACACATAACTTCTGAGTAAAATGTGTATTTAGTTTTTCCCTGTCTTTCTTGTATTGTTTGCCTTAATTCTGAATGCAATTTAAGCACCTATCATGTATTTTAATGTATAAATAAACTAGTTTTCAAATACTTATGGATTTTATGTGTTTTGGTGATCATAAAATGACAATCAATAATTAATTACAGGAAAACTCCAAGTATTATAACATCACACAATGCAAAGTCTTAAATATTAATAAATAGCTATTTAATTAGCTCTGATAATCCTTATCCTTGTATGTGTTTTCTATATTTAATTATAAAGCTTATTTGTCTGATTTGCTTATACACTATTCACTTCATTGAATCATGTGGAACAGATAGTTAAGGTCACATGTGATCATCCTATGTTGCTATGTGACCACAACAATAAGGATACACCAATCTTTTAAGAAGTGGGGTCTAGAAAAGGAATTAGCAGGTCTTGTGTACAGTACTGTCTTCAGAGACTATTTCACTCTTCAGTGTTATGGTTTATTTATTTTTTTTTCCAAAAAAATGTATTTCTGTTACAAGGGCAATTATTTGTTATTAAGAAGCAGGTTATAAGGTGCTTTTGTTTTGCTCACTTTTTAATCATGAGGCTGAACAATGCAGGAAATTAGACATGAAATCTGGATCATATCATACATGCATCAATGTAGGTCTGGAAGAGGTGTAAATTGCTGCTCTGACAGTCTGGAATTAATTAGGAGTCCCAAATCAGGCTCTAATGACTTAAGATTAAGAATGAAATCTTGATAGTACATTGTAATATAATTCTGTATATATGTAAAGCTCACAGCACAACACTGAAGTATGGGTTATGATGCTTTTGACAAAAAAAAAGTACTGACAGCAATCATGGTAGCTGCACTGCAATCAGTAAGCCATAATCCACACACACATTCTACCGAAAGACAGAATGGACAGCAGTAGTGTCAGCTGCCCAAAATGCCCTTTGAATAGCTAAGCTAAAGGCTTCAAATCCCTTTTATCGCACTAACAATCTTCTGACTTCATATGAAAAGCTAACAAAACCCATCAATAGTGGACTCTAGTTGTGACACAGTTTGCTTCAGCTTAATTGTGATTCCTTCTGCAATTTCAGCTGCCTACAGGATCTTTAACTAAAAGTCACATACAAGTATTACTTAGTCTTACAAAGTACTGGCAAATTACTGTGTTATTCCATACCAGTTATAGTGTAAATAAAGTCATTCTTACTACTGTTTATTGTTATCATTTGTTCAGTTTATGACAAACATATGTGTGCTGGGATAAGGCTTTACAAAATAAAACTCATAATTCCTCCCTCAAAGAGACTGAAGTCTGTGCTCGCATGAAGGTCAGAAATCTCTTAATTTACATACATATAATTCTGGAAGAAAGTAAAAGTCACAATATTGAAGAGAGAAAAAGGTACCACAGCAGAAAGCAAATCTTTTAGGTACAACACTCTGTCTAGCACTAGCTCAGTCACTGTCACTCTAGGTGATTTTAAATAAATCACTTAACATATCTAGGTTTCTATTTCTTCATTCATCATTTATATATTTCATAACTATTGCATATTCTATTAGGAAAGATACTATTAGGACAGTGACATGGGATATGATGAGACTGGAAAGCAGTACAGTACTACTGAAAATGTCAAGGAGCAGCTGATGCGAAAGACAGTGAGATGGCCCTCTTGAAACAGTAACTAATTCTTATAGTTGCTACTTGCTGGTGAAAATGAAGCCCAACTAATTATTGGGCATTTTTTCCAAAAGGCAAAAAAAATGATCTTAACAGTTGTCCAAGAGTTGTCACTATCGGAAAAAGGTTCTTCTCTTCGTTGCAACAGATAGAGGTATTGGAGCAGAAGGGGTTTAATGGAATAGTTCTGAGGGAATTAACTCTAAACATGCAAGGTGGGAAATAATAAAAACAGTTCTTCAGGACTTATAGTTTATATAATGTAGCAGAATCACCTAATCACAAATAAAGTACTATGTTCATTAACATAAATTATAAAGGCAATTTATATATTTCCTGTTTAAGTTGAATGAACAAATCACAGCTCTGTAAAGTCTTCAAAATAACCTGAAACATTCCAATATTAATGAAATGCACTCTAATTCCAATTAATTTGTGACCCTTCTATCCTTTGTAAATTTAGGCCTTTACAACAATTTGAAGAAATTAGTTTGATAACAATGCTATATGGCAATACCTTGTTCATTACAGTCCATAATTGTTCTCATTGTAATGGACATAGGTCTGTTATTGCAAAATCCTTCTGTTCAATGTTTATCTTCTGCATTTTACCATGGGGTTGCTTTTGTTTCACTTTTTTTGGTGCCTGACCTCTTGTTGGGCCTTATTTTAATTTTATTTTTTATTTTACAGTCCCATTCTAAACACCATGGATTTTATAAATGTGTTATCTTCCAAAAAAAGTATGTACCCTTTTTGTTTGATCATCTTTGAAAGGCTAAACAAAATAAAGGAACAGAAGTGAAGCCTGTTATAAAGAATCATGGATCTGACCTGGGATTCCTTAGAGACAATGTGTACAAAATCTGTCAGTGTAAAAAGGGTTTGCAAAAGGTGTAGACTCTCTTGCTACCTAGCTACCTCTCCCATGTAGCAAATGTCAATCTTTTCTTTTGTCTCTTCTCTGAATTCACAGAAGCCCCATGTGACAAAGCAATTCAAGGAAACACTGGAATAAGTTGGAAATATTGTTAAAGAATGAGACAAGGATGTAAAAAGGCATGTGGTAGGTTCATGAATTAATTGATCTGATGTGAACAAGTATCCTGCTGTATGAGTATGTCCTTTGCTTCATATCTGAGAGCAGAATATTTACTAAAAGCTGCCATCCTCAGCAATTTTAAAAGACACTATAAACAGAAAACAAAGGAATTTTCATATCTGTATAGACAGTCCTGGCAAGTGAGGCTTACAATTCAGGAATGAATTCTGTGTAAGAGGATGTGGTCTGACACCAGAAGCATGTTTTCCCTGTAAGATTTAATGACTTTCCTCTTAATATCCTAAGCTAAACAAAAAGGTCTGTATAATGTATGCACATTTAGAAAGCTGTGCACTCCCTCCCCTGTGCAGCACAAAAACGAGGAGAGCACTGAGAAATCCAGCCCCGAAAGGCAGAGCTGTCAGAGGAAGTGGTGTGGAGCAACATGCTGCATCTTAACAAAGCACTCTGCAGAAACCTGCAGCTGGTGCATTTTGACTTCAGGACAATGTGCCAAGGCAGGGAGAAAGAAAGGCATTAAGCAGTTACACCATGCTCTCTGTCTGGGGGATCTTGACAGCCCAGCACACACATACTGAAAAAGCTTTGGAGAATTAGCACTTGCTGAACTCTGTCACTCCTTAGGGGAAATGAACACACAGCAAGGCATGCTGAATTACAAAGTGGAAGTACAAGACAACATAGAGATGGATCTAAAGCAAAGAAAGCCTGTTGTATCCTGGGCTGCATTGGCAGCATTTCTAGCAGGTTGAGGGAGGTGATCCTGCCCCTCAAGTCAGCAGTAGTGAGGCCCCACCTGGAGTGCTGTGTTCAGTTCTGGTCTCCTTAGGACAAGAGAGATGTGGATCTCATGGAGAGAGTTCAACAGAGAGCTACAAAGATGATTAGGAGGCTGGAGCATTTGCCTTATGAGGAAAGGCTGAGGGAGATGGGCTTGTTTAGCCTGGAGAAGAGAAGGCTAAGGGGGCCTTTAATGACATATATGAGTATCTGAAGGGAAGGTGTCAAGAAGATGGAGCCAGGCTCTTTCTTGATGCTGCTGAGCAATATGACGAGATACAACATGCACAAATTGTAGCACAGGAAGTTCCACCTAAACATAAAGAAGAGATTCTTTACTGTGAGGGTGACTGAGCACTGGAACAGGTTGTACAGAGAGCTTGTGAAGTCTCCTTCCCTGGAGATATTCAAAAAACATCTGAACACAATCCTAAATAATGTTCTTTAGGGGACCTTCCTAGAGCAAGGAAATTGGACTAGATGACCTCTGATGGTCCCTTCCAACCTTAACCATTCAGTGAGTTGTCCACTGTATCATGTAAAGCAACAGTGAAGGTAATACGGGTGAGACACATGAATACTGGGTCCTTAGTAAAGAGTAATTAAAACCCCTTAACTGAAGAAGAAAATACCAAGGTTACCAGCATGTTGTAGCTACTACTTTCAGAATTAATGGAACCAAAGGTTTTCCTCTATGACATCCATGGAACAGCTGTTTCAAAATGGATTTAAAAGGAGATCCAGGAGCTAATGTTTACCTTCTTGACACTAATTTCAGATACCTTAAATTAAATATTTATATATTTTATAAATATATTTTATATCTAATGATGTATACAAATGTATACAGACTTATACCTGCCTATATATTTACTTAATGCAGATATATTATTGATATAAACCTTGCTTTAAATGAATAACTTTTAAAAACCTTGACCTATGTTAATCTGTGAAGTATGATGTTAATCTCACAGTGAAGGTAGTGGTGAAAGACAAGTCACAGTCCTGAATTCAAGGATCTAACTTCTATTGATCCGGTAACTTTAAAGAAAATGGAAATCATTACCCTTTTCTATATGGAATTTAGTTTGAAATTACTTAATTATGTTTAAAGTAATCTCTGGCTAAATCTGTACCAGTAGATTTAATGCACCTGGTACTATTCCTCAGCCTTGAGACCAGCCAGGACCAATGTTCCTCATCTGTGCTATCAAACTGTCTTAGGTATCAGTATAGCGTGCCTGAATGTGCTTTGCCTACTGGCAATTCTCACTCCCTTGCAGTAAATACTGATTTGTACCCGAACATTGTTTGGGAGTGCTGTATGCAAAATCTTCTCATATCTATTCTAATAATACAAAATTATCCAGGGTTTGGAAGCTTTTCCTCCTACTGATTAATTTAACAGCATACACCTACACTGACAGTCTCAAGGACTTTCCTATGATTTCCTTGTCCTTGACCCCCTCTGTACTGGAGGGGTTCTCGGCTGGGTGTAGGTGTTTCAGTGCTTTCCTTTCTGTGTTTCAGTACAACCTATGGTTAAACTTAGAGGATCCTTGAATAAGGACCAAATGGTTTGTTACAGAAGCAATATAACAGCATCAGTAGACCATTTACGTGATGTAGCTTGTCCTTTTTCATGGGACTTATAAAAGTTGGATCTGAACTTCTTTGAATAGCATCTCAGTGCTACATGTCTCAGTATGAACTATGGCTTTCAAACAACAACGAAAGCAGAACTAGAACTGTTTAAAAAGCTGGGTCATTGTCTCAAGATACAGCTTTATATAATTTTTAGGAAGTTAAACCTAAATTTATGGCCCAAATTTGTGGCATTAAGCAGTGTTTTTAATCATTTATCAAACTTCATTGTAGTCCTAAATTCACCAGTGTCATGTTTATTTTTTAATACTGTTTTATAAGTAGATCAGAATAATTACTGTTATGATTTTACAGAATTTATACTCCATTTTGAGGAGCTCATTAAAAATAAACAGTACAGGGAAAGGCAATTATTGTTAGCAAACATCAACACAAAAAGCACAAATAAAGGACCATTAAAAGTTGAAAAACCTTTACCCCAGTTGTTCTTTCTGGCTTTTCATCAGGTAAACACGCTGATACTGGCTGCCTTAATTTTAGTTACCAACTTTTCTCAGAATCTCCTTCTCTTGTTAAGGGTTTAGCTTCTGTATCTGTAACACTGAAGAAGAACTGGAGGCTTCAAATGCATTTTTACAAAATGTTCTCTCAGCCACTCCTCATAATATTTGTGCTCTAAACTCTTCACCAGCTTCAGAGATTTGTGTGTATGTAAGTGGCGTAGCAGGTTACTAACAGCTCCTCACGGCTTGGATAATTCTATTATTCCATTATTTTATAATTCTTTGATTCTAACAATATCCTCTTGAATTATGGGGGCTTCATTCTACTCCCTATACCTGTCTTCCAGCTCCGGGGGCTGGGTACCAAGTGGGAGGAATATTCTCTTCAAGGAGCAGCAGAGACTGTGTGTGAACTGAGTGCAAGCAACCATTCCCATGCCTCTGTGCCACTTGCAGGAAAAGAGGTAGAAGAGTCAGGAATGAAGAAGTGAAGCTGAGCCTGAGAAGAAGTGGGCATGGAGAGAGAGGTCTTTCGAGTTTTGTCTTTGTTTCTCACCATCCTACTCTTTTTTTAATTGTCAATAAATTAAATTAATTTTCTCAAGTTTAGTCTGTTGTGCCCATGACAGTAAGTACTGCTAAGTGATATCCCTACCTTTATCTCAACCTCAAATGTTTCCATCTTTTTTTTTATTCCCCTGTCCTCTTGAGGAGGGGGAGAGATAGAGCATCTGGGTGAGGGTCTGGCAGCCATGTGAGGTTAACCCGCCACAAGTTCCAACAAAACCACTGAAGGAATGAAGTTATACTCATTTATACTAGGTCCAGTATTGATACCTCCCTTTCCATTACTATCAAATGAAAATTCTTGCATATATAAAATAAGCAAGTACCATTCAATATTGACTGTTGCCATAGATAAGCATATTTACTTGGGAAGAAAAAGGACAGGGGAAAGCGAGTCCACTATTATCATTAGTCCTTAGCCAGACATTTGAGAAAATGTTATATTTAGAGGCTAAAATCCCTGTATTTTTTACATGAAATTCTCCCAGTTTTCCTTTTAATATTATGGTAACTACTACTCTGTGCATAGAAGTGGGGGCTTTTAACCTCCACTTGCTCCAGCTGGCATTTGAAAGGATTTGTAACTATATGGCTTTTGAATAATTGCTTAGGTGGCTATCTCAAAAAAGGAAATCAGAGTTAGGTATCTCCAAAGGAGAGTCCCAAGGGGATGTCTACACCATACAGTACAGCATCATACCCAAGCTGGAGCAATGCAGCTGTGTAAACTGAGAACAGAGCTAATTAACTGGTGTGTTTGTACTGCTTCCCAGATCCAAATGGTTATCTTTCTGTGGCACATCACTTTACATTGTAAAAAAAAATCAGCTTCCTCCGAGCTGATTCAATGATCCCTAACAAAACCCTGCATCACACTGAGGAGACATATCTCATGTCCCTGGAACAGACAGGGAGTGAGACAGCTTGCCTCTGCACCAATTGCCTTCTACAAAGCCTCACTTACTCTGCTGGCTCTTCTGGCTCTGTTTTCCCATTCGCAGTGCTGAAGAGCTAAGATCCTAACTTGTTACCACCAGTTCCTATTGCCAGTTTCACAAGATTTGGCACTTACAAAATGAGCACTACTGTGATCTTCTCTCCTTGTGTATCTAATGCAGAAACTGCCCAGAAGACTGCTAGGATTACTGTTTTCAGGAGACAAAGTGAATACTAAAATATTTACATTTTCAGCAGTTATTAATGCATCTTTTTAAGATGGGAAATGATGCTTTAGTATGTCCAGACTTTAACATTAAATAATGACCTCTCTTAATTATGTGATATGTTTAAGTATGATTTAGCCAAATTCCACAAGTAACAGTAATTGTAATACATAAAACCATGTGCTGTCCGATTCAAAGATGTTTGGGTTTTAATAAATAATTGCAGCTCTTCAATACACAACAAAGTGTTATAAAAGTTTTCCAATATTAAGGGGGTTTGGTTTCGTTTTGTTCTCTTCTCTATTTTCTCCAGACTACATGCTTATAATGAAATGGATATGGATCACCTCATCTGTGAAAAAGTATACCTGTCTGCTAATCTCTCAATACATCTGCTCAGTTGTTGAATTTGTCATATTCATTCAAGATGACACAAGTTTTCTAAAGGCAAATATATGAATAAATACATAAATACCCTAAGAATAAGGGAGTGTAAACAGTAAGTCACAGCCTTGTCCATCATAGTGAACAAACCTTTCAGTTTCATGACAATAGTACCTAACTCAGGGATTATATAAGTGGTAGACAACAGACATCAAATGATCTTTCTTTTTTCTGTGTAAAATGTGAAAAAATTCCTGGAGTAAAAGTTAGGAAAACCATTTATAGGGAATAAATTGCTTTCATAAGGTAATACATACAGATAATATTCCAAAGGGACAACTTTGACTTTGTAGAAATCAGGCACCTAAGTACCCTGTGTGTACAAGTAAGAGTGTGCTCATTGAATGAACTAGAGATGATAGCAATCTATTTAATGATCTAGTCCTTTATATTTTAAACTGATTTTCTCCACCAACAAAAATGAAGATAACATTTACTTAACACAGTGCTTTGAGCTTATTTTATAAGTTAAGTTGCCCAAATTGAAATTATTACATAAGGATGAAACATTACTTTGGGCACATTCTGTTATGGCCTCTCATGGAAACCACTTATTTGATTATTCTTTTGAATGAATTTATTTAATGAATACCTTTGACTATTGGATCTGCACTGAATGATAGTCTTCATTTACAGCCCTCAAGGAAGAGAATGAATTAAAAGTAAATTCAAACAAAAAGCAAAAGGTTTTGTGCAATTAACAGATGACATTAATAGGCTGAGCTACAAAAAAATGTAAGTAGATATATGGACTGTATACTACATTGCTTCCATTAAAAAAGCAACATTGTAAACAATAAATGATGTTTTTAAATTAAATAGATGCACAATAACAACATGAGTATCAAGAAAAACAAGGAGTACATCTTCTAGCAGGAGACAACACTAAGTAATTTCACAATAAGGATGATAGAGATCGATAAGGTCATACAAAATTATTATTTTTTTTTAGTTAAAGGATTTATATGAAAATATGAAGGATCCTTTTAATTACTATTCAAATATTATTTCAAAAGAGGAACTCAAAATGGGATTCCAAACAACAGAAGGGCTGATCTAAAAGAGATGTACATTGTGTCAGTCTTGACAGGAATCATGTATAACCAACGAGGAGATTCTTTTTTCACATTTCTTTGTACTAACACAGGTCTAGGGAGCCCATAGTAGCAGTGGAAGCCTTGAGGTCTTTCATTAACCTTCACTGGGAGTGAATCTGTTTCTCTGCACAAATAGCTGAGGAAAGTTCAACGTTATTCCGAGCAAACTTCTTTATCAGAAAGTGACAATGTCTTAAAAATCCACCTTCATTATAACACGTAAGTTTTAGAAACAGTCAGACACCTTTGCTGCTGGGACCTTAATTTTCCAGAGGACATATTTCATCTTTCTAGTGAGTTGTAATGATGAGATAGAGAATGCAATGAACAAGGTAGCTTAATAACGGACAATCAGATCAAACAATTGCATTTAATTGCACAATGTGCAATTGCAAAAATTGGGTGCTGCTTCTACAATATTTCATAACTGAGGAGTATTTCCACTTTAGGAGCAAATACTAATACTCATACATTGCTGTATAGTTTCTTAAATGGATCAAATCAGCATGGAAAGCAAAATCTAGATGAGATAATTACCCTGTGCTTCAGCTGAAACTTTCTAGAGTTATCGAATCATTTACTTTGAAAACTGTTGATCTTACAAACAAAAAATGAGCTAAATGAGGCATTATCAAGTGCTTCACAGGAGAAGCACTTTTATCTGGTTGTTTTGGCGTTTGTCAATTTTATTTTTTTTTCCATATTGCTGAATATTTACCAAAACTAACTATAAAAATTACCTGTGACTGGGCTACAGTCAAAGTGATGTTGCTCGTGACTTTTATTAGAAAGTACAAGGAAATCTCAGCATTAGAAATGGTAACAAATACCTCAAAGGCCCCATTTTAAAAGGCCATTTTCTAAGCCTAATTATGTAGTAAGACTACCACTTTGATATGGAATAAACTCAAAAACTTAAATCACTGGACTTTGAGTTATCTATCTACTAGCTTTATCATGGATGTGGAGACTCGTGGCCTGAGATCCATTTTGAATTCCCCAGGTGAATATTATGCTTTCGACATATACAGTTGATGAACATATTTGTTGGCTAAGTATGCTCATATCCATCTGCCAAATGGCCCTATGCCCGCTAACATATTGGTCAGACACATGTCTTTGGGTGTAAGTGCCAAGAAAATTTCTAAAACTTGCCTACAGTATCTTCTAAAGGAAGTTGCACTGAAATGTTATCACTACACATGCCTTTTCCTTTTAGCGTTACAACACGTTTAATTGAGTTCCCCAACCAGCAGCGAAGCACAACAAAAAGGAAGGAGAGGAGGTTGCCGATGTTGGTGGCTTTTCCTAATATAAGTTGTGGGTTTGTTGGGATCTTTGCCAGCAACATATACAATTAACTGCTAAAGCAATGGTAATATTGCAGCTCTAAGCACAAGCAACTGCATTTTTCACACCTCTGAGTAAAACGAGCTTCGAGGTGGACTAGGAAGAGCTACTTCAGTAGGTGGCAGTGTTCCCTCTCCCTACCTTGTGCTTCTCAAATGCAGCCCTTCAACCTCTCCTCCACAGAAGGACGATAATCTGCTGAGACAGCAAAATGCTAATAAACCAGGAAGAGAGTGTGTTGCTGTTTTATATTGAGTTAAAACCGAACACACACACACAAGCACACCTGTGAAATTTAAGCCACTGTAAATGATAGAAGTCATAGCCAATGGCAAAAAGAAGTTAATTAAACAGACTGTGTAAGTCTTTTAACCACATTCTGATCTGAAATGAAACTTCTTTATGTGTCTAGAAAATAAGATCTCAGAATTTTTCAGAGCAAATCCATTCACAGAAAATATTCTGTGTAAGATCATATAAGTCTATCTTTTTGCTTCTTATGTAGATAATCTAAATATTTTGGTTTTCTGTAGTTAAATATTTAGGTTTTATAAGGTACATGTCTAAATATATGCTTTTAGTGAAAAAAAGTCAGATTCCAAATTTTAAGAACTATGTTTGGGATTTCCCCTACTTCCTAACATTTTACTCATTAATAAAATTATTTACATATTGCTTAAAAAATAGCAATTACTTCTTCTACTAAAGACTGAGGGGCTCTGTCAGGGTGTGTTCAGCAGACCAAACTGATTGGGAAGCCAACAGGATCAGAGATAGACTAGAACTAAAATGCTTCCTGGAAAAGTTTAACCATAAAATAAAAGAGCAGTTGCTTTCATTTGGAAAAAAGTTTCACATTTGTAAGCAATTTTGTGTTGACTCACTTTTTAGAATTTCTAAAATGTTGGGATGTAATCTACTAGTGACTGGAAGTAAAAGTTAAGAAAAAGTAAGAATTTACAACACTTTTGGGTGGGAATAAATATTGAAAAATCTCATGAGAAAACTTTTTACTTCTGAAAGTGCCAGACAAGATTTATTTCAGAATAACTGACATTTGTGTAAGCATAAAATAATGCATGATTCATCTGATTTAAATATTTTGAGATTTGTCATTCGGTAGCTTGAACTGATCTTAATCAGAGTACTTCCTGAGGTGTAAAAAGGAGTTATGTGTCAGTGTATATTTCACTGAAATTAAGGAAGAACAGTTTCATGATTATAAAGATGGATCTAGAAACAAAAAAAGGTGGGTAAAGTTACTTTAATTACAGAAACAATGATACATTTTCTATACTGCTTCTGTGTAAATAAATGATATGAAGTACAGAATTTTACAGTGGTTGTAATGTGTCAAAACGTTCCATTGAAACCAACATCAAAAGCTTGAGCATTATGGAGCTGAAATTAAATAACGTGCCAGTCCATAGAAGAAAATTTTTAAAAATTGGACTCCAATAAATCAAAATAAAATAAAATTAAAATTCACAGATTTTTGCACAATAAAATTTAAAACAGATTCTGGAGGGAAGAGCTGCCTGAACTCCATCCTGATGAATGAAAATAAGGAGAAAATACTGGCTGAGCCCCTTCCCCAGCACCCCACTCCTCACTGCCCTCAGAGATTAAGGAATTTCATTTCCAGCTTCTGAAAAAGATCTTTGGTCACCTGTGTCAAGCTTATCTATTAAATATCACAGCATACTTGTCAGACAGAATATGGCAATAAATACACAGTAAAGGGACTTTTGAACCTGTATGAAACCCAAAGAAGAATTTGTCACAGGCCATTTGATTGTGAAAGTTGGTTTGAAGATTTGTGGCATTACCTACTTTCTAATACCATTTGTGGATTAGGATAAGACAGAAATATAGAAGTAATTAGCTGATTAGAACACATGGTGTGTGGGCTTGTTTGAGAAGGCAGAAATATTGTCTAGCAGAAAGCAACTAATGAAGTCACATGACTACTGTAAGCTAATTGTCTATGGGGGTCAGCAAAGGATTCTCCCACTCACCCTCCTTCCTCCCCATTTACCACCATTTAGACTTCACATGTTTTTTACTTTCCTTTACTTCCTCCCCCATCCTAAATGTAAAACACTGGAGAGATGTAGAGCTTTGCCAAAAGACAAGAATCTCAGGCTTTGTTTGTCTGATTTCTTATGATAAAATTCACAACAACTTTCAAATCAAGGATTGAATATAGCTCTAGATACATTTTGAGGAGGTTTGAGGGACATATGTTGTACAGCTTCTCTTTAATGGGATCTAGAGGGCAAGGAGATGGAAAATACTAGGAGTTCTCGTAAATCCAGCTCTGTAAGCAAAGGGCTCATGGTTGCTTTCAGGAAATTGCTAAATTTGAAGAAACATGAAACAAAAAAGGATAAAGGGAGGGGTCTGATAGATGCAGTGTAATGTCACTAATTTAACAGGGGGCAAAAAACAACAAGAAAGAGCTGTCAGTGCCTAAGGCTTTTCTATTTCAGGTTCTGACATCCAATTCCATAGAAATTGCTCACCTTTTAAAACTATAGACCTTTTAAATGAGCAAATATTGTTGTTATTCTGAATGACATTTCAATGCTTAGGTAATTGCTTAAAATAGTCGATGCAAACTGTTAATTACCAGTCTTTTTTGTTCTATTTTCTGGAAAGAGTAAGGTCTGTCAGTCACATCAGCCCCTTCCCTTCACTGGGCCTGTAGCTCTGGGAGCAGGGAGCAAACTCACAATGTGAAGATCGTGACTACAATACAATCAAAGAACATCAGTAAAGTACATCTTGCCTCATCAAGAAACCAGATATTTCTGAAAGAGAAAATTAATTTGTTCCAGGATCTTGCCTGTCTTCTCAATTTTGAAAATGTCTTTATTAAGGCATGCCTGTATTAAGGCCTGAAGTAACGCTACTTTAGTTTGATCTGTCTATCATTCTCTTGTAGGGTGAATGCTCTAAAGTGCAAAAGAGCTTAGATTAATCAGGAATCTGATTAAAAAATCAAAAATTTCCTCAAAACAAAGCCTACAGTTGTTATATATTTTTTCTTCGTATATACCTGGGATTCTGTCGAGGATCAAGGCTGAGCAGTTTCTCAAAGGAGCTTTAACTGAAAAGTAAAATCTCTGAACAGAATTAGTTCAGGACAAATTCAAACTGCTACTTATTCACATGAAGCTAGTATTTCACATATTTGTTTGATTTCAGCCCATGTTTTATATTCACTGCTCTTTAAGTAAATCAATATTATAAAAAACTGCAGCCATTTATACAGCTTATCAATAATACTTTATACCAGAGGAATTTGTAAAACCCAGGAAATTCAGTTTTAATTCAGTTTCCTGTTTTTCAAAGATATACTGTTCTTTATGATTGTTTCCCCATTTTTAAGATACAGATATATATACCAGCTGTGACAAAAATTACCCTTCAAACTGGTGATATAATTCTTAACACTGATCAAAGATCTTGAATGGGAAAATCTTATTCCAATATAGTTTCTCTGTGAGGAGCTAAATAGTTGTGAGAACTCTGCTTGAAAGGCACACGTACAGATTAAGTACTCATTGTACACTGTAAAGTCCTTCTTTCTTGAGGATATGAAGCTCTTGGCAGGTATCTGTAGCAACAGCAATGCTTCAACTCTTCCAAAACTGTTGCTAAAAAAAGGTTACTACCATTAACAGAAAAACAGGCCCAGGCAGAACCACTGTCTATAAACATTTCAGTAGTAATGATAGCAATAAAAATATTAATACGAAAAACTTAACACACACCTGCAGTTTGTTGGAACTGTAGGAAGGGGAAAAATATGAGAAGGGCCTGAAGATAGAAACATACCAAAAATACTGTTTAACCAAACTGAAATCTCCTGAGTTTCTTCTGTTAGACCATTGCTTTGTAATTAAATATACCTCTGCCCCTGTAAGTATTGTTGACATGAGCACAGGCTTCCTTTTAAGCTACTCTAGAGATCTTATTCATCAGCTTGTCTGTATGAGAGGTGTTGCAGTATTTCCAATTTATGTTGCTTTGCGGCCTCATTTGCTACTTGGTCTTGCTCAGGTATTTTATGTGATTTTGATAGCATGCTTTGGACTTCTACAGTCCTGAATAGATTCTTAGACCTAGTTTAAATTGAGGATGTCACCCTTTTAAAGGCTAGACTAAACATATATCTGAATATACATATAGAATAAATCCTAAATCTCTCTCAGGTGCAGCATCTTGGGAGCTGTCTGTTTGTTTTCCAGTTCAACCAAAACAACTTGAAAGACTGATTTCTGGCCACCATCACATTAAGAAGCTTTTAAATCTGTAAACAACAAGCAATAGAAGACAAAACAACCACTCTGTTTTCGTGTTGTTCTTTTCCTCATCCTTCATTTTGGCTCATAATCAACAGACCTTTGTTCATTATTGTTCTTAAGGAATCTGTTTTTGGAAGGTCTGGGCATAAATAGACTCAGCTGTTGAACTTCCCTAAAAATGATATATTAACTTATGGTCAGCACAGTTCAGTGGCTTTCAAGGGGAACTCCCCTTTCCTTGAAGCTGATGAGCTTACCTAAGCCAGGCTGTACCTAATTAACTCTTGTATAGTACATACTGTCTGATCCACCTAAGTCATTAGTGCTAATAAATCTTTTGAACTGTGGATATTTAACCTGTTCAGGGGCTCATTCTTTGAGAAATCTCATGCTGAATGGCTACTGTAAGGCTTGAGTATCCTTTCAGAATGGCCCAAAGGCCTGAAAAGCCTCATAGCATGCAATTATATGTTATATAGGATGTGTAAAACTATTTTCAGCCTTTAATATCTGTACACTG
Source organism: Galbula dea (assembly GCA_013399015.1). NCBI lineage: Eukaryota > Metazoa > Chordata > Aves > Piciformes > Galbulidae > Galbula > Galbula dea. The sequence continues at coordinate 137,816 of VWZX01009113.1, read as the reverse complement.
AGAATGACATTTGATACTGCCCTCACTAAAGTGATGTATCATAGATGAATGAATGGACCATCAGATAACAAAAACCATAATAGTGAGTAGAACTACGTATCAGTGGCCAGAAGAGAAGGCAAAGAAAATGAACAAAATTTAAGGGTATTGCATGTCTGAGTCTCTTTGTTCCTCACCCTTTGAAGTCAGCATGTGACATATGCATGAAAGAAATGATCCTAAACTGCACTTTTCCAATCAAGTTGAGAGTTCAAATGAAGCAAATTCCCCACTGTTAATGAAAATATTATGAATCTGAACAGCCTTAATTATTCAAGGCTTTCTTTATTCAGTTATGTGGGAAATAATCATGTTCTCTCTACATTTTTATAGACTTCAAGTTTTGTCCTCTAATGTCTTTGGCTTTCCAGATTCTATTTTACATGGGTTAACTTACATAGTTCATGAATAAATCATCAGTTTTCTATTTTTAGTATTGGTAGGTGCTATTAGTTGGCATCATTGTTCTGTTATTTTAACATTTTGCAGATTCAAACTTCCAAGTTCTTTATCTAGTTATTCCTAAGAGTCCTGTGTTGATGTATCTTCTTATTCTACTAACCCATGCAAGTAGCCTAGCACATGAATAAATTCCTCAGAGCTGTCAAGTTCAACACAATGCTTCAACCCCAACACAACGCTTCAAATCCAACACAGCCATCTCTACTCGTCACAATTTAAGTATTTCTCCATTTAGTAGATTCACTCTAGAACTGCCAAAATCTCTGTTTAAGAGCTGCCCTTCCAAAACAGAACACAACATTTAAAATCTTTAAAAGAACTCAAAGTCTTCAGGGATATCCCAGAAAAAAACCCAAACACATGAACAAAACAAGCAAACAAACAAAAATCACAACAAACAACAAAATCAAAACATAAAGTGAGAAGTTTGTACTGCAAAATACAAAAAAAATCTTTGAAAAATAAATAAATATTGATATTGTTGATATAGTTCTTACGCATGAGAATCAGATGTCTGTTTTAAAAAATTATCACTATTTCAAAATTGTTAATTTAATATTGTTTGTTGATATTTTCAATCTTTTTAATCTAATTTATTTTGATCCTCCCTTCCTCAGTATTTATAATGAATTTTTTCTTCTTTCCTTCATTTTCTAGTCATTTTGTCAACTGCTAGTTAACAAGTGCTGTTGAAAATATTTTTCATAATTCAAATCCAGATATTTTTAAGATTCTATTTGCAATTAAATATATATATTTTGTAGGGGTTTTTTTAATCATGTATTTCTCATTATTATTAACCTTATTATCCTATCAATTCATGTCTTCCTAAATCTGATTATGCATCTAATCATCCACAAAAATGTATCCAGACAACTATGTACTTTAATACACTGTTTCCTAACAATCAAATTGAGATGTACAAGAACTGAAACATCTTCTGTCCTATGTCCAGTTACAACCTGGAGAGAATAAAATCAGAACAGAAACAAGCTTTGCAATAAAATCCTAGTTAATCTTAAAAACGTTTGAAAAAAACATACAGTATTACAGAAATAGCTGGAGAATGTGGTTTAATGACATACGTGTAGGAAAAACAAAAGAAACTGCAGTACAGATTTAGAAGACAGTGACCATAAACATTATAGGTTAAATCTGTCTTACAAAAAAGATGTAACACAAAATCACCATAAAGAAGATAAGAAGCAGCTATAAAACATTTATCAAATAACAGTTGCTTCAGAAGTATTTATAAAGTATTTTTACAAAGTATATATGTGTGACCTTGAATATGTTGTCGAGTAAGATTGCAAGGGAGAGGGGTAAATGACACTAGTTTAATATACGGGATGTTTTTGCCAATTTTTTCTCTAGTGGTTAGTGGTTTCTTTTTTTTCTGTAGAGCTTGCTATAAAAATAAATGGTTTATTAACAAATGAGAGATGCAGCTTCTGTTAGAGATATTATCTGTATGTGATAATACCACCACAAAGGGACTTTTGACTCATAGGGCAAGAGATACCAGGAAGGAGCTGTTCATTGGGCTGCATCTGAGTCAGGAAGCATCAGTAGGGGAAGGTGAAGAATGGAGTGTGCTGGCCCTGTAGATAAATACAAAGAAGTGAGAACTGCTGCTAAAGTTAATGAGCTGGTATCAATTTATTTTATAGGGACAACATTTTAGGTAAGAAAAAAGCTGGGGTTTATTTTGCTTTGTATTCTCACTTCTGTGTAGTGTTTATTTTTTGTTTCATTAGTAGCTTACTAACTTTCCAAAGAAAAATTTTTCAGTGGTTTATGTGGAAGAATAAAGATAGAGCAAATACTAGTAAGTTCAATTTACCATGACATAAACAAAAAAGTTAAAAGAAAACACAAAATAAAAGCTATTTCAAACAGCTCTTCCAAGTCTTCTGATTTACTGTGTACAAACTGTGCTGCCACACAAAGTGCCACTTTCATGCAAAGCCAACTGTGGAAAGTAGTAATTAAAGAAAAGATAAAACCCACATAATTTTGTACCACATGATCCTTGCAAAAGCATGAATCAAAACATAGCTGATTAACTGAAAATTCCTTCTGCTTTATTATAAATAAAAGAGAATGAACAATCTCAAGCATTTGGAAACAGTATTGATTTCTTCCTTCCATATTGTTTTTTTCTTAAACAGAGAAGAGAGTATAATAAGCATAAGGCAGAATGATGACATTGTGGGGACTTCTAAGCTAGAGTAGGATCTGAGAATGTTTGTCAGAAATTAATGGTGTTATGTTATTTACTTATTGCACAACGTCTGTCTATTCTTGAACTTTCCTATTCTTCCTCTCTTCTTTATCCTGAATCATTTGAAAATGTCACTTTTCATGACACTTCTTCATGACACTGGTCTAAAGTATCATCTTGAAATTATTAACAAAGAGCTGTTTGCTAGTTTGTAGGAAAGAAATGGATGCCACAGCTGCTGATCTCAACTACAGCAGGTCTGTGTTCACCTCACATGAATAGGGCACAACAAAACCTAAAGCACAAGTATACAAGCATAAGTGGTATCTTATTAGAAATTCTATCACAGGATCAAAGTCTGCAAGAGTGCAGTAACCGTGGCCTATATATCCCAGTCTGTGTTTGGTGAGCAGCGCCACAATTCAGCAGATTGTTCCTGTTCCAGCCCTTGCCACAAGTAATTTCTTTCCATAAAGCCATCAAAAGGACAGCAGGGACCACTTGTCTCTCTCCCTTTCACTCTCAGATAAGCAAACATCTTTAATGTTTGAAAACAGTTTATTAAATGCTGTTACCCACACAGCTTAATAAACACATTGAGAGTATTTCCCTGAAGAGGCTGGGAATTAAAGCACACCTGGGCTTTCCTCTGCCTTCTCAGCATTCTGATAGCAAAAGAGATTAACAAGTCAACATTTCTTAAGCAGCAGAATCCTGTTTGCCTTGTGACTAATCAATGGATCCAATTCTAAATCCTCTGTTGCATCTTTTCCCCTCTGTGGCTAATTTGAATTTTCAGTATCCACATTTTGAATGCTTGTTATTTTTGCCTTTTCATTATAGAAATGAGCATCCTCATACTACTATATGTTATTGCAAATGAGCAGCACACAACCCTTTCTGAGCTTTTAAGATAAACAGAGGGAACTTAAGAGTTCTGCTGAAGCTTATTACAGAGGGAAAATATCTTGTAATTCAAACTTGCTATGCTTTTTGTGACTAGAAACACCCTGCATAGCATATCCAGCAAAAAGAGACCAGCCTAAAGTAAGATTTGTAGAAAAAAATAAAAACTATGAACAAATAGATTAAATAGCCACTGAAAAACTTGAGATGCAGAGGAACATTTTCAGCTGGACAGAAATTGAAATGTGTGCTGAAACAAGCACCTTATTCAGTACAGAAATGAGACTTGAAGACTAATATTGAGTAACAGATTAAGTTAAATATCACAAAGAACACAGTACAAAGATCATTTGCAAATATTGACATGACATAGCAAATATCTTGTAGTGGTTATTTCTACCATCCTTAACATTTCATAGAGCAAATTTCTGCAGTACCAGTCCACTCTAAAAGGAAGGGATGTAGGAATAAAGAGACAGTATGTGTATGCATGCTCACACATACATGTGTACATGTCATATAAATAACTGTGTGTATGAACATATAGATTAATTTCTACTAACAGTAAAATATATATGAAGCTTTATCTACTATCTCCAATATAACTTTGGCTGAACTCCGATTGAAAGTGAGTGCTTTTCTCCTTTTTCCTGTGAATTAAGATTAGTTAGGATTGGTTTTTTTCTTCTACTTAAAAACTTTTATTTCTGGAGCCAATCAAACTTCCTCCTTTTTTGTTTGTTTGTTTGTTTTTAATTCAGCTTCTGTTACTTACTACACCACACAGCCTTCTGGAAGAAAGTACACATACATGTAACTCCTAGTTTAGCAAGACATTAGTAGACATTTAGACATCGCATGTCTAAATAACGCTGTTACTGAGTTGTATGCTACATAGAAAAGAAAAATGACTGAGTAAAAATTCTCCGGTTGTCTTACCTTGAAAACATGGGAAAGTTGTTAATGTGAAAAGAGAACATTATTACTGAATTGGTTGTTGTTCTGGTATCACTAGCCTCTCTATTCTTTATGCAACTTCTCAAATCATAGTTGTGGAAAAGCCAAAATCTCTTTTCAAGTTCAGCACTTCCTTATGACAAAGCATTGTGCTACTTATTGTGTTTGAACTGAAAACACAAAGAAACAGATGTAATCAGTTTATCTCCAGTATATATCTGTATGCAAAGAAGAATCAAGAGTGACTTGGAAAGATTATGAGTCCATAGTTTTTCTTTTGCAAAAATTTCTAAAATCTTATGAAAAGCAGCATTACATCCTATTTGTCACTTCTGTTGTCTGAAAAAAAAAATTAAATAAAGCACTGAAAAATAGAATTGAAATTAGGATGACAGTTTTGAAGAAACTATGTTAAACTCACCATTTCATTTCTACAACATGGTCTCCAATAAACAGAAAGCTCTTCCTCATGCACGGAAGCATTTGGCCTAGATTTCACCTGTCTTCCAAATATATATTTAATATGTACGTCTTCTGTAAACTACCTGGCTTGCTTTTATAACTGCTTTTAATATTAGCTCATGATGTGTCACCATGAGCTTGAATTTCTAAGAAAAATTGAGCAATATAAAGAGAAAGGTTAGCTTTTATTTTATTTGGTACGGTAGATTCAAGTCGGCATTAGTGGATATTTCAGGTTTTCCACAACTGACAAAGTCCTTTTAGAAATTTCCACATGATCACACATGATCCTGGAATTCTTTCAGGATGCAGAAGGTATGCAGTCAACAATTTATGGTTGGAGGACTATACTGAATTTTTTTCCTATATGTTTCCATACAACTTGAGTCCTTTTTAATACTGTTTCTGGTTTTCAGACAACCCTTTCTGTTTCCAGGTGTCAAGCTCTTACCACGGAATTTTTAGAATAACCAGAAAAAACCTCTACAATGCAATTATTGAAGGAAATGTACAGTACATACCTACCTTATCATTGTCCAGCAGACTTTAAAAATTTTAAAAGCGTTGGCTATTTATTTCTCTGTAAAACATGCTGCAGAGTAAAACTGAAAAAGCAAAACTAGATTTCTCGTAAACATTTGAGAACAATCAAGATAAAAAAGATCCGTAACATATACATAACTAAGCAAAGGCAAACTATACATCCACTTTGTTTTTCATTTTTTCTTATAGCTTCAGTTTTTCTAGGTCCTCTACAAAGGAAGTAATTGGCCACCCCTGGCCCCAGAAATCCTCTCTAATTAGAGACCATAGTCAAAGGTTTGTTGTGGAAACAAAGCACAAATAATGAAGGGATTTGTTTAAGATACCACAGCCTATTAATATCAGACTAAGGCACAGAACACCAGCATTTTATTCTAATTTTAATAGGTGCTACATGACAGCTTTTATGATATGTGTACAACATGTACATATTCATTACTAGCATTTGTATGTGGAGATTGAGAGCTATTTGTGACATATTTTTAAAGATCATTAAAGATCTTCATTCATATAAATCAAAACAAACAAATTAGATTATATGAAGTAAAAGCTCCTTGTTCCTCAATCAAAGGATATTTTTCTTCCAGGGCAGACTCCTGTCAGTAACTATAAGTTATGGTTTTAATATAGCATAGTTCTAACCCTAAGACCCATTGTATATTACCTCACCTTTCAACATTTTGCTGCTTTAAATGATACGAACTTGACCATAAATGCACAGCAACAACAAAATATTCCCTCCTCTCATCCCACAAGCTGATTTCCTCCAGAAAGGAATGCATCAGTCATATTATTGATTATTTGTTTTCTAAAAGGCAATGTATTTTTCTGCCAACCAGATAAAAAACAAGCATGTATATCAACAGAAATATGAGTCAGATGAGGACAAGATGTGTAACTTGAGCTGACCGTTTTAGGGATGTTGTAGCTGAACACAAGGGAAATCAGCTTTCAGCCTCACTGATTTCAGCTGACACCGCAAAGGTTTCTCTAACGCTGGAGAAAATTTAGAGTGGATCATCTAAGCAACAGCTTATTTTTGGTTGTTTGAGGTTTATTTGTTTAGTTTTGTTTTGTTTTTCCTACAGTATTATTACTACCCATTTAAAAAAAAAAAAAAAGCATTAACATGACCAAATGTTTCTGAAGGAAAATCTTCTCTCACAGTAATTAAGTTCTATCATATGTGCACTGGAAAAGGAGAGACCACCTCAGTCTACTTAATCAACTTTCCCTTGAAATGACAAGATCCCTAAAATAGAATAGCATTCATGCATATGTGAGAAACAGGAAAAAAACCTTCAAAAATCTGAAACAGATTCTTGTGTACATTCCTGTTGTTGCAGAAAATAGTTGTAGTTATTCTATAGCTGTGCAGAAGATGTGGCATTCCCATAAATAAACAAAAATCCTGACCCATTGTTTTTGCCAGTACAGCCTCATTAGTTTCCTGTTTCTTCCCCAAAAAGGTCAGTCTTGGTTAAGTTATGAAAGAATTTGAGAGAGAAGATTTAAAACCCAGTGCTCTTGAATGACCCCATGACAGTATTCATACTTTACAAAGGTCTTCCCAGGTTCTCTTATCTATGTTGTCCCTTCTTGATGTTCCTTTGTTTGCATTGCTCTATGGACTCTATTTTATAAATTATGACAGGCTACCAATAGAAAATCAGTCACCCAGGAAGGGCATCACGTCTTCTGGCTACAGCATTCAGATTACTTTGGCAGCTTGATTGTTGTCTCAATCTAATCCCACCTAAGAAAGAAAACTCTTGTCTTGCATTTTCCCTATCACTGCCTTGGCAATATTTCAAATTTGTGCTTGACATGCTGATTGAAATAAGTTAGTAATGTCTCTGAATGATCACAGGGAGGATATCAGCCATCAAAAACTAACATCATGTGCCTCACTCTATGGTTTAATGTCATTATTATTACTATTATTGTTAAAACAACAAGGAAGAATGATTTGTATGTATCTGTTTGGTGAGCACCTGGAGTGATGCAAAGGGATGTCATACAAACCATGATTTTATTTCTTGTTCTGTATAAGAAATCCACAATCTGGGGGAATAAAAAAATCCAGGGAAGGAGAAAACCAGCAAAAACTGAGCTAGCACTGGCTCACAGCCCCAGGTTTTAACTTAACTATTATTGTTATTTATGCCCTCTTTCTTGACAGCATAAAATGATTAGAACTGGGAGGAATTTAAATATTCAAAATACTGTGTTTGTCTCCCCACTGAGGAGCTGATAACAAAATTCGTTGAGACAGCGGCAAATGACAGGGAATAGGGGAGATGGAAGAGGCTGGGAAAAAACCTAAAGCTTGTTGGCATGTGCCAGGTCTCAAGCCTAATACATTAGGGGAGTGATGCTGTTAGTACATGCAAGAAATTATTTCAGGTGACTTGAGTAACTTCTGCTTTTTTCTTTGATGATGAACTTTTTGTGCCATGTTTAATATCCTTTAATGACTCATCTATTATTATTATGACTTTTTTCTTTAAATAAAAGTCTTCAAAGAGAGTTTAAAGGTTCATAATAAATTTTTTGTCTTCTCTCCACCCACATACAGAGCTGTCCTTATTACAAGTATTTAAAGCTTTTGTAATTTTTGTTGCTTTTTTTCCTTATTTTTATATTTGCAATATTTTTCTACGTTTTTTGTTCATAAATGATTTTAGGATGTGCCATAGTGATTGCAAGAGATTGCAAAAAGAAAAGGATATAGCAGACGAAAAAGAAAAAGGTAGTAACAACAGGAGTCATGCATGAAATTCTGGCTCCTTGAAAACTGATAAACATTTAACTAGGTACTTCACTGGAAGAAGGAATACAAAACTGAAGTCACAAACTTTTAAATTTATATTTGAATAGTCCTATATGCCCATATTAGAGGAACTGTCATTGAATTTAGTATGACTGAAGTGAGCAGAATATTCTTATTCCAATTGCCACTAAAATTCAGTCACCTTCGAAATAAAATATGGCAGAACAACACAAGCTTTAAATAACTTCAGAAAACTGGGAAGGGAAAATGGAATTATAATTTTATTTCCCAATTAATCTTGTCAATCCGCCTGCATCTGTTCTGGTAGTGCCTTGATTTCCTTAAAACAATTTCCTCGTTTCTTGTACACTTTGTTTATTTGTTTATTTATTTATTTATTTTTAAATAAAGAGTTCTCTTACCTTGTTGGTAGGAAGACCTAAACCTCAATAGCCTGCTGGTTAGATGACGTGTACTATAGAATCTGATAAAGAATGTGGCAAGCAAAGTCAAAATAAAAGGGAACTTAAATATGGATGAAGGCTCAAACAAAGTCAAGTGCAAGTCCTCTGGTTACCAATCTAAAGTTAAAAGACTCCAGGGGTTTTTTTACATTAAGAAGTATTGTGGTTTAGTTGTTGCTTTCAATTCCTACTGGAGATTTGTGGTTGTATTTTTTTGTTTGTTTGTTTAGGTTTTTTTCTTGTTTGTGTTTTGTTCTTTGGTTAGGGGTTTTTTTTGCTTCTAATCCTCTATTACCTGGACCCTGCTTGAATAAAAAATCTGAAATCTTCAGTAGCCACTAATAAAATATATTTAAGCAAATTTTCATAGTGGCAAGATGCCAGTTTAGCACAAGACTCGTGCCACTAGAACATTATTTCCTCTTTGAAAACGAACAATAAGTACATGATTTGCCTTCTATTTGGGCATATATTTTGTGACATTAAGAATTCTCAGTTATGATCTATCATTTATTTTCTACGACATCTAATGACATTGCACTGTTTTGGTGATTGCTTGTGGGGTTGTTTGTCTGTTTGTTTTTGTGGGTTTTTCTGTTTGTTTGTTTGTGGGCTTTTTTGTAATAGAACTAATTCCCAAGACTATAGTTCTGTTTGCAGGAGCTTATTTATATCATGTCCAGTGAAAATCTGTAAATATATTTCAATGTCCTAATTGCTTTCTGAAAAGATGTTAGAACTTTCCCATCACTTTTTCAGAATCTGTTTCAATCTTTTTCACTGCAGAACAACATGATGGCAACTGGGAAGGGAATATCTAAAATCTAGTCTTTCTGGTGTTCTTAATCTGGACTGACACAGATCTACAGGAAGTAAAATAAGTCCATTGCTAGACCTTTGGAAAGCACACAATAGAAACAGTTATGAAAGTAACATGAGCTTTTATTAAAAAATGTACCATAGCCAATGACAACTTAGGCAAAGATTAAAGATGATCTCACCTATTTCAGAAACACCAAAAAATCATCATCTTCCTTAAAGTGTCTATTCCCAGACAGAAATATGTCAGAGAACAGCATAAATAATATGTAAAGTATTGCTTATTTAAGGAGATTTGCCTCTTTTCTTATTAAAGAATGGCAAAACCAGAATTTTCATAGATATTTTTACAGTTGTGATTACCAAACTACTTTTGTTTATATTATTCTTAAGGACTGAAAATATCTGAAATCCAATCTTTGCTAACTAATCTGCATGAGAAGTAGAAATCACATGGCATTTTCTTCATGTCTGGTTAAATAATAGTGTATGCCATTGCAAAGGGATTGTCTATACTTTTGAATTAAAAGTTTTTCATCAATATTCATACAAGAAATACTGCAGTCCATTTTCTTGATCATTAAAATAACTGCAAATTAGAATACTATCACAGAACCATAGAATCACAGAGTCATTGGTTGGAAAAGACCTCTGAGATCACTGAGTCCAAAAATCCACCCAACACTGCCATGCCCACCACTAAATCATGTCCCCAGGCAACACATTTACAAGTTTTTTTAACATTTCCAGGGATGGTGATTCCATCATCTCCCTAGGCAGCCTGTTCTAATGACTGATAACCCTCTTGGTGTAGAAATTCTTCCTAATATCCAATCTGAACCTTCCTTGACACAATTGAAGCCATTTCCTCTTGTCCTATCACTATTACTTGGGAGATTACTATCAATATTACTTGGGAGAGGAGACCAAACCCCACCTTACTACCACCTCTTTCGGGTACTGGTAGAGAACAGGAAGGTCCCTCCTGAGCCTTCTCTTCTCCAGACTGAATAACCCCAGTTCCCCCAGCCGCAAATTCTTGCTAAATCTAAACCTAAGCTTAACACCAGACTTATGAAGTATTTGGGAAAAGTCTTCAATAAAGATATATTTGAGTTTATTGGGTATTTCCAGGAAGCTTAGTTTTGAAGACATACATGACAGGTATTCTCTGATTCACTCAAAAATCCCAGGCAGAAATAAACTTTTAATAGCCAGCAATCAAGCTGATAGAACATTGAACCAGATATAAGAAAGACTGATAGTCAAAACTGACATTTTATATTGAGTATATCTCTCATGTTTCAGAGCTGTGAGCTGATCCTCTGATTATTATCTATCCTGAGGCATAATTCTCTCAGCTCCCCTCCTAAAAGCTATTTATTTTTTTAATCCAATACTCACTGAAGAACAGAAACACAAAGGGAGAAAGAAAGATTTGGTAGTCTGGGGGTTGGATCAGTCAGTGGAGCCCTGGTTTTCAACTGCTTTACCTCCAAAAAATCTGGCTTAATCTGTTGAGAAGAAACCTCAGCTAATGTCGGTAATTGATCCAGGGTGCAACGAGTTATAGTTCTGACAAGCAAAGTTGATCTAATTTCCTCTCAGCTTTGCAATTTCCTCCCTTTTCCTAACCCTTTTTTCTCTTGATTGTCACAATGACAAGGCAATTCCATGGGATGTTAAAGTCTGGAAATACAATTGACTCAAAATGGCTTCAACGTGAAACTAATGTAGACTTTCAGTGCTGTGGGATCTGGAAGGAAGTAGTCTTCTTCCATGTGATCCTCTTCCCTCACTGTTTAAGACCAGTTATCTCATTTTCAAAACTTTGCTTTTTCTTTCAATGAGAGGGCAGGAGTTAATTCAATTTTATCACATTTTTTTGTATCATTAGTATAATATTCTCATACAAAAACATTGTAAAAGTAAAGGACCTTGACAACTGAAGCATTTAGCAATATATATTCACATGTGGTAACAACTGCTATATATTCAGCTGGCAATTTCATGCAATTCATTGGGTGATGATTTGAATCTGCCCTGCATGCACACTGAATTCATTGTTCTCAGAAAGAAATTATACCATAAGAAAGTTCATTTTAGAGGGAATTGCTTGTGGCATACAGCAATGCTGCAAATCCTTTGAGAATGTCTCTATTTCTTCAGTATACACACATTTGCTTTATATGAGTTCACTGTGGGATACCTCCATATTCTTCTTCAACTGTAAAGTTCATGTAGCACAACAGTGCTTATGAGCAAATAGTAGAGGGGCTTTTGATGACCAGTCAGATAAATTCATTAGAATAGTTTATTCTAACATGGTTGTTCCTGAAGCAACTATTTCACTCCTATTACTGATTTCCTTTTCATCCAGAGGCCACTTGTCTGAATTAACAATTTTTGTGATTTGTGCAAGACAGACTCTAAGATTCATACCACAGTTACCAATCCTGTGGTCCATACTCTTACTCCATAAGACGCTTATCAATGTTGCCTCTCATACGTCTTCAGGTGGCTTTACAGGGATGAGAAAATCACTGATTCACTCTTTGTGAATCTGAGTGTTGTTCACTCTCTGGAGGAACAGAGAAACACACATGGCAAGAGAGGACTTATTTATGGCTTGGACAACAGAGAATGCCCAACTTAAGCCAACTTTCTACCATGACAGGCTGCTTCTTTGACCTTACCTATGCTGTCTTTGGTTTAAATTCTTGTAAGACTGCAGAGGAACTTCGATACTTGAATCAGTCACTAAAATAAAAATAATAATAATAAAAACTCCTATATGTAAACATATGTGATAACTAATATGAAACATGACTGCAAAATAGCATTATGAAACTGACTGATGTATTGGTGAAACAGGTAATAAAATCAAATTCAAATCAATATCAGTTAATAAAATTTCTGTGTTAATTGTTTTGAAACTGCTTTATATATAGTAGATACATAATCCTCCCCAAACAACAAATATCAACCTAACATTTAATTTACTTTTCAAACATTTTAAATTGGAACTCTACTTAAAAATTAAAATTATAGGCTTAATAGTTTATGGGAGCTAGCCAGCTCCATATAACCAAAGTACCATGACATTCAGAGTGATTAGTTATTAAATTAATAAACCTTGATAAAATGAGAACTGTACAGAAAACTGTGTTAATTTATACACAGATAACACTGTTACACTGAAAAACTACCAATGAAAGTAGAAAAATCCAGCAATGACATATTCAACCCATGCTAATTTACATATGCAAATTTCCCTAGGTAAAAATCTCTTCAGCTACAAATTTTTTTATAATAACAGCATGTCAAACAGGTTTTATATATATAAAGGAAGATTTTAAGCTCATTGTCTTGTGAACTTCAAAATAATGAACAGAACCTTACTGCCATCCTTCCCTTTTTTCCTCCTTCCCTCTTTCTAACTTGGGCATTCAAAAGCTGGATATCAATTTACTTCAAGATACCTAGTTTTTATTTTAATATTTCCTCTGAATGTATATTTTTAGTAGAAGAGGATCTGGTAGTAACATAAAACTTGTATAATTTTTCTTAGTAATTGTGTCACCTAAATCCAAGATGGAATTATGCCCACGTTGCCAAGAAGACCAACAGCATCTTGGCTTGAATTTAAAATAGTGTGTCCAGTGGAACTAGGGAAGTGATCATCCCTCTGTACTCAGCACTGGTGAGGCCAAGTCTCAAGTACTGTGTTCAGTTTTGGGCCCCTCACTACAGGTAGGACATTGAGGTGCTGGAATGTGTCTAAAGGAAAGAGAGAAAGAGAGAGACAAATATATCTATAGTTAGAAGGATCTACCATTCAACTGACCAATCAATCCATTTCTTTTGTTGTTGGGCATAAGTGTTGAGCAGCATGTTTTATCTCAATGAACTCTTCATAAAAAAAATTAATTGAAATTAACTACTGGGTTCAGATTGAAAAAAAAAAAACACACAAAAAACCCAACAAGAAAAACCAAAAGCAAAACCTCAAAATTTACTGAAATTATTTCAAAATTTAACCATTTAAGAGAATCTGAAATCAATTATTTTCATCTTCCCATTGAGATCTCCAAGCAGAAAGACGAAGAAATGGGAAGACCTATTTCAGTTTCCCCTTCCTTGCCTGGTTTTACATAATTATTCCCTGCAGGTGACCCTTTGTCAATATGAGAGAGAGTTAAGATCTCTGCCTTTGAAGACTTTTCTCCCAGGGTAACACAAACATAAATGAGCAGATGCCAGGGTTGTCCTTTCATCACTGTACACTCTTCTCTATAGAAGGAGTACTTCTAAAGGTAATTTCTTTCTATGCTATTTGAAAAAGTGGGTAGTGCAGGTCTGATACTCTTTCTTGTAGGTATCTTAGAATTAAGCCTTTAAAGTGCCTGAGATCAGACCCTGTTTCATATTTTGCCAAAAGATAGAAACCAGATCCTCCAGACTTGCTTTCTGAATTCATCAAGTACAGATGAAGACTGAGCAAGAAAGACAGAGATTTCAGGCTAGATGTGCTGACTGAACACTATGACATAGTTAGAAGCTTGAGCAGAGCAAAAACTGGGGGTTACAAAATGTAGCCTGTACTGAGCATAACAGCTGCATTTTCAGTTCTGTTGATCTATGCCTTCAAGCAAATCACCTTCAAATCTGAACCTCTCTAGAGGAATGAAGTCAGTTATATCCCTTAGTTGAAGCTGCTTAGGTTAAGCATAAGCAGTACTATTATTGTAACTTTGCAGGGTGACCTGCAAAGGCGAAGGGAGAAAGTAGGTAGGATTTTTGAGTTTTCTTTCTCACTGGAACCCAGATGGCAGTCTAAAAACACTTGACTTCTGAACTCCAGACTTCAAGTATTATTAGCAGCCCTCTGACCTCCCATTAAACATTAGTATGAAGACTTCACATCATTAAAACCAAAGAAAAAATAAGTGCTCAGCTCCAAGCTGGAACAGCCTTGACATAAATATGAAGAAAAAGAAGAACGAAGGAGGAAATAAAGTGAAAACTGCTGTTGTGGAAGAGCAAGAGGGGCTCTGCCCCAGAAAGCAAGACAAGACAGGAGCCAAGTATGTGGGGGGTGACACAATGCACCTCGCTCATGTGTCCAGAGTCCATTCAGGAAAACCTACCAGTAATCTAGAATAGCAGAAGTAGAGCTGGACACAGGCTGACTTACAGCATTACCCAGGCCGCCACGGGTGCCTAGGCCTCATCTGAGATGGAGTTCAAAAGTTGCATGGGAAAGAGTACCAGGGTGCTGGCCAGGCCAGTTAAGTTCTATGTGTGTCCTCAGGACCTTGAAAAGTGCAAACAAAATTGCCATATCTTGCTTGATAGATGGTATTTGCTGTGCAGATATATTAGCTGTAAAAAGCAGAACTGTATGCACCAGGCTGTGACACAACACAGGGAGCCCTCTTGACCTACATTACATCACTGTCTAGTTAGAAGGAAAAATGGCATTTGTTGGGAGATTTTAACACAGATTAAGTCTAGATATAAGTGACTAGGCTGTGTCTGGCTTCCTCTGACACCTACATGACACCTACAAAGATTAATTCAGTGTCGCATTGTTGTTCTTATTTTATTACCTCTTTAAAATTCATTTAGGGTTTTGAAAAAATTCTGTAGCTTCCACTACAAATCAGAAATACTTCTGAGTCTTTTGGGACCTCCTACAGAAATAGGGAGTCATGAATTCAGATAACCTGTGGAATTTTCAGAAGTCAGGGTAATTGTGGTTAACAACTATAAATTTTAAATAATGATATATACAAATTGTAAATTATCTGAGCTTCTTTATTCTGTATTGTTAGGTTGATATTTTCCTGACAGGAAAAATCTTTCTCCTGAGAATCTTGGAGGCTTATTTTTTAACAGAGAAATGCCTCGCTATTTGACGATTATTCCTTTAAACTTTAATCAATTTTTCCTTTTGGTCCTGGCCCTAGCACGGGTCTCATTCCATTTATACTCTCTTAGTGTGAGTAATGCATTACTCTGAAGACCCAACTTATGTTAATACCTGAGGCATCTTCAGCTGTGAATGGCAGAATTGGTCTCAACAATCAAGAGTCTTTATAGGTCTGTAGACAAAAAGATTTACTTGTTCCCAGGCTTTCTCCTTAAAACATGGATGGCAGCTTTTAATCATTGTAATTGTAATTCCCTCAAGAACTCTAGTAATGCTTTTGCATTTGCACAGTCTCACTGCTAATATTACAATGGCTAATGGTCTGCCTGTCACTATTTCCACTGTAAAAACCTACAGTATTTCCAGCAGGAACAATAATTTATTCATAAAAATTCACATGGTACTGAAATAGGGATCACTTCTAGAAGCAGATCTTGTTCATTTAATGAGTTTAACCAAACTCACTTTAAAGGAAGATTGGGAAAACAGTTTGGAGAAAGAAACAAAAAGGGCTGGTCCAAAGCATAGTGTATAATCTGTGTCTAACGCATAGATTGTGTGCATCTACTGCTTAGACTTATTAATATCATGCACCTAGTCCCTTCCTAGTATTTGTACTGCCCTTTTCTTTCCCTTGACTTCAAATCTGATTATAGTCTGTTTGTAGAAAGGCAGATGGGATACTGAAAGCTGTGGGAATTATGGATGAATCTATCTGTGTATTTGCATTGGTAGAGCACCTCTCATTGAGGTCTGAAGTGCTGGTGGTTGCAAGTGGTGGGAAATGAGAAAAAAAAAGATGGATTATGAAAAAAAAATGCCCAATGTAAAACTATATTTGAAAGAATTATGAAAGTGTAGTTATGACAATGCAATTCAATGATTATTCAGTGATTATTCAGCTGAATAATCAAATGACAAAGAAGTCAGGCAAAAAACATAAATGTTTTGCCTAGTTTCATGTACCCTGTACCTTTTTTATTTAAATGATCAGGATTGAGATTGTAACTGAGAGTTAAAATATAGAAATAATCTATAAGAACATTCACCAATCAGACTAAAAAATGAGAGAATCCAATACTTTGTTTGCCTGGATCACTAATAGTGGCTTAACTGATCATTCTCTAAAGCTTTGGCTAATCTCTTTAAATATTATTCAACAGATGAAGTTTGTAATGCTTTTCTAGGGAAGCTCCTGAAACTCCTTAAGTTTCACCATTATGAAATGCTACCTGATGTCAAGCCTGTGATTTATTTGGCTGTTATGTATCCAGCTATTCTTGTTTGTGCCTTCTCCTACCACTACCCAGGTCAGAACAAACCATTCCTGCATCACACTACTGTCCACCTTTCTAACATGCATAAATGACTACTATAGACATACTTAAGGCTTACAAACCCTGGATGCATATGTCTTTGTTGAATAAATCACAAATGGACTGTGTCACAGGAGCATGTAGAATTGTATAGAATATATTCTGCCTAAATCAAAATGTTAGGAAAGATGAGGTAAAGACAAGAAGTTCCATGGAAAACACTACAGCTATAATCATGTGTTTCAGTAATTACTTTTAGTAAATCAAAGCACTACAGCTGCATTTGTTTAAATTGTTCTTATAATTCTTCTTATAGTCAGTGACAACTCCTCCCTTCACACTCACCAAGCACACACAGTTCAAATGGTTTAAGACTGGATTCCTTTTGTTGATTTTATCCAGATTATAAACTTTGAACAAAGCTAATGTTAAGAAAATAACTAACCCTTTTTTTTCTATGCAGCAGTACTTTTTGGGTTACTGGAAACTATCGACTGTATAGAAGAGGAAGACAATTATATTAGGTATGCTTTGTCCCTGCCAGCCTTACACTTTAATTAATTTGTTTTATGTTCACCTGTAGAAGCCTGAGAGAAGTATATGTTTTTCATTCCACTACATTCCTTCTAGTTAGCAATGAGTTAGTGATATGTATGTTTTCTCTACCTACATTTGTTTACACTGTAATCTCAGCCTTCAAATATTCAACATCACAAACTGATTTCACACTCAGACACAGTGCAAAAGATGTAAAGCTCAAGTGAAATCACTTACACTAAATTCCCTGACTTTTCTGGGTATAAGTCTCAGTTTCATAATGTTACTTCAATATAGGTCTTGGTATGTTAATATGATATATTCCAGCCATTAAGTTTTAACATGCATAGCAGGGTTTTTATGAGTAAGGGTTACTGCACAAAATATGAGGAATTTTAAGACACCTGCTTTGGCATTTCAAGAAATATTCCCTAAAAAGCAATGAAGTACACTCATGACAGGCTACTAAAAAAATATTTAACTCCCCGTCTTGACCTCACTCTTTTAAATAAGAGATTTCAGAGAGTATACTACTTGCCTGAGAAATACTAGTTATCATCCTTTCACTAGGGTATTTCAAGGAAAAAGGAAATGCTTAGCAGACTTGTCTGTGTGTGGGTAAGAAAAATTATAAACATATACCTTCCTTAGTTTCTGCTCCAAAGACAATAGAGAACCATTTCTGAAATCACAGTCTAAGCACTGAATTATTTAGCTTCTTTAAACAGTGACTTAAAGTTTGACATTCTAGCTATTTATATGCTTTGAACAGAATTTTAATTAGAAAAATAAATTATTATTAACAATAAGTGAAGATAGGTAAACCACAGAAATTTCCTTGATTCCTACTTGACCTCTCCACACTTCAGATTTCTGGGATCATCTGAGTCTGGTACTCCTTGTCCAACTGGGGATTGCAAGTAGTGATGTGGATTTTGTAGCTTTACTTTGTGTATTGAAAAACCTGTATGTTTATCCTCTGAAACCATGACAACTCAGAGATTATTAAATCAAGGCTGGGAAATGAAGTAGCAAAGTCTAACTATGTGTAAACAATTAACATTATTGATAGTGTCTATACAGTGTCAGTATTTGGATGCTCAGACTAAACTCACAAGTTGTCCCTTGCAATGAACTGTCAATTAAAAAGAATCTCAGTTTGATGATTCACATATTTGAAAGCCAGAAGACAATATTATGTAAGGTCAATGTTTAGTCTGTCCGGTATAAAGCATGCCCTGGGATTACCCTGTGTTCCTTTCCTACTTGTTACAAATACTGTACCTTGTGTATAAATATTTCAAATTGATTTAAACATTTTGCAAGGCTCTAACACAATTCTTAAAAAAAATAATCAAAGGTTAATAGATTCAATGCAATGTTCTGTATCTTCATACAATATATATTTGTTGTATAATATTCTTTAAAATTATAAAGAGATTCAATTCCCAGCTTTTCTGGTCCGCAATGCTTTTGTCACTTCCGCTGATGAACAGTATCAAATTTGAGTTCTGGTGTCTATAGTTATACAGACATACAAGTTTGTTCTGAAGATCAGATCAAGTCATCAATTAATTATCATAGAATAATGCAATTATAGAATCACAGAATCATAGAAGAGTTTGCTTTGGAGGGGACAATTAAAGGTCATCTAGTCCAATCCCTCTTTGCTAAACTAAAAAAGGTATATGTTACGGTAAATATTTTTCTCATTTTCAGGAATATTTAAAGGCATTTTCCCAAGTTTTCAGTATTTTCTGGAATGCTGACATTAGAGGTGATCATAAAGTTTAGGAGTTGTTACACACAGTACCAAAGATTATCATGGTAGGAATTGTCTGTTGTCAATCATTCAAACTTTCATTTTAGAGAAATATTATTCTTGAATATCCTAGTGTCCTGATTATCAATCCAAAGAGGATACCCTACTGTCTTCTCAGAACAAGTTTAGACAATCAGTCTAAAAGTATCTGTCATTCTTGAATATCCATTTTTGCTATTAACATTTTTTTTGCTATTAAATTTTCCTCTTCCATAACTGAACTAATTAAGCTTCAGATTATGCTCAAAGGCATATCACAGTTTTATGATCATTTGTGTTATCAAAGGAAAGAATTATTGGACTAGACCATGTAAGGAGGAGAAAGCAGACCAGATGTCATTATCAGTCTTTCTCTGGCTAATACATTGGCACTTAAGCTGCATTGTAAATCTGTCTGACATCAGCTTGAACAAAGATTTTCATGAACTTCACTATAGCTTGCAAATGTTTACCTCTTTTGGGTCACAAAGCAGCAGACATCATTGAACAAAGGACATAGGAAATTGCACCAGGTTCCACATAAAAAGCCTATGTTCATTGCTTGTTGGAACTTGAATGTTATTAGAGGTACATGAAGGATTCTTTATATTATTTCATCTTCTCTAACTTGTCTGTAATGTTCTGCAGCTTTTTTCTTTAATTTTTGTATGTCTCCATATTTTAATAATTTCAGAGGACACTACATAACCCAAAGGATCTGCCTCACCTGTCTCTTGCACTCTCCTAACAAATAGAGCACTGTGACATATCTTCCTTCTTAAAAGGGAATCATAGAGTCTTTGTGAATGAGAGATCCAGTCAAATGCTAAGAGGGTCAGAGAAACTGCTGTTTCTATAATTTTATTTCCCTTTCTTTCTCCCCCCTTTTGCTGTTGATAGGAATAAGGTAAAGATTTTATAAGTGTGATACTTCTTGGGGGACATATGGAAATCATCAAGCTAAAAAATAATTCCTTCCATTGTCTCCAGGCTTCCATTTCAGACTGTTTTTGAATTCTTCTAAAGGATTTTCTACATGCAGCTTTGCTTTATCATTTAACAATAGGCAAATGAAATGCAAATCATTTTATACACTGGCTGCTTTTCCATCTGTATTTTCAATTTAAGGGGGTGGGATTGACAAGGGAAGACAATTAAAGCTAACAGGATATGTCTATATTGCTTAATTAAAGAAGACCATGATCAGTTAATAGCCCTTAGATAAACTGGCCCTGATGGATTTTTGTCCAGACTTCTTATGGCTGCTCCTGTCTTGGGCAGATTTGTTTTAGGGAAACCAAGCCAATAAGACAATTAATGAACTGCAGTGGTTTGATAGACTCTGGAGGATATTGCTACCTACAGCACAAACAAGAGGGATATAATCATGACTTTTCTGGCCAAAAAGCCCACCCATTATCTCATCTTGACTTACATTAAGTACCATGTGTCTTAAAGAAGTTGATAAGGGTTCCTCCAGGAAAAGTGCAATGTAATTTGCCTCAAGATTCCACAGGAGTCATAGGCAACTGATCTGAAGAAGATGACCTCGTTGCAGTGTTGGTAAAAGGAGCGTTGCTCATGCTTTTATTATACTCTGTTCTTATCTTTGAGTCACACTCCTCAAAATACTTCAGATAGAGCCAAAGTTGCAAAGACATAGATTTGCATTATGTGCTTAAGGTAGTTGTTTCCTATTTTCTGAGCAATTCTGAAATAGAAACACCTTGCAATATGGTAAAACACCTCTCCTGTCTCAGCTATGCCTCCAAAAGGAGCTGATTATGGCACTGGAGGTAGGTTTTGCTGGATGTGTGCCAGAGACTTGTAGTCACTGGGCCTATCACAGGTATATCCTGGAGGCAACATTCAAACACTTCTGGAATTTTTCAGAGCACTGTGGCACTTTATTTTCCATTTATAGTACCCAGAAATTACTCAGATCTCAAGTTTTGTGCTTTCATTTCTCCTTTTTAGAAAGGTTTTTGTTTGCTGTTAAGAATACGATTGTCATATCTTGGTTAGATCCTTACTTGATAAAGGCCTAAAGCAACACGTACAAATGACATGAAGTTGAGTTTTAAGGATTTGCTTATTTGTTTGCTTTAAACAGTGTCTCACACAGGAAGATCTTGTTGAGAGTTGTTGGTTAAAGCTGAAATTAAATCCTGCATCCTTTTATTAGGAGTGATGCTTCAGCAAACCCATTACATAATTGATGTCTTCAATATCACAATATCAAAACCCAGAAACTGATAGAGGCAATGAACTGCAGTTTCTGAAAGGCCTGATTTCAGAGAGCTTCACTTGGTCCTGCAAACCACTTTAGGAAGGGAATACACAGAAAAGTTAAAACATGTCATAAACTTTTAAGATTTCTGTTTCAAGAGAATATTCAAGCTTTGTAAACTTTTATATTTCAGAAGGTAAAAGCTACTTGCAAAAAGCTACTAAGGCTGTCAGTTTCAAAGGAAATGTAAGTATATGCATATGGCATGGGGGAGGAATTTTAAGTGTAAGTGAAATGCCTAAAGCAGTCCATGGTTAAAATCAGAATAAATAAGAAAAAAAAGGGGGGGGGAGGGGCGGGAAAAGGGGTTGATAATCATATATGTCCTGTACATAGGATTTAAACAAATTTTAATCCCTTGCCGGAACTGATGAATAGTCCTCATATATATTTTTAGTCTGGCACCAATTATGCAGTCTATATTCTTATCTGGAAAGAACAGTTATGCAAAATATTATCTGCCTTCATGTGGCCCAGATGTAAGTTTGTTTATAAAAATGGAAACATAAGGCTCACCATGTACAGACTGGCTAGAGAGGATGACCTGTAATTTAACTCCATGTATTCCACTAGTAGCTTCCTGGTGCTTCTCTGCTGAGTCTGACAAACTGAAAAAAAAAAAAAAAAAATATCAGTACAGCCCTACTGAACTTCCAGTGAAAATCTGCATGAAATTATTTTTTCTTTCAATAAAAATGTTTGTGTAAATTATTTATAAGCATTCATAATTATTTAGTTTGGACTGAAAAAACACAGAGCTGTTATACTCTTAGCTGATTTCACATTTTAAAAACATTCTGGTGGCATTAGCTAAGTTTTCAGTCCTTGTGCATTTATTTTAACTATTTCTCCTACTCACTGCAATTACTACTTGAAACACACTAATGCACACAAAAGATATCCTGGCTGAACAGAGGGATTTTTAATGCAACATAGTCTTTCTCAAAAGAAAGAATCCATTTTTGGCAGATTTTCTCATTTATATTGAAAAATCCTCTGCTTTATGACATACCTTTTCAAAATTCTATCACTTCCTCATACAGAATCATAGAATGTCCTGAGTTAGAAGAGATCATCATGTCCAATTCCTATATACGCACAGGATAAACCTTCCACCCCCCAGATATAAAAAATAAAAGCAATATTTTTTTTAAATCACACCATTTGCCTAACGGCATTGTCCAGATGCTTCTTGAATTCTGTCAGGCTTGACACTGTGACTACTTTCCTGGGAATCCTGTCTCAGTGTTCCACCATCCTCTGGGTAAAGAACCTTTTCCTAATATCCAACCTAAAACCTCTCCTGGCAGATCTTCATGCAATTTATGTCCTTGCCATACTTTCTTGAAAATTGCCTTCCTTGTTCTGCTCCATTAGATAAAGTATTTAATGTTTCAATGTTTAGCATAAGATCATCCTGGTTTTGACCACGTGACCTTTTTTTCCCCACATTTTTAGCTAACTGATGACATTAATTGGAAGTATTCTTCCTTTATGCCATTATATGAACGATATCCTTTTCTGTATTACCTGAAGTCTGAGCACTGAAGTCATTCCTGCTGTAAGATAGTGGAGTAATGGAATTATTTTAGCTTGGAGAGTTACTCTGGAAGTCCCAAGAACATGTTCCTTAAAAGGTACATCACACATTATGTCTCATCCAAGTTAGGATGGGAGTACTTTTAATTCCTGTCAGGTCCAGCAATTATTTGAAATTCCTAAGCAGATGGAGTAACAGTCTATTTTAACAATTAAATGAAAATCCAGTACTTGATTTAAGGTCTTGGAATTGGTTCAAGCTTGATTTTATGTGTACAGGTATGTTTGTTTGAATACATTAAATAAATTCCAGAGGAAAGCAGTAAGAGGAACACATAACATTGTTCGCTTTCCTGTCCACTTTTTGTACAGTTTTAAGATCTCAAATTTTTACTTATTATCTAGTGTTTTTTCCATTATTAACTTCAGATGCAGGAATAAACACCCATTTGTTAACAACAGAGCTAAGACAGAATTTCCTTTTCCTACTTTCTTCTAAGGTAGATTTTATTAAAAAATCAAATCATATTTAAACCCAGGGGAAATCATACCTTCTTAGCAAATACAAAACCAGAAATAAAAGCAACTAAAACCAGTAGGAAAATAACAATGTCACTAGATTTTAATTTTTCATCAAGCAGTAAATTGCTGCTCAATGAACAGTTCTTGTGTGGTTGATATTCAGCTGTCAAGGCCAAGAATACTTTGTATCCCAAAGAGCATTAGATTTATCTCAGCAAATGGTCCAAGCAATTCAATTTTATTAAGAACTGATGAAAATCCATCATTTGACAATGATGGATGGGTACAGCACTTCTTTCAGTCCAATTTACGTGCTGACTGTAGGCAGCTATGGTAATCCTTTTAACAGTGAAGCACAGCAGTAAGATGTCTCTTTCTATTAATGTTAATGTTGAACCACCAACTTGCAGAATGGTACATCCATCAAACAAGAAATCTTAATGAATTAACACTGTTCATCACTCTTGATATGAACAAAGATATTATCATCTTTATCAAGTTGTATATTTATCTAGTACCTTTTATCCCTAGGATTCTAACATGATCAATATCTTGGCTTCTATTCATGATCCATATGAACTGATGGAGGTATAAGCAGTATGTACACAGTACACAATTTTCAGACTCCATTTGGTAAGATAAACTAAGGCTATTTTTGGGATATGGTTTGGGTCTTTTTTTTTTTTCCTAAATATATGAAACAGTCTAAATGCAGCATGAGAAAGGTATTAAAGGGTATCCTAATAAAACACTTCCTTGATAGTGTTCAGATGAGAAAAAATAACATCAAAAGCTCATATCTTTTTCTTCTGATGTTGATGCTCTATCTGGAGGTACAAATATACCTTGTTTCCACAGCGCTTATTCACGTTTATAGGGATAAAGGCATAACTAATGTAAAGATTTGGCCAGCATCCCATCTCACACCACTTATGTTTAAGAAATCTATATGGTAAAAAATCTAGAGAATATATTAATTTTTTGGTCCTGTGAAGATTACTTGATATACAATGTGTTGATGAAAGGACCAATCACCCACTTTGCAGTCATTATTACTACACTGTATCACTCCTGGCTGCATTGTTAGTGATCTCAATAGAGACAACTCAATGGCCTTTAGAAAACTAACTTCTTTTCATGCTCTTAGGTCCTTATAGTGGTTTCAAAGTTATAGTAGCTTTATAATGTCAGAACTGAGGAACAGTACAGAGGAGCACACAATGCATTATCCCTGCTACCACCCTTACAATACAGTTTCTATCTGATCGAGATAGGTGACAATTCATCATTTTCAACTGTCTTACATTCTTTAATAATTTTGGGTTTTGTCTTACTTTTAAATACACATAAAGCATGCATAATTTGTTACAATAACCCAATACCTATTAACATTGGATTATTTCAGTGCTGGAATTTTTTTTTAATCTGTTTACCACATTATCCAACAGAAAAAAAAAAGATTTTGCTTAGATTGCACTGAATTATACTTGAATAGTGTCATGATAATTATACCACACTCATTTGACATTTCTTGGCATTTCTTGTACCAGTTGTTAAGCCTTTTCTATTTCTGTATGACTGTTCATCAAACTATGAAATAAAAATATGGAGATGAAACTTGTGGAATTTCAGAAACTCTTCTTTTGACATTTGAACAGTAAATGTTCAGTAACCCTTTTATTTCAAAGTCAAGAAAAAGTATTGTTATTATTCCAGTAATTTGTACAATGCAATACTATCTTTTTGAATGATGTATCACTACAGTCTTGCCCTCGTTCCAATTTGGTATTTTTAATCTCTCTTAGAAAGCATGTTGTAGGTGACTTGGAGATTTAGGGCAGAATTCATAAAGCTTTAAAGAGTAAAATATAGGTCACCAGCCATTCATTATATACTCCTCAGATGCTGGAGTTAAATTTAAACCTTCTTAGAAGATTCTCAGCTGAGATTTTTTTCACAGAGATTAATACTGTGCCTTCTGACTTCTGAACCGTAGAGCATTCTTTTTTTGTAGTAATAGTAGGAGGAACAGACTGAAAGTTGAAACACAATCCTTTGTTTAAAAAAAAAATCCTTCTGCCAGTTTTCTTTATTGAACCACATATTTGTCTGACCAATGACATATTGCATTTTAAAAAAGCAAATAATTTTGTGTAAACCATTGCTTATATGCATAACTGGAACTAACAAGTTATGCATCATGTAGCTTATATTGACAGTCAGGTATGCTAATAGTTTATGTTAGTGTTGCTGCTAATCCTAGCCCTTTTTCTTAAAATTAATTTTATAAAATAGAGTATAAAAATATATAGTCAGTTCTTGAGTTCTCAGGGTTTTTTTCTGCATACTAAAACTAGGCCAGGAAAGTATAAATATCATTATCATATATAATTGTAAATAAATAAAACCTGTTATTTCACAGAAAGATTGATGGGCCAGATAACCCAACCTAAACCACCACTACTTGCACCACACAGAAATAGTCTCGCTCTAAGGCAGTGTAGGTCAATGTTCAAAATTAAATCATTAGTCAAAATACAAAATTTCTGCAGGGCACAGAATGCAAAGTGGGCAAAATATCATTAGTAAGAAAGATTTAGTTTTAGTTTTGTATGGATAAAATCAAAATAAACTATTACACTCTAAAATGCTGACTGACTTCATAGGCAGCAATGTTAAATAAGTTCTACAACATTTCATACATCTTTGCTTTTTGGCACCAGTTTTCCTTTTTTCTTGGCTTTAGACAAGAATTGTAGATGACAATAAAGGGAATAAAGACTTTCTTGAACAATGCATGAACAGTGCATTGCTTATTGTCAAGGAGGAGAGGACAATTACTATGAAATAATTAGGTTCTGCTATAATGGAAAAAAAATTACAGAAAAAATAATTGAATAAATGAAACAAAAATCACTCACATTTTAATAGATAAAGTATAGAAAATTATTTTAAATTTCATAAGATTCGAATTAATTTTATTTACATTAATCTAGCAAGAGAAAAAAAGAAAAATGCTTAAATTCCAAAAGTGCAAATCTACAGAAACACCAACGGAATGAATTTTATAGTTGCTTTCACAGGTTTTGAAAAAGGGAAGAGATTTCATTTATTTTAAAAAGTTAATATAAATTTGTTTCATCTGCACTCGAATCTTAATTTTCACACTTGGACTTTTTACTCTTTTTTACTTTCAGACTCTTTTCTGAAAAGTTAGAGCAAAAGAAAAAATGAAAAAGAAAAGGTATACTTTCCTTAAACAAGATAAGGAAATGAAGCAGAGGGCCGTGGAAGAAATCACTTTCTAGTGTCAACCTTTATAGATTTCATTTATTTGTTTTTAGCAAAAATCTTGAGAAAAAACAATTTTTGTTTTAAAAGTTGTGACAGTTCTTACTGCAAATATGGCAATGCATAGCTGTGATTTTCAAATAGTGAAGCTGTCTTATGATTGAACCAGTAACTAGCTGGTAATTCCCTCAACCTCAGTGGGAATTAAACTTTGGAGACAGTTATTAAAATTCTACTACAGAAATATTGCCACCAGCACACACGTTCAACTTAGATGCCAAGTATGTAATTTATGTCCAGAGAGTATTTTTCCTTAGTGGAACTCATTGAAAGTCCATGAAGTTTAGTATCTTCTAGAGGAAAGCACAAATTGCTGTAATGTACCCAATCAGTTCTGGTCTACTTCACTTAAGAAGGAGGTTTACTTCATGAAGATCATGTGACACCCTAAAATGTGATTCAATTGCTGCTCACATAATGTGTGTATCCATAAATGCTACAACAGCTCTCCTTGTAAAAAACACAAATCAGGTTCTTTTAAAAAACTTAGTGCAGTTAGCGCAGAAGTGTGTTATATTTTCTAGTGATATTTGAAAAACTGATAAGGGATTACAAATGTAGACCATGCTTTTCTTAGTAGTAGCTCCATAAAGAATCATCCAGCTTCACAGAAGATTTAACAAATAAAGATACAAATGGCCAGCTCCTTTGAAGAAAAATTCCTGTATGCCTGAACATCAGGTGTATTTACAAAAACCTAAACAATTATTTACATCTTTTAAAAATTTGGCTAACAAACTCTCTGTATAATTCCTAGCCCCAGTACCTTTGTAAATTTGCTGTCATGTTGTTTTAAAAATATGCCCTGGCATTTTGTTCCTTACTAGAACTTTGCTAGCAAAAAGGCAACAATGTAAAAGAAGAATCAAGCAGCAAGACACAAAGTATTTTATTCTCTGAATCACATCTATATATAAAATAACTTGCTAATGTAGTATGAACAATTTACCAAATGTTCATGTTTAAATCATGGGTTAATTCTATTTAGATTTAGCTTTAATTTATTTAGGAATCAGATCTATCCCAGCCCAGAGTTTTTCAATAAGAGTTGCATTAATCTCTTTAGAAGGGATTAACAGCTGTAGACAGAAGTACTCATCAAAGTTAATTTTAAAATACCGGCCACTATATTAGTCAACCTTAGTCAATCTACTAGAAATCTTTCTTAAGGATTCCTCTTTGTTAGAAGTGTGGTTGAAAAAGCAAAGTACAGAAGAAAAGTATGGGGAGGAAATAAGAGATTTCAATCTTCATTTTAATTATTCTATATAATCATTTATAGCAGTAATTGTTTACAAAGTCTGAACTTCATAGGAACCAGGGCCTTTCTTTAAGTCCAGCTTTAGTCCAGTGATAACATCTGAAACATGTGGAACTTGTAGTCAGCTTAATAGCTTTAGATATCTACAAACTGTACTCTCTGACAGACATAACTAAATTTCCAATTTATAATGATGCAAGGTCACAAAGTCCAGAGAATTGGTGATGTGGGTACTAAATAAAGTTTCTTTGGGTACTTCTAGTCTTATCAATTCACAAAACCAGAGAAGATTTTGTCTAGTCCTAGAGCTGCTTCTGAAGTGGATACTGAGAATCTCAGGAGTGCTATTTCATAGAGGTACGACTTGTGTGGTCCTACAGCTTGACCCCAGATGGTCTAAACAAGAAGAGAAACTTGATACTTGTTACTACGTGGCATAGTAATAGTTTTTCTGTCAAAGTAATAAAGTTTATGCAACTTATTTTATGTGTCATAATACTCTGATAGTAACTAAGCTTCAATTCCTGCATTTCCAGTTCCTGCTATACATCCACATTGTCTTTCTTGTTCTTCAGGATGGCCAGAAGAATAGTGTATAGTGCTCAGCACCCAAATGCACAATTCAAGCTACTAGCCTCAAGACCTTAGGATGTTTGATAAACCATTTGACAGCCTTGAAAACTTACTGTGGAGGATGTCTATAAAAAAATCCACACTTTTAACAGATGGAGTAAATATGGGGTAAACAGATGGGGTGATATTTAGTTACCTACACATAGGGTTTATTCATTTTTCCTTATGTTAGTAAAGTTGTTTGCATGCAGAACTGGAAGATAAACATAGGAAAGATGTTCTTTAGAGCTCAAAAAAAGCTAATGTGATTCCAGAGGGTTGCTGTACATTACCCTCTTACCACAACCTTATCCTCTGTCTCTACTGTCCACACTTCTGAAACTGTTCTTTATGATCATTCATGCTATTATTCTGTTTGAAACTTTGCCTCCAAGCAGTGTAACTTATTCTACTTGTTTAATTACTTCAATTCCACTTAATTACACAGTGTAGTCAACATATTCCTTAGTCTATTACCTCTAGAATGAGATTAAGGCCTTGTAAAGGGCTGGCAGAGGGATTGCAGTGTAATCACCCAATTTCACTGCTACAGGATAAATAGAACACAAGCTTCCATCACGATTCTTACATACAAAAGAGCAATTTCAGGACAACCTCTTGTAATATGTGATGCTGTACAGACCATAGTTAAAATAGTAGCGTGACTATTCTTACTAAGATATATGTATCCTGTTGTCAGAGTTAAGCTAACTAATATTTAAAATATTCCTCTTTATAATCGAATCTTTTTTTGTAGTATCAACTCAAAGTCACAACATCATCATTTCCAGGGCTTCTCTTTCCTCTTGAAGATTTGCATCTGTCCTCCCAAGCCATGGCCACATGCAAGGATTTTTTTTGTGGGAAGTGTGTACCACCATTCTACATGTTTCACCTAATCCTGGACAGTGATCAAATGTATAGAATGAAGAGGATTGTACATCTGAAGTGAATTTGGCCTGATGATTCATGTGCTATTGGTTAACACTGAATAGAATCAGTATTTGAAGGAAATTGCTCTGGAAGCACCAAGCAAACCATGGCTGTTGAATTTCCTAAGTCTCACCCTCCAAGAATTACTTATACCTTACAAAGAACAACAGCTGTGTAACACATTTAGTCTCCATTGGGTACACGTATCATTGCTGGTTTCGTCTTTACTGACTACCCACAAAACCTTTGTGCCAACATCCCCCAAATCCAGGAGCACCAGGAGAATCAGAACACATCTCAGATTGTAGAGAGAAAAGGAGAATGGTAAGTTTAGACTGGAATGGCTACACCCTGGTAGGACAGACTGTGAGCGACAATTTCAAGCCCTCCTTTCTCAAGACTTTGACTCTTCTGTCTGGATTTGGGTTACATATCTTAAGTATGCAGTGATATAAGCTCTAGAGAAGATTATCATCCACACAATATGAGGACCAATTTTTCTGCAGCTCCTCCTCTTTTATTGTACTATAATCAAACTCAGCACGAAATGTCAGATCAGTAGTTTTTCAGTATTACAAAACAAACTGACTTCAGTGAAAATGGATGGCCAAAGAGATCCAAAAACTGCCTACTCTAACACTCACCTGAGAAAAGGCAGAGATCACCTTTGAAATCTGCTGTCCTGATCTGCCCTGTTTATTTCTACCAAATAGTTGGAGAAAACATTCTCTCTTTCATGTCACAAGTAGCTTAAAACTAACTAAAATCATAATACAAGTCTGGGGAGGAAAAAGGTATAGGGGAAAACAGCAACACAACAGCACTGAAAAAAGGCAAGGTTTATATGATATTTCCTACAAGAAACTTCTTAAAGCTGTAAGAAACTGGGTGGATCTCATATGTCCTGTAAGCAAATGCTCTCAGAACCATTCAGAAGATGCTTTGCTTTCTTGCCCTTGACTACTGTCAAGATGTTGTCAGGTTCCATGCAGGCATGGTGTACTTCATGGATGAAAGAATGTGTTTAAGGATCCTACTCTGCTAGGTGCCTGGCAGTCATGTAGTGCAAGCCAATATAGTGAATACTTCTTTTAGATTCATTTTAAGGATAAGAACAATAAGGGAAAAAAAGATTTTGTAAAGTTGAAACAAAATAACAACACTAAAAATATCCTTTCACAAGTTATCCATTTTTTGTTTTAGTAGGTGAAATTGTATAATACAACACAAAGATACTCATATGGTATTTTGGTTTGGAGGTGTTGGGGTTTCTTTTTTGTTTCTGTTTGACTGGTTGGTTGTTTCTTGTTTGTTTTCAAATTCTCACAGCTTTCATAAAAGGTTCACTTCCTTCACATTTTTTTTAATTTGTTCTCTCCCCTCGAGAAATACAAATATTGGTTCAGGTGTCCTTAATTCTCACATCCACTTATGTAATTGACAATTAGCCCTTTTAGTCAGTAGAAAACCCTTTTGCTATACTTACACACTAGTTATTTTAAACAA
This sequence comes from Galbula dea, assembly GCA_013399015.1. Taxonomy (NCBI): domain Eukaryota; kingdom Metazoa; phylum Chordata; class Aves; order Piciformes; family Galbulidae; genus Galbula; species Galbula dea. Next base: position 106,564 of record VWZX01009113.1, on the reverse strand, counting down.
CTTCCCCCTTTTCTTCCTTTGAGATCATGTTAAACTTACTCAGCAATCGGTCTTCTGGGCATGCACCCATAGAGCCCCAAGTCACAGGAAAATGACTGGGATGGGTATATTCTGTTTTGAGTCTGGCATCCAAATAGAAACTCATAAAAACTACCTATATTATAATGCCACATGAAAAGAAGCCTCCCTTCTGACTAGCCAACACGTTCCTGCATCTCTGCAGACAGCCAAGATTAACAAAAGTTTAACCACTAAATTTTCAACAAAGACCCTATTCATTAGAAGGAGGAGGGGAGGCATAACTTCACCACAAAAGACTGTGTGGCAGTATTGCTAATAAAACAGAGGTATCAATTTACAAGGAGCAGACAGAGATTGGCTGAAAAGGCAGGTACATTTACATGCATGTCACAGGGCTGGAAACCCTTTTCAAAAAAGAAAATTTAGGAGTGACTGACATGTAGCACAGGTACAATTAATAAGAAAAAAGAAACTTGAACTCAATTGTTTCATCTTAAGTACTGTCAAAAATCCACAGGTTTTATGCTTCCAGTAAATCTGTAACAACAACAAAAAATGTGTCCTTTCTTTGTAAGCAGTGATAGGTGTATTTGCACTTACAGTTGAGAGAATACTAGTTTCATGTTTGTGTGACTTTTTTTTATGCTAGTTCAGAAAATAATTCTAAAACAATAATTAAAAAAAAAAAAACACAGACAACTAGAATTCACAGGTGCAGATACAAGTTAAGATTTCAGTCTGGACTCTTTTTTTAAATTTTTTTTTTTAAAAAGGGTCCTGTTCTTACAGTTTATATCCATCTCTGTACTTAAAGCTGTGCAAGCATAGTGAGTATATCTCTGAGTTGCTGGTTCTATCTGATTGGATGAGACCTTTTTTAGTTTCCTATAGATAGGCTTTCTATTGTGCTTCTGATGGGAGAATGTGGAGAAATTGCTAACCAGTTGTCTGTTACAGATATCATATAACCTAAGCAATTTCACAAAGGCAAACTGCAGATGCTAATGGAAACCTGTACAAACAAATCTTGGAATGAATACCCACCGGCATAATTGCCATATTCTTCAAACAGTCTCTGTGTTACTCTGTCATTGCTGCAACATCTGTGGGCAACACGAATATGTATATGAGTCTGGAAAAAAGCTACAAGGGAAAAATGTGCTGCCTTGGGTGCTTCAACAAGTTATATATATTGAGTTGAGGGTTGAGATTTTACAATTTTTTTTTGAATGTGCAGATCTGAAAGCATGTTTTGATGGAAAGAGACAATAGTGTCTTTGCACTAGTATACTACTCCATCTTAGGAGTTTTTCCTCCCTTCCTTATTATTTTTTTACATACAAATATGACATGACTTGTCACTGTATCTGTAACATTGCAAATTTAAGCAAGAATTGTGATATTCCCCAAAATGGTGAAATAGCATAGGTTTATATGGGCATACATGCATGTGCCTCTATAAGCTAGTGAGATATTTCCACATCTACTGTGCTGCCTTATGAGAAGATTAAAATAAAAAAAAGGTTTTAAAGAGAAATTTGCTTCCTCCTTTCTCCTCCTTTCTCACCACTGGTTTAAAGAGAAACAAGGAGGTTTTGAAGTGCATTATATGTCATTTTTCTATTGATCATGCTGTGCAAATCACTCTGTTTTTAATCTTGCTTAAGTTACTAGCTGGGTTGGAAAATGCATCATTCCTATTGCTGCTTTTTTCTGTAGTGGCATCTTGAGGAGAAGGAATGTCCATCCTTGTTCTTGAGGGTGTGTATCAGTTTCTCTTGTGGTGAGACCTCACAGTTCATCTGACTAAACATACCTCTAACACTACTTCAAGCACATTTGTGCACACTCCACAACATCACAAAGATATTTGCTGACAAATCTTGAAAGCCTTGTTGTTTGTAAATACAGAGATCCTTCCTCCTCAAAAACACAGAATTATATTGTCATGCATTTTTTACAATCTGTCAATCTTTGTACTCATCTCTACCTATCAGGTCTGCCAGGTCTGATGATAAGAATGACATAGGAATAGTGTACCCAGTTCTAAGTCTCTCATTATGAGAAAGATGTCAAAAAACTAGCACAAGTTCAGAAGAAGCTGCCAAGATGATAGGGGGGATGGAGCACTGTGAACAGAGGACAAGGGTCTAAGGTAGATTCAGTCTAGGTGGCTTCAGGAGGACTTAGCACTTACGTGGAGGATGTGAAGATAGGGCCAGACCCTCCACCATGGTATGTAGTGGAAATATGAAAGATAGACATTAGTTGAAACAAAAGTGACTCAAACTAGGTATAAGGACACTTTTTCACCATGAAGACAACAAAATATTAGAAGAAGCAGTGCAGAGAGGTTAAGCAGTCCTCATCCTTGGAAGTCACAGAATCATTAAGGTTGGAAAAGACCTCTAAGATCATCAAGTCTAATCGTCAGCCTCTCACCACTAGCCCACTAAACCATGTCAATATGTATCACATCTATGTGCTTCTTGAACACCTGATGATCAGATTAGATACAGGCACTGATTTCATATCCGCTGTTTTGAGCAGGGGTTTGGACTAGGGATTTCCTGAGCTCCCTTCCAACCTGAATTATCCAAAGATCTTATGAACTGTACTGAAAGAGATTTAGCTGTTAATATTTAAAAATTATGTTCATAAAGAAGACAAAAGGGTTTTGTTTTCTTAATTTTTGGTGAACCTCTATTATTTTCAGTGCTTGAAAAAACATGATAATTATGTAAAACTAGAAAAACCCTGAGCAGCTGAATAGTTGAGGTTTGTTGTTATAACCACTGTTAACTATCAAGAAAATAAAAACATTTATTCAAATCCTAGCATGTTTCCTTTTGCCCTTCAGCCTTCTGGGACACATATACAGCCATGCTTTTTATTCTGTGAGAGGTTTTTGGATATAATCCTCAGAATGATTGATGGATGTAATGTTCATTTCAACTCTAATGATGTTGTTTTCTTATCTAATTAAAGTGAAGTGTTCAATTAAGAATTAACCTTTTTATTCAATGTCTACAGAAGTCTGTCACTTCCCACTAAACATTTGTGTTGTGTTTCCTGTAGCTTTTATTCCTTTTTTTTCCCCAGTATGATAAATTTTATATTTCAAGATTAAAGGACTGTTATGAATACAGTGTAGCTAACAACAGATCTTCACTTTGAAATGAAATTCTGAAATTTTAATAATACATTTACTGTTCTGAAACAGAACAAAAGGAAGAAAAAAATAATTAATAAAGTCTCATAAAACTGTAGGGTGAAAAAATAAGTTTTTAAACAGACATTTGCACCTCCTTCATTCTTCATAGAAAGATCACATGGAATAAAAAATGGAAAGACTGTTTTGGTTTTAAAGGCCATTGAAAAAAAGTCATCTTATTTCTAATAATTATCTTGGTGCACTACTGATGCATCTTTTGTAAGTGAGATGACAACTCTCAGAACCCTAAGTACCTTAGTAAGTCAAACATTTTACTGTACCATGTACCACTCAGACTACACATACCTGGAAAAGAAGTTCTGAAATTCAGTTCTTGAACAAATGAGAGCAAGAAAATCCACAACTTGTTGTCTGTTGGCAAGAAATGATCTGATATTTATCATAGAAAAGGATTTGTTGCCCTGTCTTTTTTTTCTTCCCACTTGTTCTTAGTCCTTGGTTACCTAAAATGCTCCCAAAAAGTGATGATAGAGTGCTACACAAATTCAGACTAAGATCATTCTACACATTTAATGAAGAATATGTTGAACCTTTGGGACATCTTACCTTGGGATGCAGTAAATCTTTCATGGTGTGATACTAGGCAATTTCAACACTTAAAATGAAGTTTGGGTATGTTTGGTTGTCCCTTTGAAATATTACAACTTACTGTTTTCATTCTGGATCTCTTGGTGAAATTCACAGAATCACAGAATCATTACGATTGGAAAGGACCCTCAAGATCATCTAGTCCAACCAATAGCCTTATACTACTCTTACCCCTAAATCATCCCCTGAAGAAACACATCTATCCTCTTCTTAAAAACCTCCAGGGACGGTGACTCCACCACCTCCCTGGGCAGCCTATTCCAATATCTAACCACTCTTTCAGTAAAGAAATTCTTCCTAATATCTAATCTAAACCTACCCTGGCACAGCTTAAGCCCATTCCCTCTAGTCCTGTCACCAGTCACAAGGGAGAAGAGGCCAACACCCGCCTCCCTGGAATGGCCTTTCAAGTAGCTGAAGAGAGCAATAAGGTCTCCCCTCAGCCTCCTCGTCCTATAGTCTGTTAGTCATTAAGTCAGGATGCAAATGCCCATTTTGAGCCTTAAAATCTACTGACTTGAAAAGCAATATTGGCAATTTGGATACCAGAGGTGCAGATCTCTTCAGAATAATCATCTAAACTCTGTTTCTTGCAGTAAGCTGGTATTCCTCTTTATTATTGAAACTATATTTGCCAATGTATACCCATTATTTCCTGTCTTACAAATAATCTGATGTTCGTATTACTTCTCAAAACATTTCCAGTTCTTTATGTTGTTCTCCTCTTCTGAATAAGGAAAGCACTATTCATAAAATATAACCTAACAAACAGTTAATAATACCGATCTGAAAAGTGACTCTTTAATAGCTCCTATTAAGGAAGCAAAAACAAAGTGATATAATCCTGCTATTCATGACCTGTTCATGAATAGCCAATGAGGGTGATTGTAAGAGAAACTGTAAGCTGATGGTTCATGGCTGGGGCTCATCATAAGTAAATAAATACACAGTATATGTGACTCTCAAACACTTTCCCCTTCATGACTTTGGACTGCTGTACTTTTTTCTCTCTCTTTCTTAATCCTCAGTGACTTAAAACCAACAACCATGTATGCAATGAACAGCAACTCATTGTAGTTGCAGGTGATGGGTGTGAGCCAGGTTTGTATAATGTCATTGATTCTGCTATTAGGATAGCAGTAATATAAAACTTTAGACCTTACACTCTATCGTCCATCTGCAAGTAGATCTGCACACTAATGTTTCTACTGCGTCAAGAGGAATGGGAAGGAAGCTCTGTCTTTTAAGCTCCTTCTTAAAAGTCACTAGTGCAAAATATCTTATCTAAGAATAAGCCATTTTGGAACAGATTTTACATAGGTGCTTGAGAGTTTTACATTTTCCTATTTCTACTTTTTAAGTGTTTATAATTTCCTTTGTCTGATTCTCAGTTCAAACAAAGACTTTCCTATGACAGTTTACAGGCTTTAAAGCATAAAGAACACTTAGTCTTTTAAATAACATTACAAGCTGTAAACTGCATTCTCCTTTCATTATTTCCCCACTCACTGGGTCTTCATTTAATTGAAGATATTGAAATATGTAAGTTCTTTACTTACAGGGAATTGATTCAGACAAATTTTTAATGCCCTAAAAGCCACCAGGCACTGGAATGCATACCATCTGTTTTCTTCCATCCCCAGAGTTTGTACAGCCAGATTTCTCAATGTAATTGACTTATTCAGTAGGAAAATAAACTGTGATACCTATCTGCCAATTCTACTTTTCCATCTGCCTACCTCTCTGTCAGACTATATTCACAAGAAGACCTTAAAAGGGTAAGATTTTTCTCAATAATTTTGAATACATATAAATTTAATAAAAATATGTTTTCATTATTACAGCATTTTTAAAATTTTCCCTATTAAAAGTCACCCATGAATACTTGCAACTATTTTACGGAAAAAAAAGAGAAAATATATATGACTTCAAATAATCATAATGAAATTTTAAAATACTGGAGTCTTAAGCAAATATTTATATACATTTTTATCAGCACTTATTGATGTTTAACATGAATAGAGAAAGCTAGATTTGGTCTGTTATATTCTAAAATGAATATGGTCAAGCAAAGAATGAAGATCTGAACCACATGAGAAGTTATTTTAATTTCTTTGGAATACTTCTGTAAAATTGGGCAATCAATTTACTGCAAAGACAAAATTTAAATGTCTAGCTTTAAGTAAATTTGTTTAATCCAGAGTCTATTATGGACTTTTTTATCTCTGTCAACAAATCCAATTACAAAAGAATTGCAGCAAAAATTCTAAAATATACATAGAAAAATGCAAGACACTAAACTGGATGATTCACATGTAACTATTTATTAGTGCCACCCACAAACATGCATGTATGCAAACTGTATAGCTTTGATTTTGCTCTCATTATAATGATAGAGGAAGATTCACAATTTAAAAATAAAAATCAGGTATTTAACTATGCAATGACTAGTAATAATAAAAATAAATAAACAACAATTTATTTTAAAATAACAGTGGCTCCTTTCTGAAAAACATTAAATCTTAAAACACATGACAAAGAGCTCAAAGTTATACCAAAACTAGGTACTTGACTTTGAAACCTGTGGATCTATCCATATGTCATACTACTTAATGAAATAGTTTATTGGGAGTAGACTCTAAGTCATAGTATTAGCTTTTGTTTTTACTGCAAACAGCTTTATACAAAGCTTGTGAGTGGTGTTGTGGCAGTTTATATGTGCACAAAAAATTATTTTTCATTATTTCAGTACACTTTCCTAATTTTAATAAACTATGGTTCAGACCATTTAGATTAAAATCTAAAGCACAATTATAGTGTAAGCATTACACTATTTAGTTCTTTTACATTTCTTTATATTTAGCAGTTGCCTAGTAACTAGACCTCCATTCTTAGTTTTATATTCATATTAAATATAGTTTATAAATACTTAATGGATATGTATGTCAACATTCCATCTCTGGAGAAGTGACAGTTCTCTAATAGGATACTCTTGGAGAACCTAATGTGTTATTACAATTATGTTGTGTTTTAGTGCTAGCAGGCAACTAAGCATCACATAGACATTCAATTGCCCCTCTAGGTGTATGAGGGAGAGAACTGGAAAAAAAAACCCAAGAAAACAAAATCCCATGTGTTGAGATAAAGACATTTTATTAGGACAAAAAAAAAACAAACCAGAAGATACAAATAAAGTGATGCACAATACAGCTGATCATTACCCACCGACCGATGCCCAGCCAGTCCCTGAGCCATGGTGTTCCCTGGTCAACTTCTTCTGGTTTATGTACTGTGCATGATGTCATATGGTATGGAATACTCTTTTTGCTTGTTTGGGTTGGCTATCCTGGTTATTTCTCCTCTTAGTTTCTTGTGCACTCCCAGACTTCCCTGGCAGGGAAGTGTGAGAAGCTGAAAAGTCCTTTACTCAGTTAAAACACTGCTTAGCAACAAATAAACATCAGTGTTATCAGCATTATTATCATCTTAAATCCAAAACACAACACTGTACCAGCTATTAGGAAGAAAATTAACTTTATTCCAGCCAAAATCAGGAGATGTTATCACAACTCTGTGAAATTCAGAGGACATATTGCCACTAGCTTTTTGGCTTTGTAGACCCATTTGGGAAATGATGAAACATTTCCCAGTTACTAACATTTTCTAGTGCTTTCTTTAGCAAGACAGCAAGGACCAGAATCATTGAACCTCATGGATCCCAGAAGAGTTTGTAAAGTTTAGGTTTAAATCCATACATTTAAAATAATGTGTTTGATTTTTCCTTTACACTATCCGATATTCAGGTTTGCTAATCTCAATGGTTCTGAAGCTGCTTGGGCTGGGTTAAAATAACAATATCTTCCAAACGAAAATAGAAACGTACAGCCCAGGGTTTGCTCTGCTGTGATGAGATACTTCATACAAAGGTATGTATAGACACCATCTGCCTTCAGAACCAGTCAGAGCTTGTAGACACTTCATAACTAAAGTAAGATTTTCTTAAACTTTCCACTTTTTGGGTAATCAATCCTTTCAGGAAGCTGCTCTCAAGCCTTGATAATGTGAACACATAAATATTACCCTAGTAGCCTTCAAAAATCAGATTTTATAATGCAAATGTAATCAACTATCTCAATATGTTAATATATATATAAATTATATTCCTTGTTAATAATAGCCCCAAGAGAAGTCTTTTTCCTTATTAACATACTGCTGCTCTTGAAAGAAACCAAAAGGAACATAAAACTAATGCTCAAAAGAAAACAAACAAGAAGTTAAGGCCAGATTGTGTGACATATGGCATGATTACATGACAGTCACTGTAGATAGCAATATAACCTCAATAGCACAGATATCGGCATTGTCTAAACATCTTAATATTTATTCCTTTTCCCAGACAGATTTCACAGTCTGACTGTGCTCTGTGCTGTCACAACTACTACCCAACCTACTAGTTCACATATGCCTGAAATAGTGTTCATGACTTTGGGAAAGACAACCACTAATGTACCCACAACATGAAACTAGTGTGTCACTCAGAGGATATAGAGGTTTTAATCCAATTGTCAGTATCTATAAAATCAGAGCATTTTTTTGAGAAACTCAATGTAGGCAGTTAGGCTTAAAAATGTTGGCTCTACGAAAAGAAAAGAAAAGAAAAGAAAAAAGAAAAGAAAAGAAAAAAGAAAAGAAAAGAAAAGAAAAGAAAAGAAAAGAAAAGAAAAGAAAAGAAAAGAAAAGAAAAGAAAAGAAAAGAAAAGAAAAGAAAAGAAAAGAAAAGAAAAGAAAAGAAAAGAAAAGAAAAGAAAAAAAGAAAAGAGAAAAGAAAAGAAAAGAAAAGAAATCCTTACTTTGATTGAACAAATAGAAAATTAGATTAAGTATCACAATTTGACATACAGGACTTTATAGAAATGAGTGCATCCATTCTTGTACAAGTGTGAGAGTGAGGAGATATTTTTAAAAATCAAAAATACCTACTATTATTTAAAAAAAAATTGGGAAGACTTTTTTGTCCAAATTCAGATATACTGTGAGTATGTAGAGATGATAATTCTGTAATTCACTGTCTTATCTGCACCTGGTTTCATTTGAACTCTCTCCAGTGAGTAGGAGCAGTACTAGACAGCTGACTAACATCTGTAGACACTGGTATTCTGTCAGCTGAGCATACCTCCTGGGTCTACATTTCAGAAGCGGTGAGAATCTGTAACTCTAGAGGAAGGCAGCACAGGGCAAATCTTACTGGAAACAGTGTAAAAAATATGAAATTGAAGCTCTGTCCACATGTGCACATACATTCTCAAGTAATATTGTGGTGTCTATAAGTACCAGTCAAATAAATATACAATATAAAGACTGTACCTGACCTATACTTTGCAATCAAAAATGCCTGAAGTCAGTGGAATTTATTGTGTGAGATAAATGACTCACACTATTTGCATGAGCAAGGGTAGAAAACCAGTTTAGGGGATTTTATTCCAACTTTTTCCTTTGACAAAGGTTCAGTACCAAGATGAGCAAATGAGAACTGCAAGTAACAAATGATTGCAACTTTGCAAGAAAAACAGTACCGAATGTACTTGTGGGTTGTTGAAGAAAAGGACACAGCAATATGAAGGTTAGGACCATAAGGACTCTAAGAATTTTGGGACCTGTGGTCTGCCTGAAAGTTCTGTCCAGATTTGCTTGACTTCACAAAAAAAAAAGGTAGACGATTAAAAGTGAGAAACAAACTGAAATAAAGGATATCAATATTTTCCAGTGATTAAAGTGTAAGTAACTGACCCAAACAAAAAAGGTAAAAATTCCATAGCTTATGCAGCTTAGAACTGAACTGATAAAAATACTGCCTCTGTTGTGTAACCCAAGATAAATTTTATCCTTCTGATTATGATTGGTCCTTGTTACTGAAGAAACTTTTCAGCACAAGTTAGTTTTCTCCAAAACTTCATATATATACATTTATATAAAGTCACTACAGCAATTTAACCCTAATTTTCTTCCATTTTTTTACAGTCACAGAAATTGTTATTTCACAGATATTTTACTCACATAGAGATAGATCAAGTAAATAGAAAAAATCAAACAGAAATCCCTGAAGGAATCTTAAAATATTGTTATATCCTATGGCTGCTGTTGACTGTGCACTCCTTTTCTGGTCTAGATTATGTGTCAAGGCCAGAAAGAGATCACAGATTGAGATGGAAAGTAAGTTGATACTGATCTGAAACATTAAGTTCTCCCATGTGCACATGTTCATGTGGTACAGTTTATCCAAATTTTTGTCCTACTCTGTGCTTGTTCTGCAAAGAAATATTATACTGCATTATAAGTTAGTGTGCCCAAAATCTTATTCAACAGCACAGGAGATGCCTTTGAACAATAATTACTGATTTATAAAATACTCCAAACTACAAAGACCAGATGAAATCACAGTCCCTTTGGAGATATTCTGCTAGCAGAAGAGCATTCCAATCAGTTGTTTCGGTGACATGTGCCCAGCTTTGATCATCTTACAGAGTATTCTTCTTATTCTCCAATAGTAAGAAAATCAGTTACAAACCAAACAGAAACTCTGTTTTTCATTTGTATTTAGGGAAGTGTTGTATGTGTTTAAAAAGCAGAAAAAGAAAGTGCACATCCAAATCTTTTTATCAAGCTAAATTTCATTCAACAATCTTGTGTGTCAAACAAGGGTGTGTAGGGTCAGGATCAACATGCTGCAGCTAATACTCACCATACGCCTTCAAGGATGGAAAATGTGATATATGACAGATACGTGGAGATGAACATGGAAGGATAATGGGTGTTGGAAGATGTTTTCCCCCAGCTCCATCCTGCTTTTTTTTTACAGAACAGGAGTGGGGGGTAAGTTAGAGAAATAGGGTGACATAAGTGGCTGGTTATGTAGACTGCATTTTTCTTACTGATACTGTTATGTTTTCATTAATATTCATTGAATTATTCCTGATCTACAGCAGAACAAATGAGTGAGTGTTAGGACCAGCATCCAGTGTTACATCCTAAATCTTGTAATTAAAATGGGAAAGAGAAACATTTAAGAAAAACACTATTCATAACAAAAAAACCCCCTCATTTTAATCTTACATTTTAATACCCTTTTCATAGAAGAAAAAGTTTATTAAAGGGTGCCAGGAGATGACATACTGAATAAGAATGAATCATAGAGTGTCCTGAGTTGGAAGGGACCCACGAGGCTCTTCAAGTCTAACTTCAGTCTATGCACATGACAACTCCTCCCTCAAAAAAAAAAACAACCAAAATTCACGCCATGTGTATAAAAGAACTGTCCAGATGCTTCTTGAATTCTGTCAGGCTTGGCGTTGTGACTACTTCCTTGGGAGCTAGTTCCAGTGCTACACCAGCCTCTGGGTGAAGAACCTTTTCCCAGTATCTAACTTAAACTTGCCCTGGCAGAGTTTCATGCCGCTCCCTGGATTCCTGTGGCTAGTCACTGGAAAGAAGACGTCAGCTCCTGCCCCTCTTCTTTGCCTAGTGAAGAAGCTGTAGACCTCAGTGAAGGCTCCTCTCAGTCTCCTCCAGGCTGAACAAACCAAGTGACTTCAGCTGTTCCTCATATGACTTCCCCTCTACACCCTTCACCATCTTTGTGGGCCTCCTCTGGACACTCTCCAGCATCTTTATATTCTTCTTATATTGTGGTACCCAAAACTGCACAAAATACAGCATTTTCCACAAACCTATTAAAAATACCAGTGTATGTAGGGTTAACCCACCCAAAGACTGTGGCATTAAGATTTGGAGATACCACTAAGTCCACTCTCTACGGTAGTGTCACCTCAACATGAACTCACACTATTCAGGGATTATATAAATAACAAGCATATACTTAGTCTTGTATGAAGCTTCTTATTTTTATGTGATCATAGGGTTAGACAAAACCAGAACAAACTTGATCTTCCTATATTAAATAGGAAAACACTAATCAACAACCCTCTGTTCTAGTGGGATAAACTAAGACACAGAAAGTTCAGGTGAGTACAAGGAATGCCAAGTACTAACAGGCTGCATCATCTGCAAGGCTGTACTTCCCGGAAGCTACTGGAAATCATCCAGAAAATTGTAATCCAGAAGCCTCAGGAGATCCAGGTGTATAGCAATCTCAGGAAGTTTATCATATCCCAGCAGGAAAATCTGGGCAGCCCAGTTCTTCAATCTTGATCCTTGTGAAATCATACCCAGCTACACACAGAGAAAAGATTTATGTGTGTTGTGCTTAGACATGAATGACTGCCCATAGTTCAGGCGAGGGCAGCATCTTCCAAATTGTTTTTGGTTTGCTCATGACAGATTGGTAACATGCCCATGTACATTCTGAAAGATGATCATTGGAAGTTTTTTTCCTGTGTGAAAAGACTGTAGTGAAATAAGCTACTCAGTTGTTAATTAGGAAGTCATCATTACTTGAAGTACTAATTAATGTGGCTGACAAAACCTAAAAAGTCCATCACATGCAAAAAATCTCAACTCTACATTAGGTTTAACAGTTCATCCACAGAGCAAAGAGACAATCTTTTCTCCAAATAATTTAAGTAAAGGAAAAAGAAGGTATCCATGTCTCCTCCCTAAAAATTTGCAACCTTTTAAGAAGGATGATCTCAAAAGAAATCTGTAACTTGCAGACTCCATAAACATAAAGAGAGCTTATCTAGAGAACATTTTTAAATTTTGTATGTTATTGTTTTTTAGAAATAGGAAGATGTCCTGTTTCTCTAGTAATAAAGCAATATTAAAATACCATATATTATGCTTATGAGCATAAAAGACATCTTCATTGCTAAGATGTTTAATTAATATGGCAAATATATGGAGAATAGTAGTTCCATTTATTTTCATCCTCCTTTCAAACCACATAAGATGATTGAACGACATATGCAAAAATATGCATGAATAGTTTTATGAAGGGACATAGGCGTGCATGTGCAGGGATGTGTATAAAGAAAGGCAGAAGAGATGACGTCCAGTTTTAAGTTACTGAAAGCTCTCTTTTTGTCTAACATTATTATACCTTCACACTAGTAGGATTCCAAAGGGGTAATGTGAGAAAACCATTCATTAACATTTCCTTTATGTGTATTACCACGTCAGCCACAGTTTGGAATGGAGTCCCAGGCAAATATTCTTTTCCACAAGCCACAAAGCTGGTCACAATTTAATGACATTAATCTGTATAAGAATTTTCTAATCAGCATTGCAAAAATGTCTACCTTCACTCTACCTCCAACTTCATAATTCTTCTTATGAAGGAAGGCTTAACCACACCTTCTGAACATAGACAAGAACTGCTCAATGGTGTTTTCTTGATGTAGGAATTGTCTTGAATATTTAGAAAGTTACCAAAATATTAAGTCAGCCGCTAAATAAATTGCAGCAAAAATAACAATAGGCTTCCATTGAGTACCATTACTGAAACTATGAGATTTTTTTCTTTCATCTTATGCCTGTCAGAGTGTGACTATGACACAGAGAACAACTCATCTGTATCTTACTGATATCCCTTCAAAAGACTGAGGAGTTACTTGTACTTGCCTCACATCAAGTTATGGTCATGACTAATCCCATAAAGTCAAACTCCTTGAACTTAAACAGACAGATGTCTCAAAGACCAAAATACTGCACTTCTGAGAAAGTGATGAATATCAGAAGCTGACAGAACATTACTTAGTGGCTTTTTCAATGACAATCCTTCTGCTAGACACTGGTTTCTAAAACTGAAGTTCCCTCTTTGCATGAGACCTCAGGCCAGTCATGTGTTCCTTCTAAAATAAATTTTCCCTAATCAGTGAAAATGAATTCTATTACATCTGACCTTTATTACAGGGATTTAGGAGTGGATATCCACAAACAATATAAATTCAGAAAGAAAATTCTACGTTCAGATCTGTAGAATAAAAAAGACATTCTTCTAGATTAGTATCTGCTTGTTTTCTTGAGCTTATTTATTTTTAAAGTTGATCATATATTCTCCCAGCATATCAAACACAGAACTCACAAAAAAAAGAAATGATCTTTTATATTATGTCTGAAGAGCACATTTGCTTTGGATTCGTGAGCTCTTTTGGCTTTGGAGAGTGAATTTTAACACATGAAAAACAGTTATTCTCTGGGCAGCCCTAGAAACCCACAAATATTTCTGGGTATAATTCTGCCTTCAGCCACATTCATAGGGCAGTAAATCTAGAGCTATTCCAGATTTACAGGGATATAAGGGAAAATAGAATCTGATTTTTTTTTTTTTTTCTCATTACAGATTTTGTTGCTTTGGCAGTAGAATGGGCCAGAGCATGCTAACAAATCCACAGATGAAAGACAGAAAAAGTTCACTCTTTTCGTGCATATTGGGTAGAAAATATCACGCAGTAGTCACACGCACAGGGGAAAGAAGAACAGATGTAGAAGAGACATTTTATATCTTTGTTGTTCTGAAAGCTATGGTGATAACAGTGCCACTTATACATAGATTTATCCTCAATGTTTATAACTGTGATTCACTCTAACTTTCCAACTGTTCAGGCATGTGGGTATTTGTTACAGTAATGCAAGCCCATTGTCACTCAGATTTAAACCACACATTTCTATTGTATTTCTTTTCTGGCTAACAGCCCAAATCCACACAGCAGGTGCTGTCTTAGGAATGTCACCATCTAATAAAAATACCATAACACAACAAAGAGTCAATGAAAATTTCTTTGCATAGACTTCGTTTTTCCTGACAGACTGAATTCCAAATAAGACAATGTCTACAAAATTAAAGGTGAAAATATAATCTTTATCATTAAGTGGATTGGATTTTTTTTATTCCTTGCTTAGGTAATGAACTCAGATACTAGGTGACAGAAGTTGTATAAGATTTGTGCAAACCTTTCTATGTCAGCAAAACAGCCAAGGAGATTGGGAGCCCTGGCATTGTGTGATGTTTTCATTGTTTCTTGGCCAGAACTATAACTACATTCAAGAGTGCATAAAGGACTTCATCAAAGGCAATACAATTAAAACAAGAGGACTGGGGAAATCACCAGTTGTTGGGTAAAAGATTTACAGATCAATTTTATCCATAAGATCTGCATAGTTTGTAAATCACAAACCTTGTAAATTTTAGGATGCTGCTTTTATTTATCTGTTTTGTAATGTAGAGCACTTCCAGGCAGATATAATCTGAGATATGATTTAAACACCAGGTACTTCATAAATCCCATATACAAAAAGCCAATTAGCAGCTCATGCAAAGGAAAGATTTCAGCTTTCAGCAGTATATTAAAAGACTTGAAACTGGGGAAAAAAGTCATTAGATATCACACTGAAATGCTGAAGTGCAGACGCAACAGTATTTTTAAGCTGGATGCACAGGCAGTGGCAGTACATGCCTAATGACTGTTTACTTCAGCTGTAGCTGCTATTCTAATTGACTTCTTTTTCAATGAAAGTCAGACATTTAAAACAAGATTCAGAGATGGCATGTGATTAAGAAGTTATATACAACAGAACAGAATGTGTAAGACATATCTGTTTGTTCTTTTAAAACTGTCTCACACAGCAAGTCTTTCAGCACTCAATCCCTTCTGGCTGTGCAAGATAACTAAAAAATATGTCAAAAAGTCAAAAATGTTGATTTTTGATGCAAAGAGGTACATATTTAGCTAATCACTTAACATGGAGTACAGTTCTCAGTGTAGTAGAACAGGTCATGTTTGAGTACATGGTGTTAAATTTTGAGAATTTCTAGCAGAATGTCTCTGCCCAAAGCAATGCAGATGCTTTGCAAATTAGAAAATTCACTTTTACAATGTGAACATAGACTAGTCAGGTTCTTTTCTGTATAAAATTATCATTTTGCTTTTGAATGTTATATTAAAATCATATTTTAAAATCTGCCTAAAGATGTCAAACCTCCTTGGAAATTGTAATTATATTTCAGATTGTGTTGATAGAATATAGAAATCACAACCACTATTAAGATGGAAATGCTATAACAGAGTGATTTGTTATAGGGAAGTACCCTTGCTCAAGATAGCAATATAAACATTAATATATAAGTCCCAGAAATCAGCAGGGCTTAGGCACAAGTTAAACATTAAAAACATACTTAAAACTTTCCCTGAATCAGGGCCAAAACAATTAAGTAGTTTCCCCAGATTTCCACAGTGACCCAAAGACCCTATTAGTAGGCTTTTTCATAACTGTTGGGTAGTACTGCCTCTTACAACAGCAACTGGGTGATTTTGCATACACCAGGCTCTGTGGGGGAAGAAAAATAATTGTTGCAGAGCAAGATGGTCCCGGTGGTCTAAATTGAAATATTAACTACCTTTGAAAGTTATTATTCACTTGCCAAATCCTCAAGTACTATTCTTAAATATGTTAGAAAATGTTACATCAAAGATCACATCAAATGTGAAGCTGCATCAGCACTTAGCAGATGTGGTTTTCAGTTGGAAATGAAGAGCTGTTATTTTTAGTCCACAATTGCTGATCAATTCTGCTTCTTTTTGAAGTGTGTGTTTTCACAGGCAAAATGCTTTGAAATTTACAGTATATTCTGACACACAGGATGCTTGGTGGGGCACCTCTTTATTCATTTTGTTTCTTTTTGGCAGAAGCCAGCAGTGTAAAAAAGAAACATAAGTAACTTTCCAACAAAGTGGAAAAGTGGAAATTGCTAAGACACTTCCGTAATTCTGTCTCTTTCTCACTCACTTCTTTTTTTTCTCTTCATCTTTACTCAGACAACACAAAGCTTTTTCTGTGCTACCTTTAATTAATGGAAACAGTTCATCCAGGGATAAAATGCCTGAAGGGAAAGGTTTACTTTCCAGTGAGGACATCACATTGCAAGTAGCTGACAAAGGATTTTGGTTTGCAGTGCTACCAGCAAATGAAATAAGCTTCAGTTCTAGAATCTTTCTATCTAATGAAAAGTTTTCTTCATGTGTGAAAACCAAAATTAATTTTTTTCTTAACTTTGCATATAAGTTAAATTTCTATTAATGTAATGTTGTTATTCATAGCATGACGGTGTCCAAACATTTAAATGAGATGTCAGGATTTCATCAGAATTGCATTAGTTCTGTATATTCACATAATGAAATCTAGCCCTGGTAATTAATTAAAAAAATAAATTAGATCTTCCTTTTTTTAAAGATTTTTTTTTTTAAATGTAGGTACAAGAATCAGATAATAACAGCAGAAATCTCCCCTGTATAAAAGAGCTTCATGATATGTAATATAACCTCCATCCATTGTAATAAAACATGTAGGGCAAAGTGGGGCTTTTGTAGTATTGCAGATAAATAAGTTCACCTTATAACTTTATTTCCATCCTCTACATTTACAAGTAGACTGATTTCAGCACCTAAACCTTGGGAACTAATTGAGCAAAGCAGATGGGCAGCACAGTGTTCATTACTTCATAGACATGTGTGAACTTGAAGCTGAAAGTAACTTTTAGTTAAATATTAACACAAAAACATATTTATATGCTAGGCAATATCAAACCATTTGAGAGCTTCCTAATGCACACTGCATAGCTGAATCTCTCCTGTGAAACAGAGAATTGTCACTCTTTTCACAAATAAAATGAAAAAAGACAGAAGCAGAGCAACCACTGACTGAATTGAATTCCCATAGCAGTGAGCCATCTTTCCCATCTACAGTTATCATATAATTAGAGACTTAAACAGAATGAGTGAATTAATATTCTCATGAGTTTTAGCACATAAAGTTTTTGCTATTGATAAATGGACATGCATATATTTCTGACAGCTTTCATTTTCACTTGTAAATGGGAGTGGAGAAGAACCTGGAACAAATGGGAAGAAATCAGACTGGAAGAAACATGGGTTTGAGGAAATCTGGAGTGAAGTTGACTCTGAAAAGAAGAGAGGAGCCAGGGGGAAAGTCTTAGTATGATTTGAGATTATTTCTCATTATCTTAATCTGATTTGATGGTAATAAATTTAAATAATTTCCCCAAGTTGAGTGTATTTTCACCATGACAATAAATTCTGAAAGATCTCCCTGTGCTTATCTCAACCCATAAACCTTTTGTTATATATTTTTCTTCTCCTCTAATTGAGTGGGAGTTACAGAGTAGCTTTGGTGGGTACCTGGCATCCAGCCAGCATCAATTCACCACAGAGGTCATGCTATAGTTACTAGTCACTTCCTGGTTTGTCACCCACAGAAAAGGGAGGTATTCAATTGAAATTCAACACTTTGTGTTCTAGGAATTTTACTGTTTTTAAATAAAGCAGTTTTATTACACATAAGGAAAATCTGAACCATCAGCATCAAGAAGGTTTGTTCTAAAGTAATTCATTTGCTAAGGTCTTTTTACTATTAAATAATTTTTGTTCATGATTCTTAATATGTAATTTAAAGTCATGCTTTTTATACATCTGTAATTCCTGGCATCTTTTAAAACAAAAAAGAGCTCTTTAAACTCTTGGATGAGAAGGGTTTTTGCAAATGTTTATCAGCCTGCTCATTAAATAAAAGAAAGTTCTTTTAGTCAAGAATCTTAACAACGTTTGGTTTCACTAAATAGTTTTCTTACAAAACTAATTAGAGAAGTGCATCAAATTTTAGGAAGAGGAGGTGATAGGAGAAAAAGAAAAAGAATGAGAGAAAGGAAAAACAAGGTGTCAGGGGTTAAGGCTGGACCCACCACCACCCAGTGACAGATGCTTTCCCCTACATCCTCTTCCTCCCTGCCCACCAAGGGAAGGGAAAGGCAGTGAGAGAGGGAGAGGGATCTGTGGATTGGAAAAGAAAACCCAATTAAAACTACTTTAATGAAAATAGTAACAATAACTGAAATAGATATGCAACTATATGCAGAACCAGGACCAAGACCCAAACTCCCCTTGACAGCAAGTCCCCACTGTCCCCAGTGATACTGCAACAGGTTGCCTGCAGCAGCAGATGGGTATCATATTCAGGGGATTGGATCCTGGAGCCAGATTCAGGAGCAAGAGGGAGAGAGAAGAAGCAAAGATGGGCCCTAGAAAGAAAAAAGAAACAGCAAGTGAGAGACCAGAGGGAACTGCCCCTCAGCTTTATATCAAGTATGATGTATATGGAATGGAATACTTAGTTGGTCAGATTAGGGTCACCTGTCCTGTCCTCTCCTCCCTGTAGGTGCAGACTTTTACTCTGCGCCCCACAACATAAGAAACAAGATTCATCAGTAGCCCTGGTTTACATACCAATCCTCAGCAGTAAACTCAAACATTAGGCCTAATCACAGCTGGAAGCAGGCAGTATTTATGAAACACATTCTGCCAGCTTCAGAAATTCAGTCACTGAAAGGAGCTTCAGCTGGAAAACAGAATCATTGAACAGAATCAGATCTGTTCTAACCCAAACCAGGACACAAGGGAAGGTAAGGGAAACGAAGGGAAGGGATGGGCAGGGAAAGGCAAGGAAGGGAATGAATTTTGAATTACCACAGGAGATTAAGGAATAATTTCCAATTTCCTAATGTTTTTCTGCAGAAGTCTGGAATGTAATTGTAATGTACATGTACAGAAAAGCTGTGATAAGTTTA
This sequence comes from Galbula dea, assembly GCA_013399015.1. Classification (NCBI taxonomy): domain Eukaryota; kingdom Metazoa; phylum Chordata; class Aves; order Piciformes; family Galbulidae; genus Galbula; species Galbula dea. The sequence goes on along the minus strand of VWZX01009113.1, from coordinate 87,131 downwards.
ATTGTGTGTTAATTTTGTTCTCTTTTCCTAATTCCCAGGTTTAGGTTTGTGTATAAACAAACAATATTCGCCGGCAGTTCTGAAACATACTAGTCTGTCTTTTTTCTCTCTCTCTTTTGGGGAGTCAGGCATGTTTGTGGTATTTTACAAGCTGCTACTAAAAGGTGGGACAGTGGTAGTACCTGAGTATTTTTCCATCTGTTCCCTTGTGATTTACCCAAATTCTATGCAAATAAAGAAGAGCTGTTACATCTGACAGACCTTCTTAGGTTGCACTATAAACTGCAGGAAAATACCACCTGCTACACAGAAACTTATGTTACATCAAAGCAGCAAGGATGGCCCAATCCCAATCAGATGGCAGCAGATATCCTAACTGCAGCATTTGCCTGGTAACTTAGAAAAATTAAAATATAGACCTGTAGACTAGACATAAACAAACATTTCAGGGATTCTCAAGAGAGGTGTCAATATCTTCCACAAAATAACTAGAGTTTAGAATTGGTCTTGCCTGATGTTAATCATTTTTTATGTATATATTACCCACAGATTTCTCTCAGATATGTATTATTGTTTAATCAATCTCCATTTACATGAACTAAAGACAAGACTCTCCCTGACCATTGGCTTACTCTACTCCTTTCAATAAAAGAAACTATCCTTACCAAGAAAAAGAAAGTACAAAATCTTGCTGACAAACAGAAACTAGGCCTTTCTTTTTGTAAGGTCTTCTGCCTTGAAATATTTTTTTCTGCCTTCATACAGAGAGCTACCTAATATAATGATGAGTTGTAATATGGTTTATATCTGAAATCAGTGCTTGCTGAAATGGTAGAGTAAAAACATTAGAAAATAATCCCTTTCATATTTTGCTACTGAAGCAGTACATTTAGAACATAATCTCTATGGGTTTCCCAACATGTCTTAAAATTGGACCACTGAAAAAAATCGATCTATATTTTTGTTTTTACTGTTCATCCCATTAGCTAGAAATGTCAAGATAATGTTCAGAAATTTTGTGAGTTTGACATTTGGGAATGAGACTGTCACTACCTAGCCATACCTCCTAAGCTGCAGAAGAGTCATTAGAGAGTGAAAACTCAAGAGCTACTGACCTAGGCACAGCAACAACCTAGAGGTGAAAAAATCCATGTCCTCTTACCAACCCCATGAGCAATCAAATCCTTCATATTTTACACCTGGACTGCTTAATGAATTGTTGCAGTAACAGTGGGTCTAGGGGAATTGTGTTCTAATTAATATAATGTTGCATGATCTCGACCAGCTGTGTTTAAAATGAACAAAACAAAACTTGTACTTTAATTTGTTCTAACAAATGAATCAAATTAATAAGTTCTTTGGGCTTTATTTGTTTGGTTTGGTGTTTGTTTGGCTGGTTTGGTGGTTGCTGTTGCTTGTTTTGGGTTTTCTTTTACTTCTCTACTCTGTGGGGCTTTACCTCTGATAAATGAAGTGTGGACACTTTGATATTGACTTCTGATAGATTTAGATTTTGCTGTTTGCTCAAATAATCTCCCATGCCAAACCAAAATCCCATGTAGATTGTTGTAGTCAGAGTTCTTATTTGATTCTATAGACAACAGTTTTATGCTTTGAACTGGAGAGGAGAGGAGAGGAGAGGAGAGGAGAGGAGAAAGTGCATGCACAGCTTATGGAAAACTAAAGGAAAAAAACTTCATTAGTTTTTCAGCCTAAATCATTTGGTAATCATCAACTAAATGTATATGGACTGGTTTTTACTGAGATATCAAATTGGTCTTTACAGATTTAAATATTCAATTAACACCAGTTTTGATTAAGATTCATTACCTCAGTTCTTTAGATTAATAACATTAACATCTTTTACATAAGAAGACCCTAAAACTGTGAAAAGAAAATCCCTCTCTGAAGCATCAAAAGATTGTTCAGATTAAGTCTTTCCATACATTTAATTTATGAAGGTAAACCGGCTTCTTCATTCAGAACATTATCAGAAGGTGTTTATGTATTTCTGGCTTTGTAGTATACTATTGTTTTTAGACTAATTTATAGTTAACATAAACTGAACTACAGAGTGCTTTTAGACATCTTGAAAAAGCAATGTGCAACATTACACATTTGCATTGGCAAATTATAGTTCCAATTAGACATGATAAAATCCATGTCACAGAGCACGGTTTGAACAAACATAACCTGAAAATACTTCAGGCAGTATCAAGGAAGTTGAGAATAAGGAGAAAAGAGAACCAAGTCTTCTCCTGTGTGGTCATGATCCAAGTTAAAATAAACTTAATAAAGTAAATTAAATAGTCTTAGGGTCTCTGAGCAACTTTATATTGCAACATTTGGCACAACTTTTACTGTGGGAATGCCTAATAAATGATCTAGGATTTTATATGATTACTGCCTCTCCAAAGAAGGAAAGCAAGAAAATCCAAGATCTAATTTTCTTCTCTTTCACACGTGTAAATCAGGAGAAACATTATTTAAGTCATATTACTACTAGGCACCTCTGGTACCTTCTGGAATAATAGCATATATATTTTCCATGATGATTTCAGGGAGCTTCACAGTGTTTATGTATGCTATTTTTGGATTATATAAGAAAAGTATCCCAACTGCTTACATTTTTTCAAGATTGCATAATGCTTTTCAGAAGAGCTAAATGTGTTAATTTCAGTGTGGCTAAATTCTGCTGCATAAATTTCTAATCTTTCCATCTGATACTTCCTCTGAAACTCCACGTAGCTCTGTTTGGCTGTGCACTTCCTGCCCTGTGCATTATGGCAAAACCTCTGTAAGACCTATGAGCAAAACAGAGTGCTTGTGGTAGATTCAATTACTTTGTTCTGTGTGTGCTTCAGAAAACACTTTGTTATGCCTCATAAATATCTGTTTAATGTGTACAGAGATTTGCACCACTCTACAAAGAAAGCTGTCAAGGCAGACATGCCTTTGTTGCAGACTGTTATCAATATAACCCAGATACACTGGCCTGTTTGTGAAGGGAAGGTTGTCTTGCTGTACAGGCAGAAAGGCTCCTGCATATGTATTAAGAATTTCTACCCAAAGGCCATAGGCAAAAATATTAACTCTGAAGTCTTCCTACATTCTCTCATGCAGATTCTACCCCTTGTTACGTAAAATCTGTTCACACTGATCTAATATTTGACAAAGGCAAAACCAAGCAACCTATAAAATGTTCAAATATGCATAACAAGTAGATTCATCTACAGTTTAGTATTAGTAACTGATGCAAATTCTGTAGCCAAGAGTGTGCATATATGCAGATAACTAGACACCTTTGCAATCACCCTGAGACATTTAGCTGGAGACACTATGATATGCTTCTTCTGGCTCTTGAATAATAAGATTTTTCATCTGCATCTTTAGTATTCTTCAGCAGTTAAATATTACTGTTTTCTGTGTGATCCTCATACCAGTCATATCTATATTTTAGATGTATGTATTAATTTCATAGAAAGCAAACAATGCTACATAGGATACTTAGACTTTGTTTTCATTTTGCGTATTAGAAAAATTAAGAACTACTCTGTTCTCCAATTTTTCTTGAGCCTTGTAATTGTTTAAAATTATGGTGGTGGATGTTAACGGATGTTATTCCATATGATCACTAATATTACCTGATGATTAACTTCTAAACAATGCAACAATATGTTACTTGAAATATGTATTTGCTGCTGCTGTAGAAGGCCATTAAAGTTCCAGACTATTTAAAGGACTGTATGAATACTGATACTAAAGAAACACCTGCTATATAAAATATTCTAAAACTATCTCTCCTGACTCATCTTGCATGTAAGGGATGATATTTTTTGAAATAACGTTCCTGAGACTTGAACTTCAGTTCCAGGAACTGTAGTCTAGTCTCAAAATAAAGGTGATGGCTGAATTGCTGACTATCTTCTAGAGACTTTGTTGACATAAATTTGCTTGTAAACAGAGCAATGTGTAAGCACCTTACTAAGCAAAGAATTCAGTGTGGGTAATATTATTTTACTGAAAAATATAATAAAAAAGGATGTGTTGTAGTTTAGGCCCAACCAGTGACTGAGCACCACATGGCCACTCACTCCTCCCTCCCCTTCCCTGCCAGTGGAATGGAAAGTGGAATTGTAAGAAAAAGGCAAAACACCATGGGTTGAGATAAGGACAGAGCAACACAAAGAGAGAAGGAACTGTAATAACAAGAATAGTAATGAAATAATATATAAAATAAGTGATCTACAACACAGCAGATCTTCACTTGGAACCCACCACTGCCCAGCTTGGTTGTCCACTTCCACCTGCTTGAATTGCACACACTTCCTCTGGTCGAACCTTCTCCCTTATATACTGGGCATGATGTCATATTGTATCAAATTTCCCATTGGCTGGTTTGGTTAAGTTATCTTGGTTGTGACCCTCCCAGCTTCCTGTGAAAATTAACCTTATCATAGCTGAACCCAAGACAGATTGGGAGTTTGCTTCATGTTAAAGGTTAAAATTGTAGAACTTGAAAAATTTGTCTGAATTGGGTTCTTTTCCTTGCTGGTAGATATGACAAAGTTTTTCCATGCTCAGAAATTTGAAAATCAGTTATCCCTAAAACACAAATATCAACATGCTCTTACCATTAGGTCTTTAAATATAAACAGGAAATAATATAATTACTTTATACAGTTTAGGAATTACCTCAAACCTTCATCTCAGTATTTACATTGTGAACCAAGAGACAGAGGTGATTAGAAATAAATCCTGATCAAAACATTGGGATCCAGATTACTGGAACATCACCAATGCTCAAATCTAGACACACATTTTCTTTTTAAAAATTAACCTCAGCTAGCTTTGGTCTCTTTATCCTATTGTCTTCTCCCTTTATCTTATAGAGAAAATAAAAGCAGTTTTGAATTACTTGCTATTTTGTTACAGAACTAAACCCAGCATACTACTGAGGGTATACTCTTTTCTTGAGAAGACCAGGGTCTGCTTCACTTTTTCTCATGTACATAATACCTTGATGCTCATATTAAATCAAATGTAAGCCAGTATTCATTTGGTATTGATTTTTAAAGCAATACTTACAATTTATGATTTTTTTTAAAAAAGTATAACTATTGTATAAGATTGCACATTACTGAATGTTTTACAAAGTCAGTTTCAGAAACACTTTTCAGTTATCATACCTTAAACTGAATAGCTAGAGATAGGTAGAAGTAACTCAAAAGATAGAATATCAGAAGAGGTTTGGAATTATAGAAACAAAATAAGCATATGAATAATTTTGCATATTTTAGTAATTTGTATTCAATCCATAAAGCATATAAAGCAAATCACATGTTGGAAATTTTCAGGATTGTGGCATTATGTAAGAATGTTCAGAAATTTTACTTGTCTGATATGTGTTCTTCATTGGATTTATGTAAGACTAGTGCATAGGACACAACTAAAGGACCATTTCACTGAAATACATAACTCTCACAGACATACATACATAATTTGGCTATTTCAGGTTTTGATGCCTATGTTTTGTCCTCCCTACATCCCAACAGGGAAAAAAAAAGTTGCAAGTTTTAACATTTGGCAAGGTATTATTCAAAAAAGATTTCTTAACATTCTGCTACTTCCCCTACCATTAAGTACAATATGTTCATATGTATTTTAGAGCAACAAAACACAAAATGTTGCATAAACACTTAAATTGTGTTATCAAAACTGCAAATGCCTCAAGATGTCAACTGTAGACTGGTGAAGTGAACTACATCTACAGGACTAAGCAGTAAGTTATAGATGGATCCAGGATTTGAACACAGCATTAAGTGTTGGATTGTCTAGTAATAATTTTTCTGTGGATGTCTTTGGAAAAAAATATTAAATGTATTTGTTGCATGACTAGTAGAAGACAGTATGGTTAAGTGGCAATGAACAAGAGCTTTTCTATTCAGCTACTTTTGCCATGTCAGAAAGAAAAAATATATTTCTTCGCATCAGTGAACTGTTCAATACTGCTAACAACACCAGTGACCCATGTCCTCCAAACTCTGAGAACTATTATAAAGGAAGATTGCTAAGAATGGTATGTTCCTTTGCTTTATACTTAAAAAGAAAAATGCACCAAGTTCAGTACCATAATCAGAAAGTTCACAGTCTAGTGCCCCAGCTACAAAACCAAACTAAAGTTTCTCTTTAGGAAGAAATTTAGAGAATGATTGAAAAGTAGATTTTCCTAATGCAGTGAAACCTTTCTTAATGTTCATAAATACTAAAAGGAACTTGACAACCAATCAATATAATCATATATGCAAAATAATTTGTTATGTTAATAACTTACTAAGTTATTTATCCATTAAAACAGATAAATGCAAAAGTAACTGAGATATCTACTAGTCTGTGGGACTGCATAACTTTGCAAAGTTTGAAAAAATGTTGACAGAAATCCTAAACTATCTAACCCCAGGCTTAATTCAGGTGGGATACTGGTTCCAGATGTAGACATTTACTATATTCTTATTAAAAGAATACATTACCCTGCCCACATTGGCATACAGTTGTTGCCCCATTCATACTGCTAAAGTTCTGGTTATGAAACAGTCCCACCACCTATATACTCATATCTGTACAGATTATGTATCTGTGATACCTATCTGAAAGAAGTTAAAAATTTAAAATACACTCAAAATTGTCCTATTTTAAATAAAGCCTGTTTAAACTATCTAGACTTATACAGTGCAAATTACAATTTTCTTTTTATTGTCAATGTCTGTGACTTAGTTAAAGTTTTCATGTGTTCATTTTATGGTAGCCACTTACAACAGCAGCAGCAGTGTGAATTACCTAACCTAGGATTGTAAAACTAGCAGATTCCTATGCAGAAGTTACAGTCTTAGCAGTAAATTACCATGCACCTGAGGTTTAAAATCAGAAACAGAGCGAAGTCTAGGAGAACTGCCAAGTGAATAGCATATAAACATTGGTTAGAAATAAGAAAAGTAGTGTCATGTTGTATTAATGACAAGCTGCCTGTCTGTGCCCAATTCCCAGTTCTTCAAAATCTTTGTGGCTAACAGGGGTTAGAGTATTGCTGTAAAAGAAGACATTTTCATGTTTAACATGCTTGTTCTGCTCTGTGCGCCATGTCTACAATCACGTTCAGTCAAAGTACTATGGGCATTTTAGATGGGCTGTTATGAGGTTCAGGTTTATTACACAGTGTTTAGTTTAATATGTGATGTTAAATAACAAAAACATGCATTATATAACAAATTGAATATATGAAATTTTTGAATAACAGGCAGCTAATTTACCAATGCTCTGAATATTTTTGGTCAATTAATTCACATAACTTTAAAGTTATATCTTTGAAATTAGGTACTTTATTCTGACTCTGATGTTAGTGTTTCCTAATAGTGTTGGATTTTTGAGTGTGATTATTTAATTTTTTTTGAGAATATAATTATTAGATAAACCCCTTTTCCATTTTTCTTAACTCTAAAATTACCAAGGGTGACTCTAGTTGTGATACGGGGAAATTCTTCTGCCGTACAGGCAAAACAGAACTACCTGACAACTGAAACATCTCAAGAACTCCTGTCATATGCAGACACAGTAATTACAAGCATTCATGTCCCCCCCAAACTTGAAAATTATGATTACATTTCTCATTATAACATGAATTGTCATAATAAAGGTAAAAATATTAGATGCAGCTTCATCTTTTTCCAGATCCAAATGTAAATTTTGGGTTGACTACTTGTGGTTGCTCAATTTTTTTTTAATATAAAACTGGGACGGTTTTATAAATATAAGTATTCAGGGAAACTGTATTCCCCCTCTGATATTCATGGATTTATTTATTTATTTATCTATTACATAGGAGTTTGCATGTGCAAGTTAACCTTTTTAGGGTCTGTGTCTGGGAACTGAAACGGTACAGAACCCAAAATTATCCTGTAGGACACTACTAAGGATAAGAGAAGTTAAGTGTGTGGAGATACTTTATTGTACAGGTGCAACTCAAGCGCACAGAGAGGAGATATTGGGCCAGAAGTCAGGGTACATCTGTTACTTGTGTACCACTTGCACTGGACAAGAAGGCAAGGCAGCCACGCTTCACAAAGCATGGGTAAAAAGCTAAAACCAGGCTCAATTAAAATATGCATGTTTGAACTAAAATAAATCCAATGCAACGCACTTGGTAGAAATTTGCCTCTCTGAGACAGGATGAAGTCTCTGGTGGACTGGAGATAAATATGAATGAGAGGGAAGAAAATAATCTACATAATAAAATATCCACTTACTGAGCAACAGTCCTACAATCCTAAAATTTAAATTACTCTACAATAAGAATGCATGAGTTTTCTGAATAGTAATTATACATTTTTAAAATGGAATTCATCTTCCAAGACAGAAAAGGCACTACAGGTCTACTAAGCTTCAAAAGCTTAAAGAAAGCAAAATAAAGCCATCACACAGATGGAAGCTTTGCATTGTTTACATAGAAGTTTAGAACAGGAAGCAAAGACAATGTGTTGATCCTGCTTAAACTGAATACACTATTTTCTATTTTACATATATATGAAATAATTTTCTAAACAATTGTCTAAGCCCAGATGTTGGACTAAAACTCTGACAGATAAAAAATATTTCTTCAAGAGTGGTGAAACGCACACATTCAAACAAAACAGCCTTGGACACAGCCTGGAATAAAATAAAGCTTGGAAATCCCCATAAGAATACTGTGTGCAGTTACATCTGATATTGTCAGATAAGTCAAGTTCTACCTTTAGCAGTAGAATCATTTCATGTGTTTTCTTTGAGAGCAAAAGACTTCAGCTCCAAGTATTAAAAACTCGAGTTATTAAACTGAGTGTCATTCCTGACAAAGCCCCTTCAAAGACTGGATGATACCTAGTAGTCCTGAGCACAATTTAACTTAAGATTTGTAGAAACTCAATGCCTAGACCAGTAGTTCTCAAAACTTTTCAGTTTATGGTTCCTTATTTTGTTTTCCACTGGTAGTCCAGTATGGACTCCTTTACAAAGTAACATATTTGCAGACTTCCACACAGCTTTGTTTTCTTAGGCACTGTTAATGAAGCCTTAAGATGAAACCAAGGAAACCTGGGATCCATGACTTCCCAGGTCAGCTCTCAGATAAGAGCTGAATAAGGACTTAAAACCACAGAAAAGACCTAAAGACATGACCCGGTTGGAAGCAAAAGGGCTTAGATCCTTTTGTTTTCCCTTGATATAAGAAAGCAGTTCATGCTTTATATTCATGGTTCTCTTGGAGAAGAATGCATTTCTCATGTCAGAGATGTGAGTGTGAAGGTGCCTGCTTCCTATTTTTTCTTGATTTGGGTGTTAAGAAGCAACTTCCTTTGTTTTCTTAATCAACATCTCCATGGGATTTCAAAACATAACCTTGTCACCTTTTCCAATAGGTAGCACAACAACAGCAGCAGAAGGTAATCATTTGCTGACATGATGTAAACAGCCTTCTGTTTGAGGAATGAGAAATGAATAGCTTAATGAATGCTTCCTTTTCTCTAACTGCACTGGAGTTGCAAGCACTGTTGACTGGTGTTACAGCTCCCATCTGTCAGCAAGATGTGGCAGAAGTGCTTAGATGCCTTGCTACCCTTCTCTACAATTTATCTGTTTCCATTTCAAGGCTGCTAGTCACATTTTCTTGTGCAACCGATTTCAGTGTCAAAAGGAAAACTTGAGAGGTGAATAATTTGTGCTGCCAGAAAGAATTGAATTTACAGTCACCTTGAACGGGAAAACACTGCATTGTTATGGATTTCAACCTAAACCTTTGCTATGCTCATCAGAAAAAGAGGAATGAGAAACAGTCACACAATAAGCATACTGTTGTTTCCTTATTTTACTCTTTTTTCAAAATTCAGTTTATTATTACTAGTGATTTTCTTTAATGACAGGAGAGTTGTTAAACACACCTGACCCTGAAAAAAAATAAGGATGCAACTAATGCCACTGACATGAGTGTTGTCTCTGGTATTAATATATGGGTTTTAGGCACCTCATTAATTGTCCTCAGAGGTCCAACTTCAGATACAAACTTAATTTCCCTGGAAAATCTAAAAAGGACTCAAACAAAAAAATCCAACAACAACAAAATTACAAAATGAAAGAGAAAAAAAGTTTTTATGAGTACTCCAGTTCTGAGAAGTGTCAAGATTATATAACCTGAATTTAAACAAAGGTGGAGAATGAATTCTGTTTTGTTTTTTAATGAGGTTTATTAATCAGTTCATGTTGCTACCTATTTTACATGCCATTACATGACTTATGTTTTCTATAAATAAAGTTTTAACAACTTTTTCAACTGAAAATATTGGGGTTTTTCTTCCATAAGACACATGAGTTAGGCTGTATGGAGAATAAATGAGAATTAATTGGAATGAAAAACAAGAATTATATTTCAGTATTAATTTACACCATGCTGGATCACTAACCTCAACAGTATTACCATTGTTTTTCACTTCCCTGTATCTACAGCAGGGATCCCCAGAGCTACTACAGAGCTAAGAGACACCTCTGCAGATTGCCTAATCCTTTGTCATTCTCCTTAAGAGAGAAAAAGAAATATGATCCACTTTGAGAAGCTGATTTCTGCCACATAAAAGCATGTAACATCCTCAGTGCTTTATCACAAACTCTATTAACGCACCTCAGTAAAAATGCAAAATATCTATACACAGAGAAAGGATTTGTCCCAAATCCTTTAGAAGGTTATCAGGACAATCAAATATAGGTCATATTTTAAAATCATCCTGAAACTTTTTAACTAAGCTAAAAGATATCCAAGTATTTTGAAACTTTTTGCTGTTAAAGGTTTTCTCTGCCAGCTACGTCTTCTCTCTGGTGACCAAAGACAGGACCCAGGGGAATGGTGTGAAGCTGTGCTGGGGGAAATTCAGGTTGAATTTTAGAAAGAGTTTCTTTACCCAGAGAGTGGTGGAGCATTGGAACAGGCTCCCCAGTGAGGCTGTCATGGCACTAACTCTCCTGGAGTTTAAGAGGCAATTGGACATTGCATTTAGGAACATGGTGTGACTTTGGGGTTGTCCTGTGTCTAAATAGGAGTTGGACTTGATGACCCTTGTGGGTCCCTTCCATCTCGGGATATTCTGTGATTTACATTAATATGCACCTATGATTCCTGTAAACAGAAACCTAATAAACCTTAAATACATGGAACTACTATTCAGTAAGTGGACACTTTGTATATATATATATATATATACACATCCACATTCCCTTCTCTTCAATATGTTTACTCTTTAGGGATCAATTCCATGTAATTTTAAATAGGTTTGTTGAGGTAAAATGCCAAACTAGGATGTATAGATTCTTTTCTTTCCTTTTGGCTTTTTTTTAATCCCTTATTTTCCTCTGAAATAAAATGTATCTTCATTTAAGTTTTTTTGTACATGCAACACAGAAGAATTAGCAATTACTCTACACAATATAGGGGACATACAAAAAAATCTGTGGGGAAACTGTCACCAAATTAACTCTGTAACTGCTTCACTCGTTTTTGGGGTTTTTTTTTTCTGTTTATATCTCTAGACAAAGGTGTAAAATGGAGAGTGATTCTTGCAGCTGTGTGTGTCCTTTTCTTGTGTTTGAAGATTTTGGCTTCTGAATGTTAATGCTTGGATCTTTCCCAGGAGGTGGATATTTAATGGTAGTATTCTTCACTCCAAACAACGGTAAAAAGAGCAGTGTTCTGAGCATGTATAGACATGCCCAGTAGTATTTTTGACAATAATGTTTCTTTACACAGAAGCAACATTTTACTCTATATGTGACATTAACAGTTGCACTTGATGAGTTAAAGGTCTCTCCCAACCAAAACAATTCTATGATTACATAACTTGACAATTTTAACTCTAGTCTTTTGGTTTATTTTTGTTCCTTCATCACAAGGCTGTTGTAGAGATGAAGCCATTTCAACAGATCACAGAATCACAGAGGTTGGAAGGGATCTCGAAAGATCATCTAGTCCAACCCCCCTGCCAGAGCAGGATTCTTCCCTAACCGGGAAACAAACCCAGGCCCCAGTGGTGAAAGTGTTAATCCTTACCACTAGATCACCACTTCTTATTTAGACATGAGCTGAAAAGATAATGTACATGCAGGGGTTTTCAGAAATGTTTAGAATTGTTTTGAGTTTCAGGTGGTGCTATTTCACAGAAGGTGAGGAGATCTTGGAAATGTGCACCTTCTCAGACTTTGATCCTTTTCATCTAATTGTCTAAGTGCTGTTTGACAACAGAGCTTAGGTTCTTAGTGTGTCAAATAAAGCTAAAATTCTTCAGAGTGTTCCAATCACAATAGTTATTTAGAATGAATAATATTATAAGAATTTTTATTATAGGGATTTTTTATTAATATATATTTGTTTTTATTGAACATGATTTGAAGTAAATTGTTACATGAGTTGTAAAATCCTGAAAAAAAAAAAGCTTTTCTTTTGAGGTAGTATAAATGTAGATTAAAGGGTAATGTTGTAAAGTGCAAGTCAATCCAGGCCTTCCATTTTATGGAAAAGATTTAAATTGGCCAGATCTAAATAATATATATGTCATCTTATATATTTGGCTTGAATTTTATAAGATAAAATAGAAAGATAAGCTCTAAAGGAAATAGTTCAGGCAAAGCAATCCTTTTAAGACATGCATTGCTTTCCTTAGGGAAAAAAACATGCTTTGAAATCCAAAACCACCATTCCAGAAATGTATGGCACACAGTCCACACAGAAACATATCAAAAATTATGTTTCACTTTCTAAGGTTTTGAAGCTCTGATTTCTATATCTTCAAGTATTTTCTTCTGAAACTAGTTTCTTTCATCTCCATGATATCAGTTCAGTACTGTTTCTATGTCCTACCTTAAATTAGGGTCTTCAAAAACCAATCTCTTCAAGCAGGTACAATTATATGAATATGATACAATTAATTTTATACTAATTTTCAATTTGGTCTTCCAGATATTTTGGTTTTTTTCTCCCTGAAAGATAATTATCAGACACGCAATTTACAGTTTAACTGAAGACAGGTAACTTCAGAGACCTAAATCTGGTATGGAACGGTTGCTGCTAGTATAGAACAGGCACATTTGCTTTGTATGCTAATATAATATGTATGTTAATACTTGGACATGGGTTATGAACTCAAAACCATTATTACAGTTAGCTATTGTCTTTTCTTGTATTTTATGAATATTAAGTTTATTTGATTACAAAAGAAATTAATTTTTAAATTGCATGCTCTTTTTGCAACATCATCATTTCTACTGTGCCATCTGCTACTGTGGGAGACCTGAGTGATACTGAGCTAAAGCTGAGGATATAAGTAAATTACTGTTTAGCATAACATTACTCTGCTAAATCCCTGGATTTATTTACCTATATAGGTAAAACACTGGGATGTGTTCTCACTGAGACAAAACAGTAATGCCTTCTATTACAGTCCAAGATTTTTGCTCATTTCTTAAAATAGATGGAGGTGTAGAAAATTATTGAATTCACTATCCATTGCCCATAGATGAGAAGCAATGATAAAAATCAGAGAGATGAGAAGAGAAATGATGCTAACATCACCAAAAAAGAGGGTTCATCAGCATAGTACCTGTAAAAAACAGCCCTAGAGGAGTCTATATTTAGACTCAGCCATTCCAAGTATAGCCTGTGTGAGCTTGTGTTTGTTTTATCCTTTAAAAATATAATAGTGTGGCAACAGCATAGACGGTTGTAAAGAATTATGCCTTATAATTTTGGTACTTGGTGCTGCTTTCTCCATAAACACAGAATTTGCTGCACAATAAAATTACTATTTTCTCAGGTATAGAATTACCTTTGATAGAGAATTCAATTTGCTTCAGTGACAGTCTTTATATTTACAGCTCACATCTGAATAATTTTCATAGATATATTGTCGCATATGTAAACATCATAAAAATGAGTGGATTTATTATATTTAATTCCATGAACTGTGCTAATCTACTCCATGCTGCTAAAGCTTCTGCTTTTCATTTCTTAAAGGAAAATATCAAATCTTGGGGGACAGAAATGAACGTCAAGTTTGTTTAAGAAGTATTCACCTACCTGTTGGATCTCAGTTAAATACTTATTGTTAGCATTTATGCTAATCAGGACACCTTAATAAAAATAAAGAAAAAATGTTTTGAAATCTTCACATTAAATAAAAAAAAAATTTATTCTGAAATAACATAGAATTTATCAGAGATTTATATTTCTTATGTTGGTTTCATTAATTAATCTTGATTGAAATCACTAACTCACTGAAGTAATATATTTACTTTTACATTCAAAGCATACACCCTTTGAAATTTTAGGATTTTATTAAAATCCTTAAAAGATAAAGGAATAGGTGTATTTTATTACATTTTATGCAGATGTATAAACACCTACATGTTTTACCTTTAAAATTTTCTTTTAATAATGCATGATCAGTTCTATAAATATAAACTGTTTACATGCTTTTAAAGAACTTAAATATATATTGATTATAAGCAGAAAATGAAAATCAAATCTCCACAAATACAAGCTGCATTTTAAAAACAAACAATAGAAAGAATAAAACATATCCTCATAGCAATGTATCTTGACATTTAACTCTTTTCAATTTCTTTACCAGGAGGGTGGTTAGGCACTGGAACAGGTTGCCCAGAGAGGTTGTGGATGCCCCATCCTTGGCGGTGTTCAAGGCCAGGCTGGATGTGGCCCTGGGCAACCTGGTCTAGTGATTGGCATCCGTGCCCATGGCGGGGGGGTTGGAACTAGATGATATTTAAGGTCCCTTCCAACCTGAGCCATTCTATGATTCAACTCGTGGGGCTGGGTCATCATTTCTGTTTTAATGATTTACTTGTACTATTGTTGTCTTTGCCATCATTTGTCCCAAATATATCAGCCCTTTGCAAAAAAATATTTCTTTCAATTCCGTTGTTTAATAACCCTGAATTCTCAAAAACAAGAAAGAAAATGGGTAAGAATGAGCATAAAATGGTTAACATTTATTTTATATTCCATGATGTTTAATCTAACCTCATGATTTTGGGTTCCATTTTTAATAGGGATAGCAAAATTGTCAGAAGTAGATTGGATTCTATTTGAAGGTTAAGAAAGATAGATGGTGTCTTAACAGCATTTTAATGTCATCTTATAAAATATGTAAAACACTAATCCTCTGATGATTTCATTATATGCAGTCATTTACGGTGCCATTCAGTGAGTTTAAATTGGCATAAAATTCCGCACATTTCAACAGAACTACTCCTTACTATATTGTTTTAAAGGAGATCAGAATAACGTATGCATTTTTAAAGTTTTACCACGTCTTAACTTTTCTGGGAGGTCAGCAATCTGCATGGTATCTTTTTAAAGGAATAAATTCGTTGCCTAAATACTACTAGTATTGTCGCATGCAACTTGTTTTGTTACATGTTTATTTATATCATGTAAATAATACTGTACAATACATTGATATATGTGAGCACAAAACCATTGACACAATGAAGAAAAGCTAGCAGTTCAATTTTGCTTTCAGTAATGAAGATTTCACTTAGATTCTTATCTTCTTTACACCTGCGTGAAATAATCAAACAAAAAGATTTACTGGGCTAATGAAGGGCTGAATGGGGCCTGCATTTAACAAATTGAATTATAGAGGGCATGGCAGGAGAGGATAAATGAGGTTTAAAAGGTTAGGAAAGACCAGGGGATAGTGGCACAATTCAGCCTATGGCTGAGGATTGTCGTGAAAGCAAAGTGGGAAGGAAGGTTTTTACTTTCCAGTCCCAAGGCATCCTGTGAGATACAGAAGCTCTCCAATGAAGTTTAAAGAACTCATCAATACATTTTAATAGAAAATTACTTGCATCTAGAATTCAAGCTAAAGATTAATCAAAGCTTTTCTGGTAAATGGGGTGGTAAAGATGAGAATCCTTCCTTTGTCTGAATTCATTACCTTTTGAAAAGTAGAAAGCCAACATATTTGAAACAATACTTTTTTTAATCTGCTCAGGTATCCTTGAAAATTCACAAACTATATTTAGTAACTATCATCTATCCATATAAGTCTTCAAAAATTCATAGGTTTTTCACACATGGCTTTTTCTTAGCTAGGTCTTACTATTCTCCCTCTCTGATGCTGTGCTTTATGAAATTATTACTCCATTAAAACCGGTTAATTGGTTGCCATACTATTTTCATATCTTTAATCAGATAGTTGATTTCCGGAGAACCAATGTACATATAGTAATATATTAACCTGCTAAAAGTTGTCATAACATCAGCCAATAATTTATTTTATGCTGATGGTCATTACAATCCCACTGCTTGAGCACTGGAGGATGAGGGAATGAAGCAACAGGGAATAAAATTGATTTTTACCCTTTCTGCTAGATAATAATACTGAACATTCATCTTAACTTTTAAGAGCAAGTCTAAAAGCTAAGATACAGCTGAAGGGGGGAAAAAACCTCCTCCAGATCAATAGTATGCATTATAATCCACCTGCATGAGTTAGTGTCAAAACTAATACCATAGGTACAGTATGAAACTGGTAACATCAATTTATCAGTAATTTTCTGGAGTTAAGATGAGAACTATGCATTGCAGACTGCCAAACTATTACCGAAGGAGTGATATTTCAGTCAAATGACACAGTCCACTAGAACATTAGCTAGGATGTTTATGTTTGCATAAAACTTGCAGTAAAAGTTAAGTCTTCACAAATCTGTTTGCTTCCAGTATCTACAACAAACATGATTTTCTTCAAAATAAGCCCTCTGCACTACCCATTAGCAACCTCTGTCTGAAACAAGGCCCAAATCTAGATACTGCAGTTAGTACTTTTTAGAGGTCCTCATTCCCAGAGCACATTATTTACAGTAGACTCCTTTCATGGAGGCACATTGAAGCATCTTGACATAGTACCACAATAAATTGATATCACACTAAGGTAACGGCATAATGAAAGGCTTTCTGAAGGAAAGATGTCCGATTGTCTGTTAGGTTGATCACTCCAGTATAATGCATAAACTGTCAGCTTTTCCGCCATGTTCATATGTCAGGCTAGATCACAGGACTTGTTGAAGTAGGTGACAATGATCAGCAGTCACCTTTGAGCATCTGTGCCTATATTTGTTTAATGTATTTCTTCCATCTCCATGCTTTCTCTGTTTATGTAAGTTTCACTGACAGGTAAAGGTTACTGAAATACAATTTATAACAAAGCCCTTGCATCTTCCCAGGCAAGAATCTGAGATGCTTACCCAAAGCCCTTGATCTCCGCTTAGAGAGTTTATTTGTTATTCACCATCTGTCACAAATCTCTCAGGGCCAAATTGTGTCCTCAGGCCTCTTCTGAATCAAATAGGAACCACACATATGTGCCCGAAACCAGAACTAGACTTTTAGGCTTCAACTAGCAATCACAATCCATCATTTTTCTTTCACTTCAAAAAAACAAAACACTGAATGAATTAAAACCAGAATGAAATGCCCTTTATGATAGGATGGATATGAAGTATTTTTGCTGTTTTTTCACCTTCCTTATTTTAACTAACTTTCCCTCTAACTCAGGACTTGTCTGAAGTATTCTAAAGCAGCGACTTTGTTTATTTGCTTAGTATTTTAACTTCAGCTGAATTTCCTTCTGTGCATGGCAGTAGCAAGAGCTACAAAATGAAGGAGCAAAACCAAAGCAAATGAGCACACAATCTGATAAGAAAACACTGATTTTCAGATATTATATTTTTGTCAGTCCTCTAAACAACTGTAAAAATGTAAAGTAATGCTGGCTGGTAACATAAGTGGGTTTTATTTATTTGGCTTATAGCTGTAAGCACATCAACTTGAAAAATAACATAATATTTATATGTATCTACAGAAAGTGTATGATATTCCCTCATGGTACTATACTAACTGGAAGTGATCAGAAATGTTACTAATTGCATTTTTGATGAGAACTAATGATTTATAGAAACCAAAACTTTGAAGACATTTATTTAAGAGGTAAAAATCTCAGTCATTAATATAGGATGATTATATTTAGCAAACTCTTTTTAAACTTGAAAAAATTGAGGCACAAGAATGTCAAGTGTCTTTCTGAAGCAGCTCAGACCAAGGCTCATTAGAAGCTAGAAGTTCCTTCTCCATTTGATGAGACTGTTAACTGAAAATCTAGGGCAACATTAGAGTAACAGTTATGTAAGAAGTGACAAAACAAGGTCTATGAAAAATTAAAATCTAATCTCATTTCCCAATGGCAAAAATAAATTAAGGAAACAGAAATTTTTTCTTTTTTTTTTAAATATCTGAACATAATATTGATGAGCTTTCCTTGACTACAAAGCTAACAAATTTCTAAATTTATTGATACCTTGATACCTTGATCTGAGTTTGTAATATATTCTTATTTTCCACAGAATCTGAGGTGGTAAGAGAGGAAAATAATCAGGAAATAGTCAGGATGATTTTGTGCTTCATATTAGACAGAGATATATATTTTATTTATTTACTTATTTTTTAAAAGGAGAGAAAAAATATTTTAATCTCAGTTGATATCTGAGGATTCTGAGCAACAGAGATTGAAGTGACCTTCCTATAATATGACCCACAGCTGACCAAAGGTAAAGGTAAAGATTTGGATATCTCATTCTCAGATTACTGTGTTATCTCTGTACCATTTTACCAAATAAAAACCCCAACAGTTACCTGCCATTTAGCATGAATTGGCAAGACATTTAGTCTTTACTTCTTTCCTTAAGCACTCATACCTCTCAACTTTCCACATATTCTATGTGTAGCCCTTCATTTTCCAGTATCCTGATATTTGGCCCTTTGTGTTGCATCAATGATTTCACAAAGCTTGATGGAGAAGTGGTAATGAATCTCCTATTCAGTTAGACCATGTTTTTGGCTTAGAAGTGAGGTTTTGCATGTACTACCCAAGTTAGATGCATCCTTGCCTTACTAAAGAGATGTTTTGTATAGCTTGAAGGGTTAGTGAGTTGCACCTATAGAGGGACCTTTTGAGTATAAAATTGGTATTTTTCTTCTACTTTTTGTTTCTTAAAGTTGTTTTTGTTTTGAGATGTTAACATTTCTTCAAATTTCTGATCTTTAACTACAGCTTAGCAAGAGAAGAGAAAGAATTAGAAGAATGTCCCAAGTTTTACTAGGAAAGACAAGCAATGGTGTCACCTCAGTGTTAAGGTTCGCTATTGTCCTTTAGAAACTGTGATTTTCCTGCCTTCTGCTGGCTTCTTTCCTACAGTGCCAAGGGTGACTCATATACCACTGCAAAGGCATCAGAAAGATTAGACTCATAAAGAAACAATTACCTAGTCCTACAACAGTGTGAAAACCATTTTATATTAAAGATTAGGACATCATCTACTGCTTCAAAAAAACCTAAACAATCAAACCCCAAACATCACATTCTGAACAGAAGTTCACTAATGTTTGAATCTTTGCTCAGTATATAACTCTCGTGCAAGATTCTTGCAGAGTGTTGCAAGCAGCCTAAGTACAGTATTATAATTACTTTCAATTACTCCATTATTATTTTCACCAGAGGAGTTAGAAATCCTCTCTTCTGTAGTGGCATCTAATGTGGTTGAAAGGATGTCTAAATTAATGTGTGTTCTTGCAAATGATAGCCTATTAAAAAAAAGACTGAGTATATGGCCAGCACACTGGGTATAATTTTTCATAACAAGATAGCACAAGGAAGAATAGGTTTCTGTGGCAAGATCACAAGTGGAGACAATATTCCTGTGACCACTTTAGTCTGTTAAATCAGTTGCAGTACATTTTCTACTAATTGGAAACAAATTAGTACTGTCTGGAGAAAACAATGAAAACATTGAACTCTAATCTTCTACTAGAACATGTCACGCATATTATCTAGGAAGTTTTAAACATTTTCATGTACAGCCATTATTTTTTTCCTAGTCTCTGATTATTTCATCTTGCCTCTGGGATTCCACTTTTAGTCAGACATTAGTCCTATTTGCAAATCTTGAACAGCTTTGAATAAATTAAGTACCTTAATTATTGTACAGGTAATGTCACTTTGATAAATTCAGGGTTGCGTTTTGGAAGCTTACTAGATATTTTTTGTTACTTGATGTTGTCTCTGTTAGATGTCTAGTTTAAAAGAAGTGTTTGATCTGAATTTGTCTTATAAGTTCGATATTTTGTGAGTAGCTTGTCTGTATCTCTACACCTTTCAATTCAAATTTTTGTGTAGGTGGCTAGATGTTCCCATAAAACTCTGTAATTCTATTGTGTAGAAGCCTATTAAACATGAGATTGTAAAATATCTTTTTAAAAAATCCTGTAACATTCATATGCCATATGATAACATGTGTAACCACTTGTATCATACATAGCATGGGCATTACCATGAAGATGTTTGAAGCTTAAACATCTTCAAAACCCTTGAATGTAATTAACACTTTCATCCTTAGAGTACTACATTTTAAGCAGAAGTGGTATAAGACATGCTGCGTAGGTAAACTGGAAGAGAAATATATTTTAATGCATAGAGTGATGGAACCACTGCTCTGTAAATGTCTTTATTACAGTTTTGCCCATTCTAGGAATCTTTTGTGTCTGTAGCCATGCATTACAGAGATACAAATTTTCACCAGAGCTCAGGTCTCTGACAGAAGCAGGATGTACCAAAGCAAAGACAGTGTTGTTGGCATTTTCATAGCAAAATCAAGGCTTTTGCAAGTTAAGCTATGTAAGAAAGGATTGATAGAGGTCTTTTAGGGGGCTTTGTGCATGCAGACTTGCATTCACATACACCAATATTCATGTGTCTGTGTAATCTTATTTGCTGAATGGTCATAATTATTCTTAGAAAATGCCTTGGTTGATGAATTGACAAAGGTCCTATGTTGGATTATGATTTTATTTTAGGTTGTTCTTAGTCATTTTAAGCAGAGAATCTTACTGGTGTCAATTCAGGCTGTCAGAGAAGGTACAGTTAATATTAATTACCATTCTATTACTTTTTCATTCTCTTTTGCCTTATTTAATTTTTAAGGTTGAGACAATATCCTTTTGAGAACCGAGCTGCAGTCAGTAATTTATTGTTCTCATAGTTTGATGTTATGGTTTAGAATGACTTTTCAAAGAAATGTACCAAGTTGTTCACTATGGCAAGTGAAACTTCTGAAGATAAGACTACCATTTCCTTATTTTTGTATATTTAACTTCAGACAATTTACGTACAAAATTACCAAAAATTTGAACTTGAAAAATCAGAAACACTATTTGTAAAATTGTTCTCAGTCTACATTCAGTTGAAATTTACAATATTCTTTTCTTGTTATGCAATCAGCAAAATTTCCAAAATAAACTCTTAAACAGAAATCATATAATTGTATAATTAACAAGAAACACCAGAAGGTGCATTAGCATTTTATACTTCATATCTTCAGAAGATATGTCTGGATGCTGGAAAGCTTATTCGAGAAGCTGAAAAATACTTGTTATTTACTACGTAACTAAGTAAAAAGGCAAGGTACACAGCCACGTTGATATTAATATATCAGTACTTTACAGGGAGAATTAATACAATAAAACTAAACTGAAAAGACCTTCTTTCCATACTCAGATCCAAGTTCATAAGTGGAAACAATTCCATTGCAATGAATAAGAAGTATTGTTAGCCAGGAAATTCCAGCTTTTAGACAAATTGTTTGAGACCTTAACTATGCTAAAGCTTTGACTTCAACTATCAGATTTTATGCATGAAGGGTTATTGCTGTCAGAGATTTTATCTGTACAGCATAATGCTTACCTTCCTCAACAAACTGGTGAAGTGTCATATTGAAATCTTGTTAGAAATTGTTTTCTTAAGGACAGTAGGAAACCCTTTTGTAAAGAAAAGACATTTGTCAATTCTGTCTAAAATTCTACTTAAAAAATGACTGAAGAATTTGATCAGTATTATATACTTTAAATTTTCATCAACATTTCCTTTTGTTAATTGTGTATGGGGTTTTTCTGAAGAGCTAAGTCTTAGCTCTTTGAATAGTAGATTCTTTACTAAGATTTCCTAGAAAATTTGAAATGAATGCCTGTTTTAAAAACAGAATACTAAATAATTACAATGGCTGGGATTATTAATGGATAAAGACTATGACACACACCATAATAAAAATACCTTAAAAAAGTAATCATATGGTAAATTTTAAAGGGCTAGTGCTATCATACAGTTGCATATCTGGATCACAATAATTGCTTTAAATTAATTTTTGTTCTACCTATAGTCATGATTTCTTATAGAATGTTTTGGGGCTCTGAGGTTCTTATTTCCTAAACCCTGTATCCCACACCTCTAGAGGAATGGGTGTAACTCACACTGATGAGTGCCAGGTTTTCAAATATATTTTGTTTTCTTTTCTACAAGTTTTGTAACTACTGCTGAGTTTAATCATATCACCCCAGACAGCAAGGGAGTTCTTTTGATAGAAACTCCATCTTCTCTTTCCTCAACGGTGAGGGGGTGGATTTCTCCCTGCCTCCATTTTTGTATTCCTTTTAGCATCTTTGAGCTAATCAGGTCTACCAGAGAAAGTAAGCTGTTAGAAGTTCACATCAACTTAAATAACACAGTGACAAAAGGTTTTGCTTCTTTTTCCCCCTCTCATTAATTTTCTTATTACTGTCAAACTTTGATAAATGTACATTTGCTACAAACACTTTTTGAGAGAAGTTCCTTCTAAAATTCACAACAAGAATCAAAACTATTTACTTTTAATTTTAAAAGTGGGATTTTTTACATTTTAGTTTAGGCAAAATCATGGAGCAAATCTCCTGGAAACTCTACTAAGGCACGGAAGTGCAGTTTTTCTTTATCCTGTCTTTTCTTTGGCATTCTTTACTCCTTTCATAAATAAGAAAATATATATCTTAACTTGTTACAAGTCATAAAAGTACTCCAACTGAGGGATTTGGCTTCAGTTCCTATACTCACATTCCCAATTTGAAGCAAAAGAGCTTGCCCTGTGGGTGGAAATTCAAATAAAATAAACCAAAATAAAATAAAGTAAAATAAAATAAAATAAATACAAAACACAACAAAAACCACATCTTGATTGTCTGATTTCTTTGATTCTCTCAGTGGAGAAGGTGAGAGGTTAAAATCTAGGGCCTATAAAATACATAGAAAAGTAAAGTTATAAAATTGATATCTGAATATATTGGAGATCCCTAACATGATGAGTACTATAAAATTGATATCTAAATATATTGGAGATCCCTGACATGATGAGCCTTCAATATGTCTGAAAGTAGAAGTTCTGTTTGTTATGTCTTTAACACAAATACTGACTTTTCAGATTTCATGGGGCAACATTCCAGAGCAGATTAATACCTTTGGTCTGTAGTGCTTTATGATCCTGGCTTATTACGAACTGTGTCAGAAAATACAAATAATACAAATAACTGTGAGCTCAATTTCTATTAGCACTGTCATGGAATCACAATGAAGACAACACAGCTCAGCTACAAGAAGCTTAAATACTGTGGTTTTAAATAATGTTCATTTTAACCAAAAGATTCACTAGTGGAGTATTCCACATATTTTACTCATGGTAAAATAAATGAGTTGGGAGGATTTCCATTGTGGTTAGGCAGTAAGGAATCATTTTATTTCCAGAACACTGATTAGCTTTGTGTGTATATGGGTGGGTGTGAGCAGCAGTAGAAGACTGTATGCATATGTAGACACAACATCATCAAAGCCAAGAAAATTAAATGTTGCTTTTTTCTGTCCTTAGAAGTTTTATTAACTGTAGAGGCCAAAAATATTGCCCAAGAAAAAAAAAAAAAAAAAAGAAAACCAACACATAGATCCACATCTACAATAGGCAATTAGATATTATATCTTGCAGATTCCGCAGTGTAGGTATTACGCATAATTTTTTTTGTATAATGCCTGAAGGAAGCTGTTGCTGCTTCTGGAAGTAACGATAAAAGTATACAAAAGGTGTAATCATCTTGATACTATTTAGCTGATGCATTAGTGATGTTACTACTCTGTCACAGAAATGTGGAGGGGTGTCTGGTGGAACACACTGGCATGGTAGTGTGAAGGAGGCAGAGGGCTACTCTATACCTGTGTTCCTCAACACCTGACAAACCACTGACTTGTATTAGTATACAAGTTGCAAAATATGTGAAGAGTTTAAACTCTATTTTACATGGTTTTATGGGCCTTGGTAAAAATCAAGATTTGTCTCTACTTTCACATTCGTATAATGTAGTGTAAAATTAACCTAGACTCTTTTCAGACACATTTAGATCCTACTTTTAATAGTAACAATAATAATAATTATCAGCATGGGACATAATTATCAGAAATATAAATAAATATTTATTAACTTTACTGTTATCGTTAAATTAGTGACTTTAATATTAGGGCATTAACAGCTAATGTTTTAGTGTTGTCATATCTTACAAATAGTTCAAACACTTCCCACAAATCAGGAATCCAAAAGCAATTTCATTTTAAGATGTTTTGAATTTGTAGCTAGTAATTCTAAGATTGAAAAACCAAAACAAACCCCTTTGACGTAACATTTATGGTCATGGGATTTCTAAATGGAAAAATAAAGTCTTCTGAAGCTAAGCCAAATATAGCTAGGAGAAACTAAAGAAAACAAGCAACTCTTCCCTATACCCTGAGGCTCTTTGGAAAACTTTTGCTTAAGACACCTCTGAGGGGATTTAGCATCATAACATCTTACAGATATTAACGTGGCACATATGAAATACACCACCACTTTCTGCTGAACGGAGACATATTTGGAAGTTTAGTTTTTTGTTGGATATATATTCATTACTCTGCTCTCTGAGCTGGGAACTGAACTGGAGATGTAATGCAATAAAAGCTCTCTTCTGAGATATCTTCCATCTGTTTGTTCTTCTAAAAAGTACTAGTCATAAGCACACTAAAATCAAATTCAACAACAACTAGCCAACTAAAAATACCTAAAACCCAGAGACAGGTTTAAGTTTATTTTATTTAGATTTATTTTATTATAAGAGAAAAAAATTAATGGAAATAAGATCAAGAGTAGTGTCTTTATTAAAGAATATGGTGTATACCATTTTGTAACATGCTGAATTAAGTCTGGCTCACAAATCCCCTACAGAGAGTAACATAAAAAAAAAAAAGTACATAGTCAGGAAAATGTAGCCCTGCCAACTCATCCACTATTTCACAGCTATATGCATCTCAAGAAGTTTATATTAAAATCCAGTCATGCTTACCTTAGTTGGCAGGTTCTTCTTCATTGAGCCCACTGGTATTAGGGTCTTATGTGAACTGTTTTTATCACAATATTTTCTAATATTTATAATTCTAGTTAAAAATATTTCTTTTTCACTTTAAAATGGAAACTTGATTTGACATCTTGGGAACATTTGACTGATTCAGGCTTGTTATATCTCCTTGATTGGGTTGTTTGTTTCTTGCACAAAGCTGTCAAGCCAGTCTAACAATCATCCACAGACAATAGCTGCAATGGCCACAAATCCAGAAATATTATCTGTTATATTGAAATTGAAATAAAAGCAGATCAGAAAGTGCTTTTAAAGATGATCTGTTTTTTAAAAAGGACTGCCTCACTATGAGCTCTAACCCAAGTCCTTGAAACACAAAAGTTATTTTAGCCAATATATCACATATTCAGTTAGAAAAAATTTATTTACTCCTTCCCCCTTTCAAAATGTGAAGGTCTTGAATATTTAGTTTACTACTTATGCTGTATAAATAATAACAAGCCCATGAATGAAGCAAAACTTTTCAAATAGCTGCAGCTAATTCAGTAGATGATACGGGTAAACAAAAATTATTTTGACTAACAGAAGTGTAGTCTAACATTATTTCTTAAGAAACAATTTTAAAATGCAAAACAAAACTCTGTATTTCTGTAGTTTTTAAATTTGTTTGGTAGAAGACTCTTTGGTCCATGTTAGGCATTTTTATGTAACAATATATGTTATGGTTATTTTGATATTTGGCCTATATGATTGATGACCTTTTTTTTTTTTTTTTTTGCTTTGTCTATAAATTACTAGGAAGACACAGAGACTAGCTCAGACATCCAGGTAAGTATCTGCAGCTCTTTCTCTGTCTTCATCTTGACTGGAAGCAAACTCTAATGCCCATAAACATCCATTAAGGGACAACTGATGTCACTAGTAAGATTTCCTCACCTCATAGAGACAACACAGATCTCAGCACATGTGGGTTTCACTTCAGCTTGTGTGGGAGGGTTGATAGAAATTTGGACCATAAGGCACCCATGTGTCTAACATTAATGAACTATTAATCCTAAAGATACAGGGCTATTAATAAAAAATACCATTGGGATAGAAAAACATTCATCTTCAGATATTTCACCGAGTCCTCCCCTCATCCATCAGATGGCAACAGATGCAAAATGGATTTTCCCGATTAGTTCAGTTTAGTGATTTAGTGCATACCTATTTGGTCCTCTCATCACAGATAATGCTTTTTTTACCAAGGATTTCCAGCTTTTATCTGACACATATTAACGTAATCCAGAGTGGGGAAGTTCAACATTTGACTTATGAGTCAGAATTCCAGATCCAGTATTAATTAACTTCATTAGATTGTCTAGTGCCTGTGCTCTTCACAAAAACCTGTGATAGGGTTTGGTGTATTTTTTTCACTGATTATTATCCAGCATGGATCCTTACAGAAAATGTTTCCTCTCAACACATGAAAATGCTGGTTTTCTCCTTTTACTTGTTTCTTTTTACTTAAATAACTGACTTCAGCCTTCAAGTTCAGCATCCTTTCAGTAGCTGACAAGTTCACAGGAAAAAAAACAACAAACAAAAAAACCAAAACACCATGAGAATGAAATGAGTATAGCTCATATTCAGTCTTTTCACTGTGTAACGACCATAACAGATCAATAATACTTTAACTGGATTTATGAATTATCTTTCTATTAAGGACAGTTACTTTTGCTTCATAAATGGAAAACTAAACTGTTACATATGGGATTTTTTCTTTTAATCTCTCACTTTATTTCTTTGAAAATATATCATGTGAGTTTAAAACAGAACAGAAAGGGAAAGAACTACAAATATATTTTAAAACATAACAACAAAAAAATGTTAGAGTCTTTTTCACTAAATATTGCAGATGTTTTTATTTTACACTTGTAAAATTGTAGATGGGAGTACAAAAACAAAGGTTCATTCTGAGAATATTACAAGAGACCAGGACTGGAATGTTACAGGGAACCAAGGAAAATCAAATTCAACAATGGGATTTTAGTGTTATCATTTGAAGTGCATACTCAGCTTGATAAACTCTATATCATGCTTATCATATTTGAAGAACTTATTTTCTAAACAGCTGTCAGGCCTAGTGACCTCATGTATCTGGCCCAGGCCCTGCCTTGCCATGCAACACTTCTGACACACCTGTAACTGCACCACTCATGCTCTGGTAGCAGCTTATCTGAAAGGAAAGCAATGAAGGCACTAGACTAGAAGGAAACCTAGATTGTACTCTCGCTCATGGGGAGGGAGAGGAAGGAAGGAATGCTATGGGTCTGTCTCCACCTCTCTTATTTGTGATGTACTTAAGCCCTTAAAACAAGGAGAATCTCCTTTTACTTATTGAAGGAGCACATAGCATGCTTTGCTGAGCTCTTTCAGAACTTTTTTGTTACAAAAAAAAAAATCGACTTCAAAGGTACCATACATGGCAAATTCCACTGTATAAAATACACACAATTGGAAAATCTGAATTTCTGATTTTTTCAGATACATGTCACATCTGTGCAACCATTTCTTAAGATATCACAAAATAATGATTAGTATAAATGTTTTAAGATTTGTTTTGGTGCTTTGTTTTTGTTTTTCTTTGTTTCTTGTTTTGTGGGATTTGTTTTGGTTTGGCTTTGTTTTTTTCATTTTTATTTCTTGTTTTATTTGCTCTAAATGTTATTATTGGCAATACTATAGTTATAATCAGAAAGAAGGATATTCAGTAACAAAAATATCTTTCACTACAGGACTCTGTGCGTGTGTGCATTTATATATAAATATAAGTATATTAACAAATACAAATATCATATCATATCATATCAAATATCATATCATATCAAATATAGTAATGAGAGTAAGTCTGGAGGTTCATTGCATTATCAGACTATGTCTGTAAACCCATGTAAGCAACATGATTCCATCTCTTATTCTATAACACTTCCTGAGAAAGGCCAGATAGGACCAGAGCATACAGAAATACAGGCTGAATAAAATTATTTTTTCAGATTAACAATATTGAAATAAAAACATAAGACCAGTGAAAAGATCACTTCTTCATAGGAGATCAGATCTGTGCATATTTTTGTATAAGTAAAATTGATAGTTTTTCAATACAGTTCCTTGAAATATGTGTCACCTAGTGATGTGGCCTTCACCTTTAATTGAAGTGCATATAAGAAAGTCTGTCTTTCATTAATCTTGCAAACCTATTTTGGAAATGTTGCTATGTTTTGGCTGGCTGACGTTTCTTAAATTCCAGGAAGAAAGCTCCCTTTCCTGTCTTCTGCCATAAATAACATCTTTTTCGCAATGTATTTCAATATTCAGAACAGTTTCTAAGCCTGTTCAACAAAGCTGTCAGGGCAAATGAATTATTCTCTCCTGATGTTTGTTATTAACAGATTGTATGCTGATAGGATAATAACCTCTTTCTTAGTACATGAAAAGCATTCTTGTGAGCTGGATTAGAACTTGAGATAGAAAAGACGTGCTCTGTGGATAACTTCCAGGCTCCTTTGCAGCATATTGCTCACCCATAATTTTATGTTTGTTATCTTGAATGAGTGACAGTAACCACCGGTCAGAAACTGAAATTTATTTGAAATTAGTACCATATGTATGATGTTTACTTCAATCTGGGAGAATCAGGGAATTGTGTGGAATTTAATATCAAGTGCCATAGCTTGAATATACAAGAGTAAAAAAGGGATTGATATGAAAAATAAACCACTTGTTGTATCATGAATTAGTTTCCAGTAAGATTTTAGGATGGTTTTGTCAAACAAGTGTTTATTTATTTGTTATAAGATGTTAAAATTATTGCTTTTCTTCTATGATGGTTAACTGTACATGTTTTTAATGTATGTAAGCTATCGCTACTCATTTAAGGAGTAGGCAAAGAAGAAGGAGAGTGGCAAAGGTTTTGCAAATAAAAAAATAAACTCCCTGAGATCATCCAGAAATAGAAGTGAAGATGTGAATGACAGATAACTGCTGCTAAACACAAGATATTTCCGTATCAAAAGACAACTAATACGAGACCAGATTTCAGAGCTCATTTGTACTTCTGCCATATCGCTGAAATATATAGTACAAGACAGCATGCATCCGTTCATTCTTATAAATTGGTAGCATTCTGCTGAGATTTATGAAACCTCGCTTTGAGTATTTAAAAGAGATACTTAAATTAGAAACTTATTAAGCCTAAGTTCCTCTTGTAGTTAATTTGATATAATAGACAATTCACCTTGAACCTGAATTACAAGTTTAGAGTGTCCATCTGTCTAACTGTAGTGGAAACATATGGAATCTGCACTCAGGTAAAGTGACTGAAATTGCATATCAGTCCCATTTTGAGCTACACAGGTGTTACTTCAGTGAGTTAAAGAACCTGAAGTCAAAACTTCAGGCAATATCCAGTCATTCTTCTCATGTCAGATTATGTCTTGCAGGGAATACTGATGACTAATTGAAAATGTATCTCATATATCTGGGCTTTATGGATTTCTTCTATTTTATGGATTAAAATTTTTGTTTGTTTGTTTTTTCTATGAAGGTTGCAATTCTGGAACACTTCAGTTTAAAGTAGAAATATTTAGAAATATGCAGTCCCAGGGTATCGTGAGAAGTGTAATATAGTTGTTTATTGCTTGTTCTTTCCAATGTAACTCAACATGCAGTCAGAGCAAAGACATTTTCCTGTCATATATATTTTTGACATTCTGTAGGAAAGCCATATATCTTAATGTTTAGGGGGAGATATAGATAGACATATAAAGGATATAAATAGGGAAGCTCGCAGACTTAAAGGCAAACTCCTAAGAGGATTTTCTATTGAATGTTTTCATGGTAATTCCGAACCTGTTGGAAACTCAGCATGGACTGTATCAGAGATTTAATTTCTTTTTAGCATCCTGATGTCATGTTTATGTTAATTATGGTATGTGGACATAAAACTGAGGTAGTTCTGCTCTGTGCTCTGTGAGAACATCAGCATATGACACATCCTGCTATTTATTCTAGATTGCTCTTCTCTGAACTACGCTTTTTGCTGACAAAATGTTCAAACTCCAAATTCAGCCATTAAGGAAAACAATAAAGATAATATTTTCCTTATGTGCTGTTTTGCAAATGTAAATTTGGACACTGAATGTGATGATTCAGTACTTTTTTACATTAACCTTGATCTAAATTGAGTATATGAGTGTGTCTTATGGAATGCAGCAATATTCCTGAAAATTTGCCTCAATAATTTATACAGACTAGGTTATCCACTTATATGTCAAATGACAACTCCATTAACATCAATGGCAGTTTTCAGACACTAAGAATTTTTGTACTAGGTTTATTTTTAAATGTTATGTTCTCATTTCAGATATATGCATACAGATAGATACACTACACATATATGTATATATATATTTGTGTGTCTGAATATATGTATTCATATAAATATAAAATACAACAATTTAACTGAAATATTGAAAAGTAATATGTAATTTGAGATTTATTACTCTTTCATTTATCTCTCAGAATATGATGTGGTTTTATATGAAGTCGGTATCTAGTTGTTTTGATTTGTCTAGTGATAATATTTAGTATTATTGTTTATAGTCTTTGTTCAGAGACCTTAACATTTCTGTAAACAATTTAAAAACTGAATAAATCTGAAAAAGATCCTGTATAAAAATATGAAAACCCCACTTTTCTATGTCACTGAATTTTTAAGATGTTTTTCCTTCAGTATACACCCAAGATGATGCTTTAAAGTTCCAATCTTTCTAATCTCTTTCCACATTTGCTCCCAGAAGGCTAGAAGCTGAAGTACAAATTATTCTGCTTTCTTCTGAGATTGCAAGAATCATGACCAAATTCTTCATCCAAAACTGTCTGCACACAGATCTTTATTGCTTAAATGGGACACTATCAGTTGGGAAAACCATTTTACTCTTTATTTGTAGGTAACAACTGCCATTCTCATAATCATTTTTTCCACAAGTTTTTAAAAACTTTATTCTAAGAAAGGTTTTGGTGAGTAGCCAGCTTCAGTTTCTCTATTATAGACCATCAACAGCTTCCTTTTTGAAGATTTTATAAGTATGATCAAATAAGAAGATATGCATTTTGTTGCTCTGCTGTTTGATAATCAAATTAGTAACATCAATTTAAAGAGATGGATTTATGGAAGGAAAGTTTGGGTTTTGCTTTTCAAATCATAGTATGCAATTATAAAGAAAGTTGACAAGGTATGTTAGAATAAAAAAGGTAAAGATCTTGAAAGTGTCCTTATTCCCTTTAATAAAGACTGACTCTCTTTCTCTCACCATACACTTTGAGGTGTAGTAGAGGGACATGATGATGAAGTTAATATCCATCAGCATAGGTCTTCTGCTTTAACTCAAGTGTGATACTCTTATAAACAGCCTGATGAGGAACTATATGGAAGTCTTAGCATTAGAAAAAGGAGTCTGAGCATTTTTAGGGCTGTGAAGATTGTTAATACTATCCGAGGCATCCACTATATCTATGACTTGACCAAGGTGATCATAAATTAAGAAAATTATTACTATGCCAACAACATTCACTTGCATATCTAGCTTTTAATTCAAGAGCGTAAATCAATGTCACAGTATACATGATGTGAGAAAACTTTACACAAATTGATAAACTATGTCTTGCAAAGTATATTCCATATTGTCAGAGTCACCTATACTTCCCTAAATAATGACTGCTTCTATAGAAGGACTATAGTTACGTTCTCAGAGGAGGAGAAGCTGCTCTGTCATGTCAGAAATTCCAGTAACTAACAAGTCAGACAATTCTGACAAGTCTTCCAGTATGAAGTGTGGACAGAGTTTAACAGTGCAAAAAGGCAGGGGAGCTGTACATAGAATTTACTCTACATGACTCCAGATTACTTGCCCTGAAGGTCTCACTAGACAAAACCCACTGCTTCAAGCAACAATTAAAATTTTTATTAAGTCTGAATCATGCAGATAGTGACTCATAAGGGCTGGGCAATAACATTTACTTTTAGAAGCCAAACAGTTGGTGTCACACCCCATTTTCCTGCTCTCACTGCTCTTCTAGGCAGAGATGATGCAGTGTCTGTGTGCAATCTTGGTTGCTCCAAAGGTAAGGTTTATTTCAGTTAAAATAATTTTCACAAGTGTCATGACATGTTGCTAGGGAAAAAGTTCTTGTGTAATTACACACATTATATCCTTCCACAACAGTGACAACTGTGCATCAAATTCTGAGTGCAGCTCTGAGCATTTATTCTGGGAAGTCAAGACTACTTTAACAGGATATTGGACAGTGAACCAGCTATCTTAAAACTTATAGATTTACAAGTAAAGAGGAATTTTAGCCAGTCAAACATGTCTTCCTGGGTAGCTCAGGCTTTACAATTTATCTCATCTACCCCTGCCAGAAGAATAATTTTTTTCTTCATAAATGGGCTGGTTTCTATCTGGAATGGAAGTAACAGATAGAAGGATTTATTATTTACCTACATAAAGGAAGCAAATGAAAGCTAAACAGAAGTTGAATTGTTATTGCTCGAAAGATTAATTATTGGATGAGAAAAAAAGACCATACAATGGTTTTGAGTGTTTTCTTTGTTTCTAAATCTTTTGAACTCATTAAAGGTAATTCACTTTGTCGTAGCTACCTAAAGAATATTAACATATTGTAATTTTTAAATAGATGTGCATATATTATTTCAACCTTATCTCTCTTCAGACCCAAAAAAGCCACCTCCTCATTGCAAAGCATTGTTTAAAATCACCCTGGTTTTGAGCTGTGTGCTCATATAGAAAGGGGAAATTTGTTTCAGACCATAAAACATTATTTCTTTTACTTGCTGCTTCCTTACCACATACATGGATTTTCTTTATACTTTACAAAGACAAAAAAATCAAAACAAAACAAAACAAAAAGCCCCAAACTTGACTGAAGAAAATGTATTAGAATTTTCACTTCAAATAATAATTGATTTTCACCCTACAACTCTGAATAAAAAAAAAAAGAAATAATGAGTATGAATTAGAGTATCATTTCTAACCACTATAAATACGTAAGACTTCAGATGCTATCAATGGAAATCTGTTCTGTGCAGAAGTCAGAAGTCGAACACAGCATATCTCCATCTGAACACTCTCATGGATTGAAAAAAGAACTGTCCCCTAAATAGTTTTCCCTTTTTCTAAAGTTAAATTTCAGTGAAGGTTTTATACTTTGAGTTTCTATAACCCTTGCTTACAGGCTGCTAACCTCTCCCTCAGGCTAGCCCATTCTTTCCTTTGTCCCACCTCATGCCTTCATGCTTTTCTGGCAGAGATCCCAGTTAGAGGGAAATATTCTGCCAAACCCAAGTTCAGTGTGAGGACATGTCTCAGTTCCAAAAGAAGAAGAACATTTCCAAAAAGGATAGAATCTCATATGAGGAACTTCACCCTCACAAAAACCAACGATGTTTGCAAATGAGTAGTGTGCCCAGTCACAGGAATGAGTCTTTCCAATTTAAAACACCTGCTCTTGAGGATTCATGTAAGTAATTTCTAAATCCCAACACCCCTTCAAGACTTAATAGAAAAAACAATGGGGAATGAAATCGTGTTCCTGTCATTGCTAGAACTCCCCAAAAAAACAATTGTACAACAGCATCTAATGTAGAAAACCACTGTGGTTTTAGGGAGAAATGTTTTAATAGTGAAAAATCCAAAACATAACTGACACTCAAATCAGTATTAAAAGTTCCCCATACCCAATTTGATTTAGACAGCTAGATTTGTCAGCCATTGTAATAGTAATGTTTGGTGTCGCACAATTTCTTCAGTTAAGTCATCTTTTCCCTCATGTTTCTTTAAAAGGCTCAGTTCCCTTTGTTCAAACAAATATTAAATTATAAAGATGTGGTGTAACAAAACATTATTAGAGTAAATATCACTATTGTTTAGCTAGAAAAATCTCTTCTTTCATTGCTTAGCAGAAACCAATTTATTAAAAATAGTGTAAAGCAAAAATCATGGTTAATGTTCTTTCCAATACTGACAAGTTTTGCAGATAATACATTAGTGGCTGTTGTTGCAGTCTGTACTGACCTGCTTAATTCTCTTCTGCCTAAAACATCACACCACTGAGAGGCTAAAGATAGAGTCTTACTGAGCTGCAAAATGTGATGTGCTGGAGCAGGTGGAAGCCAGGATTAGAAGGCTTTCAGTAACCCTGAGAAAGACCCAGCTCCAAGGCATGTCCAGGCAATAGCTGCAAAAGAGATCTTTATTTCCCTTCTCTTCAGAAAACCCACAGAAATTCCTGCTGTTGCTGCTGCTGGATTTACCAGGGTCACCATGGAATTTTTAAACTATTAGCATGTTGTGGTATCCACTTGGTTACTTCTGTTTCTTTTTAGATTTCCACTGTTGGCAGTCTAAATATTGATCCTAGTTCAAGCAAAACCATCTCCTGAGAGGCTTAGAAACAACTGATATTAGAGAATATAGAGACACCAGTTGTCCTGAGCATTGCTCACCCTCTGACTTTACCCCAAACTCCAGAAGCCCCTTTCCCTAGTGCTGTTGCTCCTGATCTGGTTTGGAATACATATGAACTTTCTGCCTTGTGGACAGATGTGAATAAATCACAGCTGATGGATATTTCTGAAAAAACATGCTTTGTCTGCAGTAACCTGAACTGGATTCTTTCTCTGTCCATTTAAGTCATTGCAAACAGGTTACAGCCCAGCTATTTCAAGTTTAACTTCGAGTAAGCTCCCTCCCTGGTATTTAGACCTTATTGAAGGAAAGGCAGCTAGATGATTAAGATGTTCCTTTGGAATTTTTAAATGTATTGTCTTATTTGGTAACATGTTATGAGCTGCTGTTTAGGCTGGATACAAGATCAGAGAGAGAGTTAAGAACTGCCACACCTAGTGCTTCTGAATTGCAAGTAGCTATTTGCATCCTTCTGAAGAGGCAAACATTGAATTCTCCCTGTGTCATTTCCCTGTTGAGTCATCCCTTTACTGCTGAAACAGCTTCTTTTGCCTTTTATGATGCCTAGCCCATATTTCTTCCTGATAGATGTGGTGTGCAAAGAAAGAGTAAATATGCCACCACAATGTCTTTGTACACACAACATGAGAAGACACATGCTAATGATAAGTGCACTATTTATCTGCTATAGAATGGTGACAGTCATCTGAGAGTTAGATGAAGGTATACTTATCTATTTCCTGATAGTCCTTCATTGCTGCTCCTAGGTCAGTAATTGCAAAAGAAAAGGTAGCCTGGAGTTCTGAACCAAGAGTCAAGACTCTGAGCCCTTGATGAGGCAGTCAAACTTCCCAGCTGTAAGACAGCCAAGCAATGAGTGCTCCAAGGAATACTGATAGCCTGAGAAATCTGGGTGGATTCTTCAGAGGAATGCAAGGATGTCATTTCAGTGTTCAAAGACATCTGCCTTCTCCTTATCCTTCAAGAACAGCTTTAGTATTGAACATCTTACCATCGAAATCTGAATAGAGTGTTATCTTTTGAGACATTTCCAGATATGAAGAAGGACATACAGGGGAGAAAAGTGCAAAAGAAGACTGCATACATCATACAGCTCCATAGGGTAAATAGTAGGGCTCTTGCGAGAAAATGTTATTTCCTTCAGCATGCTAGAAATTAGTAAATTTAAAAAGATATATTTTCTGCATCAAAACTCGTAATTTGTAGGCATTCTATTGAGTATTTGAATTTTAGTGAAGCAATATATGTCTAAAAACCTATTGTTAAATCATGACATCACATGCCCATTTTCTTTCACTTTGGACAGGGCTCTGAGTTACTGTGGTTTGGTGTGCTCTCAGCATGTAAATTACATTTCAGAGGAAACCTCAAGCTTGACAGGACTAGGAGTTCAAACTAGAGGATGTTCACAGGGTTTCCGGTTTTAGTTTTGCCAAAATGAGGCTGGAAATCATAGGAATACCAGTTCAAGCCAAGACTTACAATACTGGTTTTACACAGCTCTGATATTTAAAAATGCCTGAACTATTCCTAGCTGACTTATTTGCCTTCTCCATCCATATCCTCCTTACTCCTAAATAGATACAGAACCAGTCTAAAAAATCTTATTTTAGGAATCCAGATTCTAAACAGAGCCCCACAGTGGCCGTTTTTGTTGCAGAAGAGACCTCTGAAGAGGAAATACATCATTAATGGTAGAACAATAGACATGCATTCTAGAAAGCCTTTGACTTTACTGGCTTGCAACTGCTTCAAAACAGACCTTGAGTGAGCTCAGAGTGACTTTTATCACCTTCCCTCTTGATACAGGAACCACACCTTTCATGAGATAGGTAAAGATAACTCAGGAGGAAACGGAAGTGTAGGGCAGAATATACAAGATTTGTATAAACAGGGAGAAGGTGATAGTCACAAATCAAGATTTGAACCAATATGTCCAGTTTCCAGGCAGTACCTTCTAGAGTCTCTTACTTTTTTGCCTTTTTAAGAGACAAAAATGAGGTATAATATTATATAGCAAGGCCATTGTTAAGTATGATAGAGAAAAACAGGAAAACTTTATACCTTCCAGATGTATAAAAGAACAGATTTTTGGTTTACAAAGCAGCTTTTTTTTTTGGTAATTTTTGTTTAGGCTATGAGTATGTATCATTTAACTCCAGTGAGAGGGCAGTGACTCACATACAGAGGGGTTTTCCAAGCAGACTTCCAGAGAAATACAAGAGCTTCTGTCAGACTTGCAATATAAGCACATTAAAACTTTCCTGAACACACGAGTCAAATTATTGTACTTTGTTAATATTTAATCTTTCTTATCTGTGTCTGTGACCAACGTAATCTTCATCCTTCCCAAGTTAAAATTATTATAACTAGATATTTCCTTTTGTTTCTGGTATAATGCATTTGCAAGTTTAATTTTTAAACATGAATTCATTCAATTCTATTTCAGGCTGTGTGTTATGGACAATTTGTTATCAGTTGCAAAAGATTAGAGCCTATGCACACTTAATGGAGTTGTTTTAATAGTGCAGATGGCAAAACAGCCTGTGAAAGCAGGTCTGGTGGGCATTCTGTAAAAGCTAATTTTGTCAAAATTTATCCAGGATGACATAATGTACAATTGCTACAGTGGGAAACTATTAAAGTTTCACACATTTAAATCTCTCCCTTCTCTTTTAATTAGAATTTTCCAAGAGAAAGTAGAAGACATGTACCTCCTTGAACCATGTAGGAAAGCTCAAGGATAAACAGCATGATGCATGAAGTTCCTTTGTGCTCAACATGTTCAGGTTAGAAGGAACGTGTTAAAATGATTATGTGGAAAAGACATGTCTGAGAATGAATTTTCATTGTGAACCAGCAGTGGCACTGGGATGTTCTGCCTGCACATGCACACCCACCCACGCTGCCTGATACATTATTCAGTGTGTGTGAAGCTCTCCAAGGCACTGCAAGGAAAGTGAATTCTAAGTTTTTATCTCATTTGCCACAGAATTTTCCAGGACCTGCGAATTTCTGAGGGATTTAAAAGGACTCTAGATTCTCATTCTGGTGCCCAGTGAAATTTATGGATGTTACTGTATTGAAAAACACTGAAGCAATCCCCTTCTATTTTAATAAAGAGTCAAGACTTTATCCTTTTTTTGGTTTTGCTTTAGTTTTGCTTTTGTTTTGTTGTGGTGTTTGTTTTAAAAAAATCTTTGGAAAACCACTCTGGCAGAATTTGTAGGGGGTGAAGTAGAAGATACAGGTTTAAGCCTTTTAAGTGTCAGAAGGGAACCCAAATTTAGGGAACCCACATAACTTCTCCAATCATGAATATATCATCAAAAAGATTTTGGACATCTCCTCCCACTCTTATTTACAGACAATTATTTTTGAACAAATTTTCTGTATTTGTAAATACTTACTGGATCAGGTTGTACAGGGATGCAATTAAAAAAAATTTGTAAATTTCTGTTGGAGCTGAGCATTTAAATTATAAATGAAGTGATGCTCACCACCTACTTAGAGAAAAGTAGGGTTTGAGGTCTATGTATATGATTATCCACCAAAGCTACTGTATTCCATGGCCCAAGGATTTTTAGATTCATGATAAGAGACCACAAGATCTTTTAAATAGGACTCATTTCCACATTCCTGTGTATAAAAGAAGTAACAGCCTTTAGGAACTATTTGTTAGAGAAATTATCTAGATTAATAATTCACTATGAATGCTCAAGCAGGGTGAAGAACATCCTGTGACAGTTGTTTGAGGAATGAGAGTAGACTTGTTTTTTTACCCCTAGAAGGTATCTAGCACACCATAGTGTACAAGAAAAAAATAAAGACACAATATCTTCTGACTTCACAGTATCAATCTTCCTGAGATGGCTTCAGAATAGTAAAAATAAATATCAAAAAGGTCAAATATTATTTTTGCTGCATCTGCTGAAGACCTTCTTTGCATAGTGCAGGTGAAACAAAGCACATGCCCACGAATGTAGCTTCGCCTAGCCAAATACAAGCAGTGTAAAATTTCCATTCACAGTAATCCACTTGATAGGCATTACTTAATCAAAGGGTACCATCTGTGGTGTTTTAAAAGGAGCAGCTACATATTCAAGTAAGAATGACAGACTTACTTTCTCTCTTTTTGAAGACTATTCCATTTATAACAAAAGTTTTACAGTCACTAAGCTGTTAAACTGCCAGTACAGAAGCTACCTTTAGATAAAGGAAAGTTCTTCATGCTAAAAATTAAAAGAAACTATTCACAAATTCATCAGGTTAAATTTGACTGAGATCAATATTACTGTAACTTAAAGAGAATAAATGTATCTAAAACTACAGAAATACTATTATTCTCACATGAAGAAACAGGGAGATGTCAGTTCCAAAACATGTTATTTCAGAAAAATATTATGCTTCTCTCACTGAAGTTTCACTGCATATTTAGACACACTATTTGAACCACTGGAAGTTCACTTTGGATTGCAATTTGAAAAAGGTGAGCCATTTATTGTGACTGTTTATTTGTTTATGAAAAAGTAAATAAATGAAATCAGTTGACTCTGAACTTTTATGCACATCTCTCACAAAACAGAAGCCAGAGAGTACATAATATGCATTTCAGTTGATAACTCCACTGTTAGCTGAGAACATAATTTCCACTCTCTCTTCAGCCACTTTTTCCTGTTGGGTCATATCCTTTAATTTTGTGTTTACAGGAAAATCAAAGATCATTCTGCTGGCTAGCTCTCATTGCTTTGCATGTACTTGTAGAATGTCAGTCAATGCCATAGAATGTGCAACACACAAAGGATAACAAAGTGTGGGGAATATCATGTTTTTATGGGCATGTTCTACCCATCAATCTGTCACTCTGAATCATTTCTACAGCTGTGTGAATAATTAACAGTGAATCATTCTGCAATGACCTTATTTTTTCTGCTCATGAGAGACTTCTGACCATTACTAATATTTTTATTAGGTACATATTTTGAATTATCCAATTAATTATTATTCCTTAATTTATAAATCTTAGTTGTGAAAACCTGTTGTCTGTAGAAAATGTGGATTAGTCCTCAGTGGGTACTCTCACTTACTCTGAATAGCAGCTTTCTGTGGGAGCCTAAGTGTAGCAAACAAAAGGACTATTCAAACATGTCAAACTCTGTCCCTCGTTGTATTTGCCATTTAAATTGTTAGATGTGATCGGTCATTTAATTTGCACAAAATTGCTACCAGTCTCTGATTGACTGTCTGTGTTAACACTTCCAGTAGTGAATGATCATTTTGTATAAATGTTAATTGTAAAATATGCATGTTTCACAAACAGTGTAGCCAGCTGAACTTAGTCATACAAAGTGCTTCAGAGAATGAACACTTAGAGAAAAACAAAGGGGGCATCAGCTTGATTCATATGAACTGACTTTAAAATAGGAAAGAGTATCTGAAAAGATACTGTTGTATCATTGTTAAATTGTTAAGTTGTAAACATGCAATGGTCATTTACTATGTCTTAAAAATTAAACTATACAAAATTCAAAATTATTGCTTAAACCTAAGTTACCCTGCTGATGTAGTAAATCGTTCTTATATTTAGGTAAAATTAAGCATAAAAAAGTTTGATCTGTTTTTTATTGTTCGAGGTCATTTTCCTGACCCTAGTGTGGCACAGTGCTATCATTATTGATCCCAGAGCAACTTAATTTGGATTGATTAAGTATATCCCAGAGCAATTAACAGGAGTGTGTAGGAAATATGAATACTCAATGATAGTGAAATGAAAATGTCTTTAATTAATCAATTATTATGAAAGTTATGTTCATTAGCCAACTTAATAAATTTACCATTTATATTTAGTACAATAAGACTTGCCTGTAATATATTTGCCATCCACTTATTAAGGCATATTTCCTCGGCAGGAAAAAAAAGAAAATTTAATACTTTTTGTTTTTCTTTATATTTTAACTTATATTAATTTGATAAAACTTTGAAAGAAGATAAATTTCTGTTTGTAGGTCAGATGCTACAGGCTATTTCAGACACCAGATGCTCACCAGAGGAGGACTGCTCCATAAATAACAGGGATAAATCCTGTTAGTGGTAGCTTTGTTATTCTTTCAGAAAAAAAATCACTCAGACACATAAAAACTTTTCCTTTCAACCTGTTCATGTTTGTTTTTTCCCTTCCTGTTTTATTACTGCTTCTTATTCAGACCTGAGGTGGAGGGGAATGTCAAAATTAAGGGCAGATTTCATCTAACTTTATAACTCCGTGGAATACAATAGAGAGGATATGCCAAGGGTCTCCATTGAAGCCAAGGCTGCTGGATAGAGAGAGTCTGCCAAAGGAGTGTGACAAACATGTGTCAGGGAGCACAGTCCTGGACACCCCTCACTGTACAGCAGCCCAGGAGGCAAGAGAGCTCCTGAGGTCCCAGGCTTCAGGAGGTGGCTGAGCTCCTGTCCAAAGCCAGGGATGGGGACTGTGACCTCACCTTTGAGAGGTTAGCTCTGGTAGGAACACACTCATGACAGATGAGGTCTCTATCATCCTAAATTATTCTGTGGTTCTATGTTTGTATGACAGTAGTTTGAATAGAGTTTTAATTACATCATGTCTCTGAAAGCAATTGGAAAAATCACCAAAAAACCTTGTTAGACCCTAGTAACTTGTAAAGATCCTCTATTATTATATACAAAAGAAAAAAAAAATGAGTCTGCACAATAACTGTAGTTTTATTTGCTAAAACAGAAAGGTCATTAATTCTGTTTACTGTTTGATAGCTGAATGTAAACAGACAGTTACTTTTAAAATAATTAGATATATTCTTTCCAACAGCCATATTAAAGACATCTTCTGAAAATGCTATATGGAAAACTGCTGCTCCCTGAAGATTCTTTCTCAGAATACTGCCAGGGATTTAACTTATGCGTTGTTGATATCTGGCCTCCAATTTGCCAAGTTTGACACTTCATAAGACACTTTCTTTCCTATACCCTTTTAAAATCTCTTATGGGATTTATTGAGAAACTGAAAGAAAGGGGATGGGATACTATATATAAACCATAAGTTTAGAGCTTTGAATCAGCATCAACAGTGAACTCATTCAGATACAATCATTCTTTAAAACATTCACCTGAAGTGTATAGGAAAGTGAAAATATGGATTAAATTGTATATTATATACACTGTGAACACTAGAATCTTAAATCTCTATTCAATACAGCATACAATTTAGTGACAAATGTTTTCAACAAGTTGATGATTAAAGGTCCTTTAAATATTGGGATATACATCTGGGAGTCTGGTTCTGAGGACAACATCCTCAACTGCTTTTGATAAATTTGGTCAAATCAAAACATTGGCAATATTTTCCCTTTTAAAATAAAACATTTTTCATTGTACATTGAAAAACAAAACAAACCAACAAAACAAACCCAAAAAAATCCAAATCTCACAACCAAACAAATGTTACCACTTCCTTAAATAATTGAAGTTTTAGTTTTCTATAACATCTTTTCCCAAGGAGAAGCAAAACCAATAATTCTAATTTCCCTGATGTTTTCAGATGATAAAATATTGACAGGATGCCAATGAAAAGTTAGTCTATTTTATGGGCTATCAACTCTGTCCGTTTCAGAGGCACAGAGAGTCAAGGAAGAGCACAGTTTTGAGTTCAAGGCTGAACAAATAAATTTTCAATCAAGCAATTTAAACTTCACTTGTCCTAATAGAGCAGTTAACAGAAAAAATGTGAGTCCCTTATAAAGTTAAAAATGTCTTCCCATCATTCTCCCTTGCTCAGAATCTCTGGTGTGTTAAGTCAAGCTTTAGCTATTGGCTGTCTGAGTTGAATTGTCTAATGGATGAAGTAGTCAAAAAAGAGGTTTGACCTGATTTTGAATAGTGTGTGAGACCTCTGCTTTCAAAATGTCATTTGTTTGGCTATTGTTGACATTTTTTCCACCTGTGAACATCACAAATAATTACTATGAATGATTATGAATTAAGGATCTTAAATGTGGTTTAGAAATTTGTGTGTAGAATTATTCCATTGAACAGCATTGTCCCATATATATCTTTTAAAAAGATATTTTTCAAAGACAAAAATATCTAATAATAGATATCATCAGATAACTGAAAGCTATAATAACTGCTACTTATATTTATATTATAAATCATTGCTTTAAAATATCTCTTAAAAATGCCTGCAAAATTTTTCTCCCTGTTGTCAGAATTTTAAATCTTCATTCACTATAATTCTATCATCTACTTTACTCTCAGCAACATTTTTACACACATTACACTCCTTAAAAGTATATAAATGTTATAATTACCTATATTACAGTACTGTCTAGAGCATGAGTCAAGATTTGGGCCTCAGTGTATTAGATTCTACACAAGTATCAATAAACAGCTCCTTTACCAGAAACTTACACACATAAGAGAAATAAATATTAAGAGAGAAAGGCACTAGTATCATCTTTGGGGAAGAAAATTCAAGCATAGGTAGATTAAAGGATTTATTCAAGATCACATCAGAAGTATGAAATACAAATCTTCATAGTCTTTGGAGAGCACCAAATCTCTCCTGACCACTCCAGAGTAATATTTTATTACCTCTAAATTTAAAGCTAACCACATTGTAGGTTCTTTAGCACTTTTTTATTATCCTCAAGCCAAGGGGAGCACACTTTCATGTTTGTGTAGAAAGCTATATGATTATTCATGGAAAGCAGGGATAGGACATTCATATTAGATGTTCTTGGCAGCTTGTCATGTTCAGTCTAAAATACCAGTGGCCACTCTTAACCAAACCCTTCCTTCCTCCCTGTTAGTTGTCCGTGTGACTTTTGAGCCTGGATGAGCTACAAGCCTCCAATCTTCTGGCCTTGCATTGGTGAACATCAAGTGCATGTGTAGAATATGTATACCTAAATTGAAACACACAGGACCTCTTTCTGACTCTGTCTCACAGGCCTAATCTTCCGGGCAGCCTCCAAGCCACTTGCAGAAGACATAGCTACTGGTGTGCTGCTGATAGAAACTTTTACCTGGTATCTACTAAAGTACATGTAACTGCTATACAGGAAACGGTTGAGTTTCCCCCCCCTCTTCTCCCATGGGTTGTACTGCAAGGGATCAAGTTGTGCTTACAAGTCACCCATGCAGCACTGCCTCTGGGGGCCAGCTCCTGTCCCACGTCCGTTTGGAACAGAGATGATGGAAGCATCACAGAATCACAGAAATCATTACTGCTTCTGAAAGACAGAAGCAAGGAAATAAATCTTTTTCCATGGGCTGTTGTCATCTTTGAATTATTAAATTTCAACTCTTTCAAAGTTTAAGACAAAAGGGTTTGGGCATTTCTTGCTGCCTATATATGTGCACAGGAGTTCTTAGGAACAAACTCCAGCAGTTAAAACTGTATTAGTCAGGATATGACTACCAACGCTATAGCCAAAGTCCTGGAGAAATGAGCATATCTTACATTTCATTTTGCCTGTGTTAAGATCTACTGGTTTTATTACAGAAATCTTTGTAGTCATGTTCTAGCAGCATTTACAGCTCTGTAATGGTGGATTTTCCCTTAGGAATCTACATACCACTTTCACCATGTTAATATTTTCTCAACAAAGCTGTTCAA
The DNA here is from genome assembly GCA_013399015.1 of Galbula dea. NCBI lineage: Eukaryota > Metazoa > Chordata > Aves > Piciformes > Galbulidae > Galbula > Galbula dea. The sequence continues at coordinate 42,574 of VWZX01009113.1, read as the reverse complement.
CTAGGGAGACTGGAAAAGTAACTGCTCCTAAACATTGTAAAGATCAGTCTAAGGGCAATTCGAAGTGTCTCAAAATCTATTCAGCAGGCTTCATACACTGCTCAGGTGATTTGTTTATTTTATCTCTAATCAAGAGGCAAAGAAGAGCTACTATTACTTCACCTGATAATTACTACATTAGATTAATATGCCCAACAAGTAGATACATATTAAAATAACCTTCGTAGCAGTGGTTTCAAATTATTATTTTTATACAAGAACATGCTTAAAAAAAAAGTAATTCAGGGTATCTTCCTCAGGGAAAAAAGTTTACATGATTTCCTTTCACACAAGTGGGATGTCACTTCAGGAAGAAGACTGACATTACATTATGATGGCTGCTGTGGAAAAATGGAGTCAACATATTCAAGGTCAACCCAGGATAAGAAATTTAATTACAGAATGTCAGACAACCTCAAATTCACACAGTATAGAAGGAATTCAAAGGGATCAGGAATAGGACAGAATATGGTAATATATTACCCTCTTCATTCTTTTGTAAAACAGGTTATTTACGTTTTTGTAAGCACAACGTAAAATAGAGCATTAAAATTTCAGTATTCATTTTCTAAATCTCCATTTACTTCTTTCCTCTGTTGATGTGTCTTGGTGGATGAATCTGATTCCAGTGTCTCCAAGCACAATCTGTGCCACCCAGCAAAGCAGAAGAGTCATGTCTCCTCTTTGTTTGACCTCACACTTTTCTTTGCTGCCCACTGTTTCTTATTGACTCCAGAAAGCTATCTGAGACAGCTTTCATGAGATGGGGATCCTTCCATTCCCAGGTTATCTAACTCTTGGTGGTATAAATTGAGGAACTTTCCATCCTTGCCTGGCCAAAGTACAGAGGGTCATTTCTACTTAGACCTTTAAACTGTTCAGCAAGGACTTTGATAACATACCTCCACCAAGATGAAACATTATAAAAATGAAACCATATATCTTCTAAGGGTATACAAGACAAATGACAGCATACTTTTCTTCTTTGTTTTCCTCTGTTCCTAGACAACATTCAGCAAACACAATATGAATCACACATTCATGCATATCTCCTTTCCATTCATCCATGGTGTAAGCCATTTACTTTGTTATTTTTAAGATATCAAAACTGTAGTAAGAAAATACAGCATTCATCTGCATATATCCACAAGGAGGAGTTCAGTTTGCTCTCTTGGGTAACACTAGATTTTTTTTTTAATCCCTTTTAATTAAATCTGTCATTGCTGGGATTCTTTTCTTAATCTGCAAGATTTTTGTAAAAGGTAAATATTCATGATTTTTAAAAGGATGAGTAGGGAGTGGTGGGCAGGGAAGAGAGAGAGAGAGGCCCATCACTTGTTAATCACACTAAGCAAACTCTTTAGACAATTTGTTCTGAAATTCCTCTAATTAGAGCTTGCCCTCCAGGTAATGCTCTGATCTGATTTACCAGTGAGTATAAATTAGGGACATTATGTAATTAGCCTTAAGACCACAAATGGAAGGAACAGCTGGGTAGCTCAGAGGGGAAGCAAATAAACAGCTACTATGAGATTTCTTAATAAAAAAAATTGTAATAAAAATCTCTTCTTCTAGATACGGTCTTTAGTGACTGTTTTCCTAGCTTACTGTAAGAAAGGAACCTATATTTTAATTTGCTTTGAGAGATGGCACTTGGCATTCAGCATTAGCCTGGCATCTTTTCGGACACTGACACTATATGAAGGGTAGCTGTGGATTCATATCACATAAGAACCATCTTATTCAGAAAATATTAATATTTTAAGTAACTGGCAAAAGTATCTTTACTAATAAGCAATGATGGTGTCATCCATTCTCCATGAGTAATATATAAAGACACTGCCTGACTCTTCTGCAGTTTCTGCCTTCATTTTGGCTCTTGCCTATCTCTAACTTGAAGTGTTATCATCTCACTTGGGACAAAGCTTAAGAAATAATGAATTCTATTTAATGTACTATGAAATAACAAAGATTGATCTCCTGGTTTGAAAACATTTTAATCTCTTAACACTTTCCTGAAAGTAACAACACTAATCCATACAGGTTCCACGACTAGCTTCCCTGAATTGTTTTTCCTGATGAAAGTGACATCATCTCTAAACTTTTCCTAAAATATTCAAAGCTTAAAAATATTTTACAGTCTCTTAATACTCTTAAATACATACACACACATATTTTTCAAGTATTACCTGTTTCACTATAATGTATGTAGTATAGTTCTAATATATGTACCACAGTTGCCAGAAATGGTTATGAACTCACCTAAGCTAGGATGTCACTGTTTCTTTCCTTCTCCTTTTCTTACCAAATAAAAAAATTCTTTTGAATCAAAAGGGGAATAAAACTTCATCTGAAAAAGATTACAGTGACCACTTCGGTAAACTGGCTGATATGACCTCAGTGTATTATTTTTGTCCTTACTTCTTACTGTCATTTGACCATAGTGGCCACAAAGCCAGAAATGCACTCATGTACTACTTAGCTATGAATGACACTAGATGAACCTTGTTGCAGTTTCCAAGTGTAGTAGCTTCCTCACAGAGTAATCCCTCCGAGGTTATTACGCCTGTGGGTGGAAGATATTATGTCAAGTTGTGGCTTTCTCACATCTTCTTTTATGCAGGTGGTGATGGTCAGAATGAGAGATCATTCAGAGGGGGAATCCTGAAGCTGTATACTACCTTTACTAATCTATAAGCTTTATATATAGCTTATAGTATAATAATCTTAAGAGGAAAAAGAAAAATCTATAAATCATTCCAACAAAATGCTCCTGCAACTTCTTTCACAGCTGGTTATATAGTCAAAACTACTCCCTGATCCTCTCTGATCCACACACTTAGACCAATGTGCTTAGATAAAAGAGATGACCCTTGAATTCTTTGCCTGGCCAAGTAGCAATTTAATACTTTGGCAGCATCTCTCATCAGCTTAAACTCAGGTGTGAAGATTTACCCACTGGCTAAATAAATACAATGATGTAACAGATACAATGAACTATGGGAAGAAAAGTATCTAGTTAACTAACTGATGTAAGAAGAAAGATTCATTGCTTTTATCTCTCAGCAAATATTCCTGAATGCTAAATTAGATTACAAGCCCACTGAAATACATATATACATTGTCACTGTATATTTCTCTCCCTAATAAAACACACAAATATATGTGAGGAGCAAATACAGAGAGCTCCTCTCTCATACATTATGTGGTGCAGCTAACTCAGGCCGGGAAATTCTGTAATTTGCCATTACTATTGTACCATGTCCTAAGTCCCAGAAATTTCTTTAGCTACCCATAAGCTGCTTTAGTTCATGCATGACTTGTCCTCAAGCTTCCAGTCCCCAGAGAAATTTTCCATCACAGCAGTTCCTTATACAACAGAAAATTTCTTCTAAATTTTACCATACCCTAATTTCACTAAAAGTGCTATTTAACTACTTAATTTTTACTGATTTTATCAGCATTTATAACAAATCTCCTAGTAAGAGCCTACCAAGTCAGTCATGAGTTTCAGGGGGATGTCATATTACACATCATGATAACACTGATGCAATGTATCATGTTTTGACTATTTGACTGTGCAGCAAATGTCAATCACAGCACAGTTCTTGTGTATGCTTATTATACTAATACTTTAGATCAAATAACTGAAATAGTACTGTGTTTATATGTATAAGTATATCCAAAGATCTTACTAACTTCTCAAACTGTTCTAGGATTTGAAAGAGATTTTGGGTCTCTTTCCCAGTTGAAAGTAAAATCACACTATCTTCTTGCTTACATACATGTTCACCTTCTACTCAAGCCATTAAGATTCATCAGAAAATTGGGTAGATACATGCCTTTCAAAACAATCTTTTGCTGCAGTAAAATTTGCAATGCTACCTGTTCTGCTCAGTTTTTTTTTTACCTTGACTCTTAGCCAAGAAAGCACTCATTCAAGCCATCAAACCTTACCTTTCCGCTTCATCTGAATCAGCCCTCTTGCTTTCCACCCTCCCCCCTTGTTTATGTACTTTAAAAGTGTAATCATTTCAAATTCAAAATACTTCATAAACAGATGTGAATAAATGACTCGTTTCTCTATTCTTTGAAGTGCAGAGACTCTTCCTTATCAGTGCAGAATAAATATAAATCAGCACCATACCTGTCAGTAAAATAGGAAATAATCTATACCAAAGATCACAAAGACAAACAGGAGGTAGTTTCTACACAGAAAACATACATTTTCAAGTGATCAAAGTCATCCTCCTTTTGTGCCCCAGATGTTGCAAGGATTAGATAATCCTATTTTATGAGATGGTGCACCCTACCAACATTTTCTGATTCATTTTCTAATTTTAGTTAACATATTGTTAGTACAAACAACCTGTAGAAAGGTAATTTAGTTAGTTTTCTTGTTTGTTTTAACTGAACACAGGCTTGTTCAAAAATATTCAGATGTGGATAAAACACATAAAAAAAGCCTGAAGTTTCAAGAGTCACACAAATTAATTTTACCTGTAATGTGACTTCCTACCTGATTTCGATAAGCACTGATTTCTATAAGGATATATGTGTTCTAACTTCAATTCCATTTGGTTCTTTAATACAGTTTAAAAAAAAATACGAAAACCAAGTAAAATTAAGATACTTACACATTGTTTCAAAGAACAATTGCCATAAAATTCAGATAAGTTCTAACTGAGGTGTCATTTTTGTGTTTAATCTAACACAAATTTTGAATTCTTTCCACTGTTGGGAAGGCTCGGTGTATATCACTTATATGTTTTAGACAGCCTTGTTGCACATCTGGCATTTTGAAAAATCCAATGTTTTTCCACTAATGGATTGAGACTTGAGCTGGCCTCAGATTGATCTTTGAAAAGACTAGTCTGAATTAAAACAAACAAAAAGGTATTTCCTTTGTGAGAGAAGTAGAACCACATTCAATCTTGAGAATATATTGATTAAAAGCAATGATTTTGTCAGGAGAAGTCTTCATTATAATGAGATTTTCCTACAATTAAATGCACTAGGTTTCATAATCTTTTCTGAATTTTTACCCTAGAATGTCTCTCAAGGTAAAAAGATTATCATTTTGAAAAGAAAAGATTATGTGAGACTCCAAAATATGAAAGATAAGTAAATTCTGCAGAGAGAGTTTTTTGGGGGCATAATTTTCGGCATCAAAATCTCCCCACGATGGGCACCAAAAATGTATCTATTGAGGGTTAGGGCTGGATTGACCACCAACCAGCAACAGGCACTCTCCACTTCCCTTAGGGAAGGGAAAGGGAATGAGAGAAAGACACTTGTGGATTGAAAAAGAAAGCCCAACTAAAACTACTTAAATTAAAATAGTAACAATAGCTGAAATATATATGCAAATATATGCAGAACCAGAACCAAAACCCAAACTCCCCTTGATGGCAAGTCCCCACTGTCCCCAATGATACTGCAACAGGATGCCTGCAGCAGCAGATGGGAATCATATTCAGGGGATTGGATCCTGGAGCTGGACTCAGAAGCAAGAGGGAGACAGAAGCAGCAAAGATGGGCCTTAGAAAGCCAAAAAAGCAGGAAGTGACAGAGACCAGAGGGAACTGCCTCTCAGCTTTATATCAAGTATGACGTATGTGAAATGAAATACTTAGCTGGTCAGATTAGAGTCACCTGTCCTCTCTGCTCCACACTGTAGGTGCAGACTTTTACTCTGCACCCCACAACATGAGAAACAAGATTCATCAGTGGCCCTGGTTTACACACTAATCCTCAGCAATAAACTCAAACATTAGGCCTAATCACTGCTGGAAGCAGTCACTGAAAGGAGCTTCAGCTGGAAAACAGAATCATTGAACAGAATCAGTTCTGTTCTAACCCAAACCAGGACAACATGAATAATTCTATTTATAATCATGTTGGTCTCCACAAAGTATGCCGTATATTTCAAAAATTGTATGGCACAGTCATCTGGAGTTTAATAAAAATAGATAGGTCTACATATGTGGCTTTCATAAATCATTGTAAACAATGGCAAAACATCTTTCAGGGAGCCAGTAATCATCCAGGAACATCAACAATGTACTTTAGCGTATTCTGAAAAGGAAAGTCACACCAGTGACTGATCACTGTTGATTATAGTTCTACAGAACAAAAATTCAATTGGCAGCACTCAAGGTTGAGTGTATGAAAAACAATACTTTAATGAATATCTTATATGCACCAAGTGCTGACAAAGAAATAGCTACAGTACCATTTAAATAGTGAATTTTTATCTCTTTACCTGCACTTGTTATAACAAGGATGCAAACAAACCAAAACAAAACAAAAACCCCCAAACAACAACGAAAAACCAAACAAAACCAATAAAAACAAACAACAAACACAACCAAACCCAAACAAAGAAAAAAACAACAAAAAGCCCTGTTATTCTGGATCTTAGGCCAGTTTAAGGCCTTCTTTTTAGGGAGGTCTCATCCACAGAGCAGTAGTGTCCATTTGTCGAGGGAGAAAAAGACTAAGAAATATCCTATTTCGATTAAATTAATTCATTCTATGTGATTAGTGACTAACAGAAAGATAAAGAAAGTTCCATTAGACTTTTATGTTTAACTAAGAAAATATATACTTTTATACTCACATTACACAGACTTACAATAAAGGATCACATAATATGACACACTACAAATGTTACATTACAGTAAAGAATAAGCAATTTGGGATATTTGAATTTCTTACTATTAAAAATGAATTATGGCAATACATTAGTTGAACCTCAAATAACCTTTAGTTATTCTGTACAAGGACCTATTCCATAAAAACCTATTAAAATAATCTCTGAAGAGTTTTGAAAATGTTTTTACAGTTTTCTTCAGATATTAAGTTACAGTACAAATGTCACACAGAGAGTCTTTATGAGACAGGATGGGAAAAAAGACAGAAAAAAAAAGAAAAGTATTTTCAAAACCTTAGAACTCAGTTGTACTGTCTCAATGATGCTCTTTTATGAAAAGTCCTTCCACTATTAAAGGAAGAATCATTCTGTTTCTAGAAACAGTATTTCCCCATCAGTACTTGAAATGTGAGATTTGCTTCAACATGAAAATAAGGTTAGCTGGGGAGAAAAATAAACAGTTCAGTACAAATGCAAAAAACCCCAGTTTCTGATAAATGAAATAGCTTTTACTGCACAGAAAAAACCTTTCTACTGATGAGTTCTCTTTTATGATAGGAAATGAATGCCACCTGTGAAACATTCCGATTAAAGTATGCTTGAAAATGCAGAGCTGTGCTTGGGGAGAAGAAATCATTCACAAGTGAAAAAGTACATGCAGGGTGATCTAAACTCGATTCAGCAAGTGTTCTGAATAAGACTCCACATCTTATTTAAAAAACCCTCAAAATCTAGAAATTCACCCCTTGAAGCACATTTTACAATTTGAATTCTAAAAGTCACAGGAAAAAGTTCAAGGTCTGTGTTGAGGTTTCTGTTTGTTTCCATCTCTCCCCAGCTGTTGTAAGCAGTGACCTCCTCTAGTTCATATCTGTAGTCAGACAATCATTTTGTGTTCTGGATCAATGTAGAGAATGATCAATTATGACAGTATGTTTGCTATTTCTAGCTCTGAATAAAGATGGTATTTGAAAACTGAACTGATAATAGGTAAGCATAAAATTAAACAAGTTGTCTTTAACAAAATAAAGCTTTGAATTCATAGTAGAAGAAAATTGTTTCCACTCATGCAGTTAAGTTAATAGCTGCCCTGGTTAAAACAAATACCCATTATCAGCACTATCAACACAAAAGCAATGCACATTTTAGTTTGATAACCTGTATTTAGGTGAAGGTTAATGTTTCTTCAGCAAGCTGGATAGAGCTTTTCTGGAGCTACTTCTTTCAGAAGATATGTTAAAGGACTATCCTTTTTGCCTCTGTAGAATCTTTCATTCCTACTTATAGGAGATTGTGAGATATGCAACCATGAAATTCCTGCAGGCACATTGCCAAAATTGCTTATCCTAAAACAGCCAGAGGCAACATTATGCTTCATTATACAACATTATTTTTTTTTTTAAATTTCTTGAAAGAAATGGTTTTTGAACAGGTCAGTCAAGCCAGTGGTAGAAGTCTGCATGAGGGAGATAGGATTGTGCAGAGTAACTCTTTCTTTTGCCTTCCACATTCTCTATACACACAGAAGGAACTGGAATCTAGTTGTCATTGTTTTCATCTGTCTTTTTAATAAAACCCTCAGACTCTTTTTATGTAAAGAAATGGCAATATATCAAATATGACACATCAATTCAGCTACCACAGTGTGAACTTCTGGCACAAAACAGGGCGGCCTGCTAACATGCCGCATATAGAGATGAGAATTTTAATCTTCTTGATTCAGTCAGATCTCTAAATAATTTTTAAATCCCATTTCTTGAATTGTACCCTTGAATTTAACCCTATGAACTTTTTCATAAACAGTCTGTACATAAAATACGTTGTATAAACTAGAGTATTTGTTTTACTGCTGACAAGTTAGTGTTCTTCTCCACTTAACCACTGAAGATGTTAGAAAAAACATGTAAGTTCTTTAGTTTTTTAAGTATCAAAGTGTTAACAAAACTGAATAAAACAAATGTTCAGCTGAATAAAAGAGAAATCTTTCAGAAGGCACAAACAAGAAAAACCCAAACAAACAAGAAAGAAATAATGCTGCTGGAATCAAATAATACTTAAATAAGATACCTTTTATTCTTTTGATTCCTATTGCAAATAAGCTCATACCTTGACTTACACATATCTCTGTCCTTACAGAAGTGCTGTTACAAGGTCTTCCAAAATTATCCTGTATTTCTGCCAAAGAAATCAAAGAGAGTGGCTAACCTTACGTGTTCACTTACATGTTAACTCACATGTTAAACTACACAGGCTTCATAAGACTCTTATCCAAAGATGTTTTGAAAAGAACTTTTCTCTGCTGATACTAAAAATTTTGATGTCTTCTATCATCAGCTTTCTGACAACATTACCTACGATATAACTTTTTAGTGAGATGGAATCTAGCCAAGATGAGATTTTAAAAGATACTTTATTTACACAGTTTTTTAAGTATCAAAGTGTTACACATTTAAAGGACATTTACACACACATTTAAAAGACTTATTCTTAGCCAGAGACATTTATTTTCTTTTTACCTGTCAGTGAGCAAATTTTGGAAATGCTTCTGTGCATAAAATGCTGCCAGGCTTTCATTTAAAGTTTATTGATTTATGAAAGCTTGTATAAACTTGTACCTTACAGAGGTGTGAAGACTTTAACTGATGTAATGCCTATAACTTGACATTTTCTTCAGATTTTTGCTTGTAAAAGAAGCAGAAATGTTCTGAACAGATGTTTGTAACTCAAGTGACATTGATATTACTATATTTTAAAATACAGTACATCTTTGAACCTTTTTAAGAAAGTATATTATTCAGGAGCTAGTGTTTATAGACAATATTTATGTCCAACTTACAATGAGGGCATTTATAGTACTGTATGTTTCAATGTAGCTCTGTAAGTTCATAGGTTAGCAAGGCATGGATAAGCCTTCTGAATTGAATGAAATCTCTGTTTACCTTCTAATAATTTCTTCCTAGTTAAATAAACTGAATAAACTGTCTGAGTGATTAAATACATAGGGGGAAAAAAAAAAAAGACTTTGTCTTTAGAAAAGGAGGTGATAATTGCCCTAAACTCAAGACAATTTTCAGAACCAATTTTTTGGTTTTGCTTTTTTGGGGGAAGTTGGGGATTTTTTGGTGTTTGTTTTGGTTTGGGTTTTGTTTTGGTTTTTTTAATTATTGTGTACACTTGTACAGATCTGCAAATAAACCATTTAGTTCTTCAAGACATCGACAGAAATAAACTTTGCAGATGATCATAGCAACTATTTTCTTGTCTAAAAAAAAGTGCAGTCCAGATGTCCCTGAGGCACAGGTCCTTTATTTTGCAGAAAATCTGTTGTAGAACAGGAGAGGAAATATGATCTCATGGATATGTAAAAGACCTTTCTCTGATGTTGCAAGGTGACTTCATCCCAGACTGAGAAAGAGTTTAATGTGAATATTCCTAACTTTCAACTTTATTTCTACAAACAGCAGATCACCTGTTTATGTATTTACCTATTTTTGAGCATTAAAATGAAATTAATAACAACCACCTTACTCAGCAGAGTAGGAAGCAGTGGGAAGTGCTGAGAAGAAGAGATTATTTGAAATCTGGTCTTCTTCCATCTTTCAGGTTCGAAGTGATAGCCAAAATCAAACACCTCTGACTTAAAGCCTGGATCTGGGTGCTGTGTTATGTGTAATACGTATGTGTCAAAACAGCTAAACCTGTCAGGATGTGACTTCATAACGATAAGCCTGAGACTTGTCCTGAGTCTGCCTTAGCACAGTGACATCCAACTCTGATATGATCACTGCCTTCTTAATTTACAAATTAGTAGGGCACATAAACCCAAATTCATCCCTATACAACCTCGGGAGCTTAACCAGGAGCATAGCCCCTCTAGGCTTGCTCTGTGAACAAACAGCAGCTGTCAGTCACTTCCAAAGGCAATTCAGATCTTCACTAATCTGACTCTTTGGCAGAGCTCATCTCTACTTCATTGGGATATTAAGGAACTAAATTCCATACGTGTTATTTAAGGCCTGAAATTAGGTCAGATAAGTCCTCCAGGTATCTAAAAACTTTCCTAACAAATACTTTGGTGCAGATCTCTTAAGTCACTTCCTCAGATTTAGGCAGAGTTTAAGTACGCAAGAACTTTTCTGCATCTGCCATCCCCTAGGATAGCACCCCTTAAAATTTCTACTCCCTAATCTGATAGTCTGGCAGAGCTAAGTAAAATCTGCAGAGAAAATGATGCAGAGTAAGTCAGCCCCAAAACTGATCTCTGGGAAGTAAGCACACTCCAAATATAGAGAATTCAAATGAAAGAAAAACCTGCTCACATTTCTCTGTTACTCAGAAGTGAGAGCAGTGGAAAAAAAATTTTTACTCTGCATGTCTTCAGCTGAGAGGAGTGTAACTCTTGCTCCTAATAAACTCACTTCTGTAAGAACTCCCTTCTCAGGATTCACAACATAATAGAGAACCCAGATTTAATAAAATATTTACAGAACTCTTTTAAAATAAGTAACACTGTATTGCTCAGAAATCTGAGGTACCTTTCCATTCTGTTTCTCTTCTGGTAAAGTTGTTATAGAGGAGTAGCAGGAATGTACTGCCAAAAGAGTATCACCTCATTCCAAGGATGTGGTGGGAGCTTGTGTGAGCAGAAATGGTGATAGGGAGCTAGAGGCCTCCCAGGGCGGCCTCCTGCCTCTGAGCCAGAGAAGGGTCTCTGGGGAGGTAGAAGATCGTTCAGTGAACACTGGGTGGTGTGGAGCCTGCATCAGGACCAAACACAGCCAAGAATGGAGTTTTCCACAATTTCTTCTGCTGGACTCTGTTGAAGTAATACATACTGAAAAGATAAATGACAGGCCAATAGTGATCATCTTTCCTATACAAAAGGGATAAGCACACACATTTTCTTTTTTTTCAGCATATTTTTTACATAGATTCAGTGCAAGCAATGCAATAGTAGCATTTTTCAGAAATTAAAAAACAAAGAGGAAGAAAAAACCAAAAGTATTATTTCAACTATATGCGGTTAATATGAAACAGAAATACTTTTGAATACATAAGTCAAAAGTCTGAAACTGATTAAAGACTTGACATTAGCTATTTCTAATTTACATTTATCAGCATTAGGCTAACATCTTCCCATTTTAAGATGGGCTAAGTCCTATAAACAAGTTTACAAGAGATGTGTTTATTATCTTTAAAATAAAGTGAATTAAGTGACTGATAAAGTGACTTCCTCAGTTCCTTTGAGGCCTGATATAGTCCATAATACAGTGGCATGGACAGTCCATTATCATAAATTCCAGGAAGTCCATAATAACAAATTTTGAGTTATCACTATCCCCAAAACACTGTGAGGATTGTGTAGAGCAGCCTGTTGTGTATGTCCTTGCAACCATGACTAGAAGCTGTAGAGGATATACCAGTACACATTTCCAAGACAGAAGTAGAACTTAAGAAGCCAAGAAAGTAAATTAGAGTTTCATTAGGATTTTTTGAAACTATGTATATGACATTTCCCAAACCTTCAGTGCCTTGAAGTCTAATCCAAGGTCCACTGAACTCAATGTAGAAACCGAAGTTTATTTTACAAGGCTTTGGATCAGAGTCCAGGCTACATCTATTCTTAACTGTATGTTTCAATATATATTTATCCATAGCTTCATAAAAAGTACTAACTGAACCTTATATCCTAGCCAAAGCTAAAACCTGGATGAGAAATGTAACATTGTCATTCTTCCATGTATGGCATTAAGTATCTAAATATAGAAGAAAAGTGTAATTATCTGCAGTGCATCAATCCAGCAACTGTTTCTACGAATTCCCTTAAATCAATTTGCCCTTCCCTAATATATCAACTCATAGCAGTTCAAATGCATAACACAGAGAGGAAACTGGTTCCTCTAATAAACATTTCATATAAGCCAGTGGGATCAGCACATCTCAGATGAAACCAAATCCAGAAGCATTTACAATCAACTGTCTGAGATAAGCCATTTAGAAACATAGTTGATCTTTTTCAGAGAGACAACTCAAAGCATTTCCAGACATAGAAAGATAGAATGGGCAACTATTTAAATATATTATAACTAGAGTAGCCACAAAAGAAGAGTGAAATACTGGCAGAAATATTCCCATGGAAAGCATAATGCCTCTTCCATCAATATACTGCAATATTATATGGCTGATACTAAATTGAAATCTAGCTATTTCTCTCTCTCTCCCCTCCCCCAACAATGTTATATTACAGGATCACCCATAACCCTTACCGTGAATAATTCCAGGTTACTGAGATGCCATACTTTACAGTATTTATTTCTTCAGCTGAACTTTTTCTTCCTAGGCAGTGATAAAGTATATAAATAAGACCATCATTGCTCTATCTAGTAAATAACATTATGTTCTCACATTTCTTCTATATAGCTAGACTGTACTAAGAACTTGAATAACATGAGAGGCAAGCAAGTTTATGCCATAACAGCCTACAAAGGCTCAAAACAGAAAAGAAATAACAAAAACAAAATGATGAATGTTAGTGTTGAGGTAGGAGGCTGCAGAACTGATTTTACCTGACAAATTAGTCCTTGGTCCAAGTTCAGATTGATGTGTAAATAAGTTTAAAGGAAAATAAAGTGATGTAAATTACAGCTTCTCTAACTCTCTCAGGCCATAAATTATGCCAGCCTACCCTCTCACAACTAACAGGTAGTATGGAAACACTATCTACACCCTCCCCTTTTGGTTCCTTGCTTATCACACTTATTTCAAAAGTCGTTAAATATATTGAGAAAAATGATGTGAAAGTACAATTTTACGTAATTTTAGCCTAGCCCTACAGTTTCTCTTTAAACCCATCTTAATTATTTTCTTTCTTTGAAACTATTACACAAAGTAAAGCTTAAGTGTTAGCAAATGTAAAGCTTACATACTTGCAGTTCCCAGTCAGTTTGCAAAAAGACAGTATATTGTAATTTCAGAGTCAGGAAAATATTACAGTGTCCATAAAAAATAAACATAAATAAAAATAACAACAAAACAAATATTGTAATACTGTTAATTACCTCTAAATAAAAGCTAACTTAATAATTCTTTCTTCCCTCTCCATAAGCTCTTTCAGTTTGTTACTCATCCAGAAAATATAAATACTAACTTTCAATGCAACATTCATAGCTCTACACTTTAGTGTGTGCACACAAACATTCCTTCTTATCATTTTCTTTCATGGATGATTTATCAGACATCTATAATACAAGCATTTTGCTAGTATAGACAAGTAGAATTTTATCCCACAGCTGCAAAAACTTTTTTGAGAGCTGCATGTTGCAACCCACCCTAAGTTTTCCCCACTCCTTGGTGAAACTTCCTGTGTTGGCAAAACATCTTTTTATCTGTATAGCTAATTAGTGATGAAAATTGTTCATAACCCCCCACAGAATATACTTGAAGTTTGTATTAGAGGCAAATTTCAGCTTTTTCTTTTAACCACAGCTGTAAGATTCAGTTTGTGTCCCTGTTGCTCTTCAGAACTAGAAAAGAATGGCAGTCTCATGCTTTTTTCCCCCAAAGACAACAAAATCTTGTAAGCAATCAGTGTGAAGCCCGTGTAGCTAGCAGCAGGTTAATAGCTGATTGGTCCTTACCTGCTGCTCAAACAGTAATTTGTAGCATGTAGCAAAAGTTGTACAGATATCAGCATATAAAATATCAGTTACTCTTATCTTACAAAGTTCTAACTTTAGAAACCATTACCTTTCCCACATAATCTCAGTGAAGGCAGGGAAGAATTAATAGACCTTCACCTTGGTCACTTGTGCTGCTCCTTTTCTGTTAGCAATGGCATAGCTCTGGCTCAGAGCTAATAGCTAATCTGAGTTTTGCAGCCTCTATATCCTTGAGATTTAAAGATTGCTCCTCTCCTGGCTTGTCTCCTTTAAGTCCATAAAGTATGCAAGTGCAGACCAAGCACTAGATAATAAAGAACTACCTTCATAAATAAACCTGAAATAGCAAGTATCCATATCTAAGTGGCAGATAAAGGATTATAGACCCCTTCCCTAAAACCTTGTTTGATCCTGCTTTGATCACAAAGTTCACAGAACTGTTTTTAACTCCTACACATACAGTTGTAGTACTTGCAATTGTCTTTTCTATGGGTGTAGTGGTGAAACCAAAACATTACTTCAGTTTGTACTGTTTAAACAGTCTAAATAACTATTATGAGTTTACAAGATAAAGCTACAGGGTTTGTGTGTGTTTGATTGGTTGGGGGTTTTTTTTAATATCTTTTTGGATCCAGCAAAGTATTTCATTTAAAAGTGTTAAAATTAACTATTTTAAATTTTCCAGATTCCCTTACATATATCATGTGGTGAAGTTAACTGAAGTTCACAACACATTTCAGAGTGATTGATTGCATTTGCTGCTAAAAAAAGAAAAATAGGTCAATACCTTGGCCAAAATATTTCACTTCATTTACAATCTTCTTCAACTCTGATGAGCTCAGCTATCAGACATACATGTGGAAAACATCTTTTCCATCATATGAGTCTCCTATATAGGTTCAAAAAATTTTTCTTAGGAATCTTTTAAGTGTTATCTTTAATGTCTGAGTGCTTTTGTGACCTTTTGCCTAAATCACTAGGTTATGAGTTCTGATTATTTTCAAAAGTACAAGGTATTTCAGCTAAAATTCATCCTACTGATTCCTCCCTTTTCCTGGCTGGTTTCTAACATCCTGGTCAGTCTTGCAATGATGTGTTCTTTAACCAGCCAGTAAATCTATGACCCATTATGGTAATAATACTGATTTTTCCTTCTTTCTTTTTTTTTTAATTAAAAAAATTAAAAACTAATATTAAGCTGTTCAATTATAAGGAGTCTAATTATTTTTTGAAAGAATAAGATACATTCATCAAAACAGATATCTGACTCGCAAAATCATTAAACATCATTTAAATAACAAAGTAATCCAATATTTATATGTTTGCGTCTTAAGAAGTAATTCAACTGACCCTTCCTAGGCTCTTTCCTGACCTGACATTTAGGGCTTCTTTTATCCAGTTTTAATTCTTGCTCACTGTCTTAGTTTTAAGTGTCAATGTTTTGGTAACAGGGGGGCTGCAGAGGTGGCTTCTGAAGCAGAAGCTGCTATGTGTAACAAAGCCAGGTCCAGCCAGCTCCAAGGGGGACTTACCACTGGCCAAAGCAGAGCCCACCAGCAGTGGTGGTAGCAATTCTGTGACAACATGTTTAAGAAGGACTAAAACACAGTGTGCAAAGCTGCTTGAGGAGAAATGTGAGAATATGTAAGAGAAACAACTCTGCAGACACTAACGTCAGTGAAGAAGAAGTGGGAAGACATGCTCCAGGTGCTGGAGTAGAGATTCTCCTGTAACCCATGATAATGATCATAGTGGCATAGTTTGTCCATCTGCAGCCCATGGAGGTTGATGGTGGAACATAAATCCACCTGCAACCTGTTGAATACCACCAAACCAGAGCAGATGGCTGTGCCCTGAATGAAGCCATGACCCTGTGGGAGAGACCATGCTGGAGCAGGCTCCTGGAGGAACCCATGAATTCATAGAGAGAAGCTCATGCTGGAGCAGGTTTCTGGAAGGACTTGTAGCCCCACAGGGAACCCACATGGGAGCAGTCTTCTCATGAAGAGCTGCTTCCTATGGAAAGGACCCGTACTGGAACAGTTCATGAAGAACTGTAGCCTGTGGGAAGGACCCACATTGGAAAAGTTCATGAAGGACTATCTCCTGAGGGTAGGACTCCATGCTGGAGCAGGAGAGTGAGAGCAGGAGCAACAGAAACAACATGTGGTGTACTGACCACAGCTGACACTCCCTGTCCCCCTGCACTTCCTGGGGTAAGGGAGAAGAGAAGTTAAGAATGAGTTTGAGTCCAGGAAGAAGAAAGGTGCTTTTAGATTTATTTTTATGTCTTGTTAACCTACTCTGATTTTGGATGACAACAATTAATTTAATTTCCCCAAGTTGAGTCTGTTTTACTCATGTTCATAATTGGTCAGGGATCTCCTGTTCTCATCTTGACTTATGAGATTTCATTATATTTTTCTCCCCCTGAGTTTTTGATAGAGGGGGAGTGACAGAGTGGCTTGGTGGGCACCTGGCAACCAGCCAAGGTAAATCCACCACACTCACTCTCTTCTTCTCTATTCTATGAATTTGGTATTCCTCACTACCTGGTCCTAACACATCAAGATAAGGGAAGTCTTCGTTTGGTCAACATAGGCCATTGCTTGAAGAATTCTTTGATTTTAGTATAAATTTCACTATACTAAGAAAAGCCAAAATCTAATAAAATTATTGCTACTTCATGGATATCAGTATTGTCTCCTTTTACTAATTAGGAGAATTTCAAACAAATATATGAGCAAATCTAGTTTGTTGTTTCCCCAAATCTCTTGAAACTTAGATTCAATCTGGGGTTCTGAAGTTTGAACTGATTTTTGGTATTATGAGGTTAACTCAAAGCATTAGTTATTTTTTGCAGAAATTTAGAAAGGTTCAGTAGAACTATTTTTTCTGAAAATTAGTCACCTGTTTTTCTGATGTGGCTTTTAGAAAGCAAATAGAGCTTTGGCTAAAGCTGTTGCTTAGACAGCTATTTGCTGACTAGTTTTCGTCCATTACGATAAAGGATATGCAAAATCAAATGCAAATGATTTCAACATTTCTAAGGCTCTGCATAGAACAAGCTGCATAATTTCTGAAAAGAAATTGGTACCTCTAAGAAGACAATCTACCTGATGAAGTTATAATTTAATATTAACAAGATTACATTTTGTGAGACACATTACACAATTTAAGTAAGTCACAAAAAAGATGTATTTATTGATGATGGGTATGTAGGTATTTTATTCTATCCATGTTCGATTATTTCCTTTTCTGACTGCCAATATTCAATTATTTACTATATCTTTCCACCACTTTCTTGCCTTTTCTCTTCAAGTTCAGGTAGATACAGAACAAAGCAAGGTACTTGAAGAACTTATAGAAGATTATACAGCAGAACATGTTGGAACTTAAAGATGGATATGCTGAGATTGGGCAAAGTTATCGTTCACATCTCTAACAGGCAGAAACACAATTACTAATTCTGGCTCTAGCCAAATATTTCTAATATCCCTTCTTCCTAATGACTTCACCTGGATTGCTTAATATATACAAGGTGTTAAATATAGATCATAAACTGACAAGTGACAAAGATGACATACGACCCTAAGATTTCTGGGGAGACAGAAATTTTCTTCCAGGATAAAAGGTTTTGTTCACCCTGTTAACTTGAAAATGTGCGCAGGTTTTGAAGATATAAATGCTAAATATAACAACTATGTTATTTTTTAAGTTACAAAGTTAATGCTAGTAACTTCATCAGAAGTTTTGTTCAAGCAAAGACTGCAAGCCTGAACCCTAAGAACAAAAGGATTATTAAACACTAACCTGGATCTCTCCCAGGAGGGAACTATACTCAGAACAAATAACCTTATTCCCCAGCTACTTGTAAGAGTTGTAGTTCAGATACCAGCTAAGATTGATGCATCTCATTTAATAAGGACTACGGAATATGAACAGAGAACAGTAGCAGTCTGATACACTTGGGGTGCGACCCTGAAGTTTGTAATCTGCCAGAATTGCCTCAGAAAGAAGTGCTGTCCATCCTGCAGTGGGTCTGAGCAGCCTGCTTTTTAAATTAAATTCTAATTCTTTTTTAAATTACATTCTAAGGAGACCCAAATGAGATATATCTATCATATTTTACTTTTTAATAGCCTGCTCCTTAAGGTAGTGTTAAAGGTTTGTTAATATTGAAGAATGAAGTTCCTGTTAAAACAATCTATTTTACCTTAAGATTGCAATATTAAATTGTTTCCTGGAAAGTCCCTTTGAGCACAGGCCCTTTAAAACAAATCAGACACTCTCAGCAACAGACATATTTGCATTCCACATTGCAAGGTTCGTATCAAACCAAAACAGTCATTCTCATTATGAGACTTCATGGCTAACCTGGCAGAAAATGGTTGATTTTTTTTGGCTTTCTTCCTCCACTTTTCACCCACCCCCTTCTTCTCTTAATAGTATATTCAAATAGAGAACAAATCACACACTCTTGACAAGCGGGAACTGGGGTCAGACCCAACCTCCATCTCCTTCCCTGCTTTCATCTGCCTGAAGCAACACGGCTTGTTTCATCTCATACCTAGGAGACAAGCCAAATGGAACATGCCCTTGGTAAGCTGTGCCTCTCATCTGAAGAGTCTGTCTTTTCTGAAGGACAGGCTCTTCCTTCCCTTCTCCTTAACTCAAAATTACTTTTTATGAAGTTCTCAGAGAAAACAGAAAAATAATAAGACTCCAATAAATTTTTTTTTTTCAGTAAAAGGACACAAAATTTTGGACTCCTGCGGACTAAAATGTGAGAGAGAAAAAAAAATACAAAACCAAACAAACAAAAAACAAAACAACAACAACAAAAATGAAAACAACAATCCTTTCTACCCTCTGGAAGAGGACAAGGTCATACCTACATTGTTAATATGAAATAGGCAGTTTCAGGCCATTGCTACAAACAGAAGCACACTGAGTATCTAAAAGGCCAAGTGATTCATAAAGAAGTCAAAATGACAAGTCCAATTTAACTTTGCAAGTCAAAGAGGTGTGGGTGAGGGTTGTTGGTTGTTTTCTTTTTCAGACTGAAATAATTTTGCTGTCTACATAAAAGTGCAAAAGAAAACAAATAAGTAACATACTGTGCACATTTCAACTGTGTATAGCAGTTGCCAGTTGCCCATTGTACTTACTGCATAATTTTAGAAGTGTGGTAAATTTGAGGATCTCCCCACTCTACCAAGAATCTCAGCAAGGGTCACAGAGAAGCTAAATGATATGTAGAAAAGAGCGTACTGTGTACTACTTACAGTAGGAAAACTACCTTGGTGACTCTAAGCAAAAATCAGCTCTCTAAATGAAGACATGAGCAACATGTTCTTGTGACAGGAGGGTAGAGTTTCCCATCTGATCAGTTTTGTTTTTTTTTTCAAACTGATTGCTAATAAGGTGTCAGGATTTTAAGTGCTGTAAACACACCTTAGCATGTGTGTGCAAAACATTCAGGGAAAAGAAAGATATCTTCCACATATTCCAATTATTCACACTTTTTTCTGCAGAGAAGCTTCTATTGCATCCCACGTGCTACCATTTACACTAGAGGATAACAAGCACATTTCCAGGTATGTAAGGTTCACAGCTGCCACTGTGAAATGGACTTCTGATGTTCTAATGGCCATGGACTTTTGGTTAGGAGAGAAACTGTTGATGAATTAATGGTCTAAGATTAGAGCCGAATAACTTCTTACACACCTAAACTTGTCAGGTGTTTTTAGTTCTAGTAATTGACCTAACAAAAGACATCTTCCAGTGAGCCAGAGTTACAAGGAAGAAATATAACAAGCTGTCAGCTCAGCTGAAGTGCCTCTATACCAACACACACAGCATGGGAACAAACAAGAGGAGCTGGAAGCTACTGTCCTGCTAGAAAGTTTTGACCTAGTTGCCATTACTGAAACTTGACAGGATGAATCCCATGACTCATGTGCAACTATCAATGACTACAAGCTGTTCAGAAAGGACAGGCAAGGAAGGAGGGGTAGAGACATTGGTTTCTATGTCAAGAAATGGATAGAGTGTGAAGAGCTGTCACAGAATGATAGCCACAAGCACTTTGAAAGCTTACGGATGAGAATCAGAACCGAGGCAACAAAGGGAACCTTGTAGCTTGTGCCTACTACAGGCTGCCTGATCAAAGGTAGCCTATTGACAAAGCCTTCTTCCTCCAGCTACAGGAGGCTTTGCATTCACAGGCTCTCATCTTGCTGGGGGACATTAGCTACCCCAATATCTGATGGAAAACTAGCACAGTGAGATGTAGGCAATCCAGAAGACTCCTGGAGTGAATCAGTGGTAACTTCTTAAGCCAAATAATAGACACTAGACTTGATGATCACCAATACAAGTAATTCACCAGTGACATCAAGATTGGAGGCAGTCTGGGCTGCAGTGATCATAGACTGGTGGAGCTGACAGTCCTGAGGGATATAGGACAGATGAAAAGTATAGTCAAGATCTTGAATTTTAGGAAGGCAGACTCCCAGCTCTTCAAGGAATTAATGAACAGGACCTCCTAGGAAACAGTCCTCAGAGAGAGATATGTGGCTGACAGACCTTTAAGGATGTTTTCCACAGAGTGCAAGAGCTCTTGATCCACAGGTGTAAAAATCAGGCAAAGAAGGGAAGAAACCTGCATGGCTGAGTCATGACCTGCTGGTCAAATTAAAGAACAAGACAAAATTGCAAAGATCGTGGAAGAAGGGACAGGTATCCTGGGAAGAGTGTAGGGGCATTGCCCAGTTGTGTAGGGATGAGATCAGGGAAAGCCAAAGCACAGCTGGAGCTGAGCTTGGCAAGGCATGGTAAGAACAGTAAGAAGGGCTTCTACAGGTATGTCAACCAGAAAAGCACGGTCAAAGAAAGTGTATGCCCTCTGATGAGCAAGCATGATGAGCTGGTAACAACAGATAAGGAGAAGGTTGAGGTACTTAACTTTTTTGCCTCAGTCTCCAATGGCTGCTTCTCTCCTTACACCTATGAATTGGTGGACTGCAAGACAGGAATCAGGGGGGCCAAGACCCTCCCACTCTAAGTGAAGATCAGGTTCACAAACACCTTAGAAATCTGAGCATACATAAGTCTAAAAGTCCTTATGGGATATATCTCAGAGTCCTGAGGGAATTGGCTGATGTAGTTGTCAAGCCAGTTTCAGTGATATTTGAAAAGTCCTAACAGACAGGCAAAGACATTGGTGACTGGGAAAAGGGAAAGTTTGCACCTGTTTTCAAAAAGGGTAGCAAGAAGGACCCTGGGAACTACCATACCATGAGACTCATCTCTGTGGTTGGGCAGAACATGGAACTAGCACCATTGATTCAGGTAAATATTATTATTTATGTGATATCTATTCCTTAAAAAAAAAAAATTCTGTTTCCATTACTTCAATGAACACTGAAGTTTTTAACCAGTACTAAAATGCACACACACACACATATTGACAACACACTTGCTCCCATATGTGCACAAAATCCAGCTTTTGCTTCTAAAATCATCCGCTTCTATGACAAGCTGAACTGTCTATTTCTTGAGCTTTCTTATATTCCCAAATCTATTTTATTTTTTTTTTCCTTTCCTCCTGTATCTACTCAAATTCATCAATCACACTAGGTTCTGAGAAGCAAGAAAATTACATCATTTTCAAAGAGGGTGGAGCTGAGGGTTATGGGAAGTGTGGGCTCAACACAAATCTCCACAAGGAAGATATCAGCACAAAGGAGCAGGCTGTCAGAGAAAACAAAGATAAGGGGGCAGAAGAGCACTAGGGATAAATATATTGTTTTCATTCTATTTTGATGTTGCATATAGTTGTCTTGATTTTTGACATATTTTTGTCTTTTGCAGTTGTGCAGAACTACCCCCTGAAGTCCTATTTAACAGTAATTTCTGAAGAAAATGCTACCTCCTTTTCACCCCTGAAAATGTAGCTTGGAAAAACTTATTGCTGGATTTGACACATTCAAAATTAATTTGGTAAATAGTGTGTTCATGAGATTGTAAAGATTTTTTTTGAGCCACACTGAAATGACAAAGAACTCATTGGAATAAAAAAATACAAGGAACCTACTGCAAAGAGAGTATAAAACATGATTTCCTGTAGTCTTGTCAAAACTATATTTAGCACTTGTACAATTAATATGTAAGGAAAGAAATAACTTAGTCTTCAGAAAACTCTCAGCAGAGCCTATTTTGGGGGCAGAAGATACATCGAGATGCAATGTAAATGTAAGAGAAAAGTCTTATTTGATTCCTTTAATTAAAGCCCTTTCATGGAAATTTGAAGTACACAGACGCCCAATGTTGTTAGTTTCCCCCCTTCTACCGGCATAATAAAGATTACTCAATATGAAAATCTGAATTATGAATCTCAGAAAACCTCTCCTTCAGAATTTCTACCTCTATTAAATTCAGAAATGTCTGCTTGTTCTTACTTGCTTCCTAAGCAACATAGAATGTGCACAAATGAAAATGTTGCTTTTTAAATAAAAACTAAATAATTTTTGCAAAACATTTTCTTGGAATTCAGGGGGAAAATATCTGGACATGACATTAGTCTGAACTGTTTCTTTTTGCTCCAGCCCCATTACTTTAAGTTTTATAGTAACAAACAACCAAAAACAAACAAAAAAATGCCTGTAAAATGAACATATCATTTTCTGTTTTGTTTTTTTTTCAGCCTCCAATAAAACTAACTAAAATTATCTCACTTAATTCTTATACAATAACACTAACTCCTAATCATTTTTTTTTCAGACACAGCAACAGAAATGGAGAAAGCAATATCAGAATTTAAATATCAGTGACATTATTTTCTTAAACTTGCATAGCCCATTTTCCTTAGACAACATGTTCTTCCAAACTTACTAGATAATTTCAAAACATTAAGGAAATGTTCATCACTTAAAAGTCAGTATTATTGTTTAGTTCTAATTCCAAGCACAACACATTCTTTATTGGTGGATCACTAACATTTACAACTGTTCAATTAACCTACCTATGACATATAGTAACTTTCACAGGAAGGCA
Organism: Galbula dea; assembly: GCA_013399015.1. Classification (NCBI taxonomy): domain Eukaryota; kingdom Metazoa; phylum Chordata; class Aves; order Piciformes; family Galbulidae; genus Galbula; species Galbula dea. The sequence continues at coordinate 19,162 of VWZX01009113.1, read as the reverse complement.
TTACTTGACAATAAAGACCTATCCAAACTCTTCTGAAATGACAATTGTTAACCAAAGACTGCAAAATGGAGTCAGGCAGATTCCAATTAGAAATGAAGCACCTAATTCTGAGAGAGAAAGTGAAAAAGCACTGGAAGAAACCTGAATATAAACAGCTAAAGGCAGCAACATGATTCTTCAGATTCAGACAGGCCTGAATTTATGCCATCCAGCTTCAAGCATTTTACTAATGCACTCAAAATAAAGAGCCTTTGCTCTTCCAGTAGCCAGTTGAGAGGAGCCTTCTCCTTACAGGGGTGATTCTAGCTCTGAATATCTTTCTGGTTGTCACTCAAACAAGATACCAAGTTAAGTTCACAGAAAATGATGAATTTAAGTTTCTTAAAGGGAGCATCAGTCCAGGCAGTTCAGTTGTCTTGGCTGGTTTTAAACTTCTCAGATCTATCTTTTCCATGTTACATTCCACATGTCTCATTTCTTTTTTGAAAGAGCTAGTTATAGGGCTGACAGAGCAGTTATATCCTTCATGCTCATTCAGGTCTTAATTTCTGCTGCAGTAATGAGCAGCTATATTAAACAAGGCCTACTGTGGCAGATACTTTAAACAAAAGAGTCATCAGCTAGTGATGACTTAAAACAAAGAAGTTCAATATATACAAACTATTGACTTAGAAATGATTGTATAAGCCATTACTACTTTTCTGAGTCACCTAGTCAGCTCTCCATTGAGTTTTAGATAATATCTTGAAGCTGAATTCAGAACTGCTAACATAAAGTTATAGCAATTTCTCACCTAACAATTACTCATCCCTGCACTGTCGGGTGTAAAATTGATACGAAATATTCCTTGGTAGTTTCTGCCCCCACGCAGCCCACAGAACTTCTGTTCTGAGTGAACACTTAACTTCTTGAACATTTCTGTACACTTGAGGGAATAAACTTACTCAGATGAGCAGGACAAAAAGGCTTATGCATGTCTCAGTTCTTATTTGCCTTGAATACTAAGTAGTCATCCATACAGATGTTGACTGTGATATGGATGTAAAACAAAACAAAATTTTAATGTGTTGCTTTTCACAAGTATAAATGACTAACACAATGTGAGTGCTGAAAGAGTCCCAGTCAGCACACAGTATAAAATTTTCTATAAAGAACAATCTGATACTGAAGTATAAAGTGCATATTAAACTTCAGATAATTATTTTCAGATATACCAAGCACTTGACTAGCCCATGAGAGGTTATTTATGAAATTTAAATTGAATCTATTATTTTGAAAAGAGCAGTGATAGAGATCCAAAGAAAAAGGAAAAATCTTTGCTTTAACTCCCTGTTTAACTATGGTGATTAACAAGCTGCATATTTTTCTTTCCTTACCAATGTTTTTTTTCTTCTCTGGAGGCCTTTGAACATCTATAGATTTTCTTTACCATTTTGGCACTGAGCACATGTTCAACTGATTTGTTACAAGGTTTTCCTTTACAGTCTCCTTTACAGTCTCTGGTTAGGTGTCACTTTCCAGCTTGCTTTTCCACATTCTTTAAATGGTCAGACTATTCTCCCTGTTTTGGAGGGATGAGACCTCAAAGTTCAATCACCTTTTGTCTTGAGTCTTCAGGACCACAGAGAGTTTATTTTTACCTACCAAGACACTGTTACACATACATATGTCTAATACCTTTCTTAAATATACTTTGTGATTTTGTTCCTTCACTGAAAAGCAATACTAATTTTCACAGTATCACAGTATGTTAGGAGTTGGAAGGGACCTCGAAAGAGGCGAGTCCTGCCTGACCAACCTAGTGATCGTCTGTGATGGAAAGATTATATCGGTGGACAAGAGAAGAGCTATAGATGTCATCGGTCTGGACTTGAGTAAGGCCTTTGTAAGAGTTACTAATTACTATAAAATCTAAACTCATATAGTCCAGTAGAGCATATTACTTTTGGAAACATTACTGTGCTAGAAATCCAAAATAAAATTGTTCATGACAATTCCACCAGGAAATACAATTTTCACCTAGATTACTTTGGTGTCAAATTTCAAAGAATTTATTCAGAGGAAGGGAGGAAAATCAAATATGATGCTTAATTTTAACTGAGGTAGGAGCTCCATGTGCAAAAACTCCTTTATCTTTTTGGATTATTTCACATTATATTTTTAAGGATCATCATGGTATTATAAACACTTCAACTTTGACACTTCAGTGAAAAGAACATATTTGTTTTGAAAATTCACTACAATATATAGTTTGCCTCTAAATCCTGTTGTGCAGGTGAGTTAATATCACTAATGAAAAAAGACAGTGAGGTAATAGTCTAGAGTTATGATTACTGCAAGTAGAATTTTGTGACTAAACTACACCTGTTGGTTAGTCAGTCTGTTTCTTTTAATGTCTTTGAAAGAAAGAGACAGAAACCTGAATCTTAAAACACTTTTATATTCCTCCCAAAATACTTTAGCTCCATGGAAATTTCTGTAATACAGTTTGTGCATTTCAATTGTTTAATAGTACTAAGCAGAATTTTTCTTTTTTAATTTCTCCCTCATGTCAAAAGACAACAAGTGAAAAAAAAAATTAAGAGTGAGTCAGAACTTCAATACAAGTTCCCTGACCTGGATTGGAAACAAAAGCACAAAGGTTTAGAGAAATAAAGCATGAGAAATTGTGATTTTTTTTCACCTATTAAAAAGATCTTTAAGAAATAAAGAAAGTGCTGAACAAGTGGAAAATTATGAGATAAAAACATTTTACTTTTTTTCAAGACTGCAGATTTGGGAGTCAGGTAAGAGTGACTAAGTGTTATTTATATTAAAGCAACATTCATAAGCACAGTCAGACTATGGGTCCCAAGTCCATTCAAGCACTGCACATGACTGAATTCCTTATAGCATGATTCTTCTCCTTTCCACCCAACAGTCTAGACAAGTAAAGGATGTGGACACACTTCCCAAATCATCATAATGCCCCAGGAAGAAGATGTAATGAAATCCTAGAAAATGTGAATAGTAGAGGAGTGGCAAGTAAGACTGAAGATTATCCCCCAGGTAAGGAATTGGTTGATTATTAAACTACAAGAAGACCTACTATTTACACAGGACTCTGAGAAAAAAACACAGAGAAGAGACTATTAAAAAAACGTACTGAGAGGATGCAACTTTTTCTTATCAAAAAGAAGGTGTCTTATTAGAGTTTTTAAGGATCTTAAGAAAAACAGTCTATGACTTATCAGACAAAAGCAAAAGACAGTTACTGACTGGAAGTAGGAAATGCTTTGAGAGAAATAATGCAGTTTTATTTATTATTTTGATGGCAGTGATCTATTTTTTTAAGATAACTTCTAATTAAATATGTTACTATAATAAATGTTGATCATTTGTTGAAGGCAAAGACTGCAGCTTTTTTTTTTGGTCTGCACCATCTACCCCAACGTTGGCCAATGCCTCCACCCAAATGGAGTTGGTGGTGGGAAATGATGCAGTGCAGACTTCAGACAACAGGAAGTGACTAGGCGTTTCTCCTGAGGAAGGGCCAGGGAGCAGATTTGCCTGTAAAAGCTGTACTTTTAAAAGCTAAGGTGGAGGACCTTGTGCAGCAGGTGGCTGAGCTGCAGGAGAGAGTTTAGAGGACTATGCAACCTTAGGGAGGCTGAGAAGGAGTTAGATGACTGGTTCCAAGTGCAGTCTGCAGTGGACCCAGAACCCATGACCAAACAGTCAAAAAATCCTGCACCAATACACAAGGAAGGGAGGAAGGGCAATAATGCAGAACAGAAGTTTGCAATGACAAGGACCTGCAGGAAGAGACTTCCTCCAAACCTTGAGATGCCCTTGCAGAACCTCTTGACCTTTCTGCAGACTGAAGAGGAAAGACCTGTCACATCAGGAGAGGCACTGGAGCTGAGCAATGCAGCCCAATCTGTTTCCTGTACAACCACCAGCACAACTAAGAAAAAGAGAAGGATGATAGTAGTAGGTGACAGTAATAGGTCACTCTCTCCTGAGAGGTAAGGAGGCATCTGTTTGCCAACCTGTCAGGTTGTGCTGCTTACTGGGAGTTCACTTCAGGACTGTCACAAAGAAACTACCAAGCCTTGCACAGTCCACTGATGACTGTCCGCTCCTCTTGTTTCTTGTGGGCATCAGTAATACAGCCAGAAGAAGGCTGAGGAGTATCAAGGATTCCAGCCACTCCAGCCAGTAAAACAGCCTCACTGAGGGCCCAAATTAAATGCCTTTATGCAAATACATGCACTTAGGTGGCCTTCTATTAGGTAGGGTTATAGCATTGGTGGATAAGGGTAGAGCAACTAACGTTATCTACCTGGCGTTGTGCGAAGATTTTGATACTGTCCCACATGACAAGCATATCTCTAAACTGGAGAGTGATGGATTTAAAGGATGGACCACCCAATGAATAAGGAATTAGCTGGATGATCGCACTCAAAGACTTGCAGTCAACAGTGCTTTTTAAGGTCAAACCAAACTTTAACCTAAACTGCTCCATAATTTTTTGATTCTATAGCCCTTTGCTAGCACTTGATTTGAAGCCATATAATAAGGCCAGAAAGGACAGAACCAGTGAATAACCTAGTTTTGTAATCAGTAGGGAAGATATGATCAGACCTTAACTGTCTCAAATTACCCTGGTTTTGATACAAGGAAGATTTTCTGATTGCTGACAAAACATAAGCCAGGCACTCCCTATTCCTCCTACTATGCATATGGTTCACACACAAAACAAACACTGGTTGTATGATCTGCACCTTTGTTGCATCAACAGTGGCAAGTAACTGTTACTCACATCTCTCTGGGCAACAACACAGTGCTCTCAGAGCAGAAATAGGGAGACCCCGTTTATCTGTACCAAGTGAGAATGGCTTATTTGGCAAGTCCACAAAGATTGTGGGGGGGTTTTCTGAGCACTACAACAGAAGCCCAGTCAAGCTATTCCTCCAAGAGGCATTAAAATGTGAAGTCTAAACTTACACAATTAACTAGAAACACATACTTGAGGATGAAGTCCCAGCTCACTTGGTCACCAGTAAAGAACAGGTTTGCTCTGCAGTAGCGTTTGGCACTCTAAGGTCAGGAATGGCGAAGTCCTGCCAATTGGTAGGAATTAATCAGCTGGAATAGTTCCCTTGACAAGCTCAGCTTCAGCATCAGAGTGACATAAGGCCAGCAGAGCTGCTCTGGATAAGAACATATACAGGCTATTTTAAAATGAGACACAACTAACAACATCTGGGGAAAATCTAAATTATCAGATTTCCCACATGAACATGAGATATCCATTTCTCTATTCAATATTTCTGAAGATAGACCTGTCTTCCTCTAAGCTTCAAAGCCTTTCTTCAGCACGCAGTCTTATAACAGGATCTTTCAGTCATTGTCCAAGCCTGAAGAGATATCTCTTCTCAATCTCAGTATCTTTGAGAAGCAGAATATATTGAAATTTAACTGAGACAAGGAGTTGAGGGTGATGCTGCATTTGTTTGTAATTACTTACTGTCTCCTCTTCTTCATTGTTTTCTTCATTGGTGCTGTACTACAAAATATATTTGCTTCACAAAGCCATTTGTAAGCAAATTTAAAACACTAAAACTATAAATAAGCCTCAACCATAGACATGATCATGAGTACAATATATAATTATACTGTGGAATTCATTGCCCCAAAACATAACTGAGGTGCATTCTTGAAAGGGATTATATATTTGGTAATACAAAACTCAACTTCTACAGATACCTACAGGTACAAAACTACAGGGCTTGTCAGTAAACGTGTTACAGAGCATGAAAAAAGGTCAGAAGGAAATATCTTACTGTGATAAGTATTGGAATTAGGTGGATTGTGAGAGTAGGAGTGGGGGTGAGAACATTAAACTTCTGATTTCTACCATTACCCATAGCAGGGGACATAGCTCTAGGATTGGTAGCCCCACTAAGACAATTCTTATATCTACAGAACTCATTCTGACAACTTTGGAAAAAAGACAAGTTCTGATATTTCCTAATGTGTGATAGAAAAAATGCAATGCAAAATATATGGTTATTAAAAAATCTTAATAATAATTCAGTATTATATTTGCAGACTTGCTAGTTTAAGGCTAATCTTACACAAAAAATAAATTAACACTACATTAAAAAGTAAGTTAGTTTCATAATCAAAATCATTTTATAGTCATCATAAAAAGAATGTTAGAATTCTGTACATGGGTGACATCCTCTTACTGAGAGATTGTATGTTCAATAGAGTGATAACTTAGCCATTTGTGATTTTCTCACACAGCTCTTCAGTCTCTAGCCTATAGATCATCTTTCTACTTTTAATTAGGAATTCCAAGTAGGAAACACTTTGCTGGCAATATTCGTTACATTTTTTTTAAGGATTTAATGGTGGGGGGCTTTGATCAGAAATAGTCCTCCTTTTGTTAGTGTGTTTCCTTGACCTGCAAAATGAGTGGAATGTTAATGCTAGCTTCAACTTGAAATAACACCAGACTTCTCCCTAACTTTAATTTCTAAGAAGAAATTCTCTTAAGAACATCCCAAACAACATTAACAACCCTATCTATCTGTGTCTAACTCTGCCAGTCATCAAGCACTTATCTGCTGAGGGTCATAGTCTTTTATATTGAATAAAATTCATTTGTTTACAAACACAGACTTTCTAATGTATTGTTTTACTGAATGAAGCACTAAGAGAGATGAAATCAGACGTCAGTTGTAACAATTCTTTCCAGGTATCTATGCTACAATGGCTTTTTTGTGATAGAAGTGATCAAGCAATGCCCTGAGGCATGAAATTTGATTACTCATGGTTATGAGCACATATATGAATGTTATTCTCAAACATATACAATATATAATATATCTAATATAGTATATAAACTGCATTATTTATAGGATCATAGGATTGTCAGAGTTGGAAGGGACCTCAAAGATCAACCAGTTCCAATCCCCCTGCCTGGCAGGGACACCATCCACTAGATCAGGTTACAATTTATATATAATCTTGAACTAGAAAGAAGACTAATAACTGGTACTTTGCAAAAATAAAGATTCAAGATTTGATCTTTGGGAACATTTGAAATGCTAACTGAAATGTGGATCACACCTATCCTTGACCAGAAGTAAATTATATTTGTCTGATTTTTAGTTACTATATACAGTTTATCAATGTTTATCTTATTTGAAAGGAACGTCATTTTCTCCAAGTATCTTAGTGACCCAAAATTCATGTCAGCTGCTGAAAATCCATGACATTTATGTGTAGTAAGGTTCCCTAAAAAGGCTTTGATCCAGATATTATTCAATACCTTTACTTGATATAACAAAATACTGAGTACATGCAGTAGTTTAGTGCCATGCCAAGTTAATTAAGTTACAGCAAGAAAAATCACAATAAATAAAACACACACAGAGAAGTTCTTTTCATTAGGAAATTTCTTCCAATTCCAAGTCAGGACTAAAATAATTTCTGAATATTTTAATAATTAATTCATACTCCTTATGGAACAAAACAATTACAAGTCAAGTATATCTTGCACATTTTTTTATATTTTGTAAAGTAAGAAATACCATCTCGAAATAACTAGGCTTTTATTGATTATTTCTTAAGTGAAGGAGGGATTTTTTCTTATAGAATGATCAAAGTGAAAACCAGTAGCTTCATGACTTATTTAAGTCTCTGAGCTGGACCTCAGCTCAGAAGCCTTCATCTTCTTCCTATTAGTTCATGTCTGGACAGTCCTGAATTTTTGCTTCTCTAAATCTATTTAAGTCCCCTTATTTTTCCCACAAATATATTCACTTCTCTACTCAAAACATCACCTTTCAAAGCTACCAGACCACGTAGTTTCAATTCCCCAGGAGATTTTAATGTTGCTGGTTTAGTGGTGTTGTGCTATATTTGGAGTGTGCTGTTTTGTGTTGGTTTTATTTGTTTGTTTATCAGCTTCCTTGATTTCTCACATTTATCTGAAAGAAGTCTCCATTGACCACTGTATTTAATGAAGCTCAGAATATTTTTAGTACTATATCATCTGTGTCAAAAGGGGTTAAAAGAAACCTCAGGAGGAATTTCTTAGTGAAGTTTAAACCCATTACTTCTTACTCCACCCACAATATAAACAAATAACAGATTACACCCTCCTTCTCAGCAACCTTTTGTGCTTTTAAAAACAGTTGGTATATTCCTCTTCATCTTCTGCAAAGTAAACCACTGCAGTTTCACTCCAGTTTTGTAGATTATCTTCTAAACTGCTTTGTTAGCTTTTCAACTTGTTAGCAATCCCTCAAGCAATGAGCTCAAAAGTACTCATGCCCGAAAACCTGACTCCTACAGTTTACACTTGTGCCTTTAAAACTACAGCTTTGCTCATATGTCTAATTTGATGTTTGCTTTTTAGCAGCAGCACATATGGTTTTGACTCAGTTTGTGACCTGTATTATCTACTTTTCCTGTAGATGTTGTGTGTGTCTAAAAGTTTTCAGACCCCATATTTGTCAGATGATTGCTTCCATCTTGAATCTTGCCTGTAAAAACAGCTAAAAATATGGTTCAGGCTTTCCCAGAGAAAGATCTACACAGTGAAAAAGAGTATTTTCTATCACAAAAATGGAAATTTCTGGGTTTTTAACAGGTGCTAAAATTAAATCCATCACTCCTTCCAGGACTGACAGGTAAGAATTACTTGACTTATTGATGAAAGAAAGAAAATTATTAAGGAACAACAAGAGACATGGCTTGTCCAACAGGACTGAATAAAGATAATGCTGATCTGGGTCCCACTTTCTTGGTCAAGACCTCAGCTTGGTCACCATGGGAGATGGATACCCTATTCAACAACCAAAGTATATTGGCCGGTGTAAGTATCATGGTGACAGTGATATCTGTCTTTATGCCTAGCCACTTTCAGGAGTGATAAATAGTGTGAGTTGTTACAGAATTGTTTATTGCCCAGCCAGTCATTCTCTACCTCCCCAGGCATGAAAGTACAATTTTGATGAAACACCCCTTGGGCTGGTTCTATAGGACTGTGCTATGATGATGAACTAGATTTTAATCTTAATTGTAGCCCTCAAACTCAAAACAACCCCGTAAGATTTCAGGGATGTCAGCAGATTCACAAGAGTAGCAACAACATAGAAACCAAACCATTTCTCTCCCTCAGAAGAAGTCTGGCTATGGTGCTGTTAATTCTTTTATAACTTCTGTTCTTGCCAAATAAATGCTAAAAATTAAAAAATATAAAATAAAATAAAATAACCCACACATGTTAGTTCTCAGATACTTCCAGATGGAGTTTTGGCTCAACATCTGAAATATTTATTAACTCACCAACAGTATTCTCCTGCAAGACAACATTTTTACTTTTTAGTTGTAAAATCCCGTACTGAACAAGTTTGGAATTAATGTTAACAGATTAATAGAGCAGATAAGGTTTAAAATCAATCATCTTTAGTGTGAAAATATATTCATTAGTACAGCTAAAGAAAACGCATCATCTTTAATTTTGTATCCAAGCAGTCAATTTAATATTGAATTGGCATATTAGTTAGATAAAATATTTAAAGTCTTAGATGACACTGGCTGAATAGTAGGTGTAGCAAAGCATGTTTCCTTTTACAACAATGTAACATTCCTTAGCACTTCTAGGTTTGCAACATCGGGGATGTGAAAATGACAGAGTCAGCTTTGGCACAGTGCTTGCTGCACATGCACAGACTCCACTTTCACAATCCTGTCCCTCAGGCTGATCCAATCTCAGTAGCCAAGGGAGCTGGATTCCATGTTTGTACAGCCACACAGACACTCACTCCATTCCCACTTGGCTGAATCAGCATGGTGGCTCCAGCTTCTAAACATTCATACACTAGACTGGTTGATGATGTAAGATCTAGTGTCTCTAAAGTCAAGGGTGGAATAAACCTGTCAGGGAGGCTGAAAATCAGTCAGAAAGTAATTCTGTTGACTTCTTTCCCAGAAGATAGACTAGTGCCTGCTAATAACTCTGGAGATATCCTATTTTATTATCAAACAAGTTCAACCTTGCTTATAATGAATGAAATTACAGTAAGCAAAGACACAGAAAGAATCAATGTCAAACTGTAGCAACTGTCTGATAGGTCGGGATCCCAAAGAGCCACATTAACATTTGTTGGGTTTATATTTTTAATCCTGAAAGGTCAGGATCAGCCTTACTGTTATCATAGGAGAAGGTGATGTGTATGAACAGTAAATGTTCACTTAAAGCTGTTAAAAACAATGCTTGGATGATCCTGCCTGCTCACTCTGAATCATGATCACACTCCTCCACCTCCTCCACCTTTTTAGCTCAGAGGAATGTAGCCAAAAAAGGAGGATTCTTTATGGCTACAAAGTATTAAACTATAAAACCCAGAAACTGAAGAGTCTGAGAAGCATTTTTGGCAAACCAGCAACCCATCCACTTGTCAGATGCAAACTCTTCTGAAGAGGAAATCTAGGGGAAATTCAGAACCTGTGTTTTTATTAATCTACAGCTTAATCTGTATGAAATGCTAGCATATTCCTAGTAATTCCTCCAGAACTGGATCCTTCTTATCCCTTTTTAGCCTATGTCTCTGAAAGTAACTAAAATAAGGATGAATATTTGATTTCCTGTTGTCCTTAAGGGATCACAGGAATTTACAATAGATTTCTTTGGGTTTTGAAAACAGTGGTAAAAATGCAAACCTCATTCAGTAAATACAGTTTTAAGAATATTAAACCAAGAAATTACACTTAAGTCCTTTGAAAGACTACGGTTAAGTGAGAAAATAAAAGTACTTTTAATTACACAGAGAGGACATGACAAACATGACTAGAAATGAAAACAACCTTAATCGAAGCCTCTTTCTGAAGGAACTCAGTGGTGAGTTGTTATTTTAAAAGAACAAGCATAGCTGAACATTTTGTAAATAGACGCCAGAAAAGTCAGTCCTCTGGAAAAAGTTTAAATCCTGCAAGTGATCTTGAAATGGCTTTAGATCATCGTTCCATTTATGCTTAATAATCATTAAGACAGTGGATAATTTACACCACCAAAACCACAACCTGCTGTCATTTCATTTGTAGTCCCTAGTGGGCCAATTACACAAAAATTGTCTTTTTTTTTTCTTTAACTGTCTGCCTTTAATGCATATTGATCTGATGGAATACAGTACCTAAATATGTTCCTTATCTGCAGAGAGGGAATGAAACAACATTTACAATTGACAAGACAAACTTGAGTAGTTTAACCTAATTTATGTAATCAAATGTCACTCACACTTTCTGTCAAACTGTTGAAGCATCTCCTGCATTTAATGCATGAACAGTAGCAACAGTCACCCCAAAACCTCTGAAGACAAAAGGTATGTCTCCAACTCTGAAGATTAAAAGGAGGTGCAACAAAACAAACGCAAGTGTATAATAATAATAAAATCATCATATTTCATATGCACATACGAAAAACCTTCTAGTTAATAAAAATTAACTAAAATGAACAAGTAATACATTAGTTTGTGCATGACATAGGAAGATATGATTAACACAATTAATGTTTCTTTCTTGATCCAAGCTGGTTGAGACTGAAGATAATTGCTGTCTCATGAACTAGGAACTTCTGGGAAAACACAGTGGCAAAATATGATATTTTGCCTAGGTTTCACCCTATCCATCTACCTACACAAGACTCCACTGTCAATCTCAGCTATGATTAAGGAATGAATGGGTAGGGAAAGTCAATTCCTTTTTTTCACAACATAAAGTTTGGGATCAAAAACTATGCAGATATTTGTGCTACATAGTATGATTGTCCTGTTATCACTAACATTTTTCTTGGAAACCGACACTTTTCATCTACATTTTAAAAAGCCTGCTTTAAACAAAATGTTCTGCACATTGCTTTCAAACTATGCCTCTACTAGGATGGATCACACGTAGAACAAGTGTATTAAATGAGTGTTTGTTTCAGATGTGGACTAAATTACAAATAATTGACATTACTCGAGTAGTGCTAAGTCTTTGTCTTACTGAGTAATGACGAAGACTGGAAGGGACCTTGGTTTTAGCTGTCATGATCTAATAGATCAGCACATATCTTTCCAAAATGTATATGATTATGATAATGTCTTCTACTGCATCTGCACTGGGCTTGGTTTAGTCATTAGATATTTCCTGGAATGTATAATTACTAGTTAACATAGCCAAGAGCCATTCCAGGCTCTTTCCATGGAACTCTGAAATAATCTGAAAATGTATAAGTTATTTGAACAAAACAAGGGCTTGGGTTAACTTTCAAGGAAAGTCAACAGCCTCAAAGCAAAAGCTAACTAAAATGCCTCTAAAAAGTATCTCCACGTATAACAAAACAGTAAATAATTTAGGTTTCATTAAGTTAATTTGAAGGTTACAATTTCTCCAGAATGCTTTGACTTGTAGAATAAATTCCCAACACATAGGAGTTTTTATTAGGAGCTTTATCTCAAGGCATCCCTGAACTTCTGGTCTCATCTTACTGGTGTTTAGGTACTCATGTTCTTAGAGATATACTTCATGCTACTACCTAGACTTAGCTCATACATTCATCTCTCTCAGTACTTTAAATTTCCCAGTCTCCTCCACTAGTACATAAAATAGCAGCTTATTAAAAAGCCTTGTACCTTTCTAAACCTAGTCTATGTTCTCCTGCAGCATCAATAGCTACTAATTCGTTTTCTTATAGGGGTCAGGTCACTCCATCAGAGAAGAGAGGCCAGATCACAGGACACAATTCTGAATTTAAATTTACAATATGTCACTGAAATCAACTTCAAGCATTTTGCTAAGAGGAATTCAAAGCCCTGCATACCTTGTAGTCATTGCAGAATGGCTCTACCAAATCATAAAGTTACAAAAAATTCTCAAAATCAAGAACTAAAACATCATAAGGACTAACATCAGCTCAGCTGCAGATATTTTTCTGCCCCATCCGGTGCCAGAGGAAGCAGGTTTCCTCTTCATGCTGAGCACAGAGTTCTGACTCATATTACCAGGAAGGCTGGAAAGAGAGGCCTCCCCCAAGCTTCTGAACTCATCTGGTATCTACTCACACAAAGAGATCAATGTTCTGAGATAAATTAGCCCCTGGAATGTTTTTGGTTTCAGAACTGTGTTCTGAAAAGGCAGTGTTTGCCACACATCTGGAAAAAGTGTGCATAGGTTAAGGATGGAAATGGGAAAGTCTTGAGAAAATAAAACATGAAAAGGAGCAGACTGGGTGGGAAATTGCTGCAGACTAAGTGAGGGGGTGAAAAGGACTATCTTATCAGGGGGGATGTCTTGCAGAGAAGCTTACAAAGATAACATTTTCCTCTGGAGCTTAGAGATGCTTTACTTGACACACATCACTCCCCAGCAGAGTGGGTGGACAGCTAGTTTGAGATTTTTATATGAAAGTGAAACCTTTAGGATATAAATGCATAGCGAGGATCACAGAAAATCTATGCAGGGTTTTTTAATGTTGTTATGGGTTTTGATTTGGGGTTTTTTTGTGTGTTTGTGTGTGTGTTTATGTTCATAGGGTTTTTTGGTTGTTTTCTTTTTAATGTTTTGTTTTGGGGCGGCTGTTTGGGTTTGTTTGGTTGGTTTTGTTTGTTTGTTTTAAGACATACTCCATTGCTAGAGAAACGGCATACTACATTCTGGATGTAGAACATGATGGGTGGGAGAAAAGAAAGAATCCACAGAGGCTTTAAGTGCCACCTTTCACCTTCTTCTAGGCTGTGTTTTTGTCTGGGGTCTTCATAACTCTACTTAGTAGAAAACTGGAAGTCTGAATAAACAATATGTGAGGTGCAATGTAGTACATATTCTCAGATTCTCCAATGCACTATCTGCTGCAGCCTTATCTCCAGCCTATCACCAGACATCAAGCCTGCCCCTGGTATGCTGCTGATAGTTACAGATGTCTCTACAGTTGTTACAGTCCTTCCCAAGAACAGTCAAATACTCTTTGCTACAAATGAACCTGAAGCTCTTTTCTACTCATCATACCAATACCATTGTTAGAAAAAGCATCTCACTTAACTTCCTAATGCTGCTTTCACAAATGATTTCACAGGATCTCTCCCTTGTTATCTGTAAAGCCCAACACATATCTTTCTGTTATTTCTGTATATACAGGAAAATAAAACTAGGTAGCTATCCAGCATTTATATAAATGAACTCTGTAATGAAGTGACAGAAAACAAAGCATGTCAGTAATACATAAATGCAAACCCAGTAAGTTGTCTAGTACGGCAATAATCCAGAGCCAGTAAGCTCAAGGACATATGCTTGCTATTTACCAGCTTGTAAGTATTATTGCATTTTTTAAAATAAATAAATCTGATCCATAAACAAGACTGAGAAGAAAGAAAAGGTCAAAACCACAATTTCATTCATCACAATTATGCCAGACAAGCTATCAATATGTGAAAACACTCCTAGCCAAATAGTAAACCTCAAGAAGAGTTCTATTAGTTCTATGAAATTATAAATTCTACAACTAAGAAAATAATTTAAAGCATGTAGCAATACAACATATATGATGAGAGACAAACAATGAGAAGGAAATCATAGTCTACTGAACATTTCCATAAGGAGTAGCAGCTGACCTACAATTCACAGGCTCTTGACAACAGATTTTAAGGACAAAGATGAGTATTAGGCTGTCTGCACCCAGTAATCTAAGGAATTTTAGTTAACTATCATTGACAATGACACAAATGCTCTATGTCAATTTAAGTATTTCAGAAAAATACCTATTTGATTTGAAAGCAGCAAGAAAGAGACAATCTACCATTCTCCTAAACAGTTTGAACAGTTGCTCTCTTTGGAGGTAGGACAATGCTGACCTAAATATTTATAGACTGGGAAGAACATGAGTCTATCATTTCAGAGTTTCATCCAGACTAGTTCATTATTATGATCAAACAATTAATGTAAGGAAGGTCATCACTGTCCCACACCTCTAGCACCATTTCAAAGGAAAAGATTAAATAAACATGGAAAAGTCTCAGATGGAGAGGAGAGGTGAAGAGGGTGAGGAGGAGAAAGCGAGAGGGGAAGAATCAAACAAAAGTCTTCTTTCTGTTTTTCTTGTTGACTATCTAAGATACCTAATCTATCTTCTCCCATGTTCCTCTCAAAGTCAGAGTCTTGACTATTAAGCCGCCTGGTCCCGGTGTTTACCTCCCCAACACACTGCACAAAAAAACTGTATATCCAAAGTTTTACAACTGAAGACAATTGCTGTGCAAAAAAGAGGCACAAAAACAATGACTTTCATCACTCTTTAAGAATCTTCAGTTTCAACATTATAGTTTAATTTACACCTTTGCAGAGGGCAGAAAATTGTCTGTCAGTATGTATGTCACAGTGGCTGGTGATCCTTCTAATCCTGTCTTTAATCAATACATAATAACGCTTGAAAAGCCTCTGTTAATGAACATGACTTCAGGAACAACAGCACATGACAGGTATCTTCAGATAATTCCATTATATGCGCATTTTAAACGTATCAAGTCAAGTCTTTGTTCTCCTAAATACTTCCTGAAACTCAGACAAGAACATACTAGAAGTGTAAATTTTTCTGGAAACTGTTTAACTCTTACATGTCCTCTTTACACAACTGTTCACATGGTATTTGCTTCTTCTTATGTACTTACCCAACAGGTTTTCTTAGAAATTTTTCCTACTGTGTACAAAACCATTCTAAGTAGTAATACCAGTTTAATTAATCTTTATATCTGAAACAAAAGAATATTTTAAAAAGAGGGAAGAATAAGAACTAAGCACAGATGAGTAAAGGAGGAGTGACACACAGTGTAAATGGGAACTTGTGGGGTGAATAAGAATTAAAGTTGATGTTAACTAGTCTTCTTTTCAGCTGCGTGCAAGCACCAAACATAACTTGCTAAAAATCAAGGAGCTGTAAGCTGTTCATGTTATATGTTCATAACCCCTAATTTAGGTATGAAAGAGAGTGCCAGAAAGGTAGCTCAAAGCCCCCTTTTCCTTACCTGTAACAGACAAGCAAAAAAGGTATATATGCTTATCCAGGAAGATGGTGGTGTAAGCTGTTCTTTTTAATAAGTATTTTATATACTGGTATCTCTCTGTGACATAGTGTGGTTGCAGTCACTGTAACCCTTCCCAACATAGTATACAAGTATATTTTACAACAAAAATGTAAGCCATAAGAGTACATTGTATTTATTTATCCTCTACTGAAAAGTATTGCATATGTCACATGTATGTGTTCATACTATGGGTCCTTCACACGATATCTTACTGTACTTAAGAGGTGAAATGTAACCGAAGCTTTGTACAAAGAGAAGTTCTGTTGAGTTGTTCCCCCCATCTTTGTTTCATAGTCCTACTCAAAATCTGGACTGAGGATAAGCATAACACACAAAAGAAGGTTCCTTGCAAGCATTGCTATTAGGGGTTGAGTGTCAGCTGGCAACCCAGAGAAAAAGACAATTTCCTCAGGTCCAGCCCCAGTCTGAACAAATGTTTCACTATGAACTATGAAAACCTTAGCTGTTCCTTCTTCCACATGCACAATAGGTTTTGCAAAATGAAAGCTAGTATATGTTAACATTTTAAAATATGGGCTAATAAATAAACCTCAAATGTTTGCCTCAGTTTTGTTGGACTAGTATAACATATTTCACTTCAACCAAGTGCATCAAGTGGATAAATTGATCTCCTTTCCATGTTAACACAGAAAAATGGAAAAAACTGAAATCCACATCCTATCTATATACATCAGGATGCAACACACCTGTGACTGCTTCAAATTCTCTTTCAATATTAGTAGAGACTCAGACACAACAAAACTCACACAGGCAAAGTTAGCAAGAATGTCCATGTTCACTCTGCACCTTTTTCACTGCTGTGAAGGCACAAGTAGGATCAAAGGCAGTCCATCCTGCATCTCCAGCAAAACCTTCCCTCCCTAGTTAACATATGTCCAACACACATACCTCTTAATCATCTGTTTCTTGCCAAAACAAAAATAGGAACAGATTAAGAGCACAACTCAATTACTCTCTGCTTTACTAACCTCCAAATGACACAAAATATTCGGAAGAGAAATCAGGAACAGTAGACTTATTAAAACTCATTCAAGACTTGGATGACAGAATCACAGGTGTTGGAAGGGACCTTGAAAGATCCTCTAGTACAACCCCCCTGCCAGAGCAGGATTCCCTAGACCAGGTCACACAGAAGCATGTCCGGATGGATTTTGAATATCTCCAGAGAAGGAGACTCCACAACCTCTCTGGGCAGTCTGTTCCAGTGCTCTGGCACCTGAACCGGGAAAAAACCCTTTTCTTGTATTCACACAGAACCTCCTGCATTTCAGCTTACAGCCAGGGCCTCTAGCATGTAGGTAGTTCAGCTGCACAAGTGCCAAACACTGTATCTGCCTCTGACAGAAGTAGAAACAGCTCTTGCTCATTATCTTTGAAAATTAAACCACTGCATTTTTAAGTTATTATGCAATCATTGATGATTAAAAAAAAAAAATCATTCTTCTCTTCATGCTCAAGGCAAAAGTGATGCACTGAACAAAGGTCCAAAGGGAAAGTTCTCCCAAAATATAACAGCAAAGACATCAAGATCACCACAATCTCCCAGAGCATTGCGTGGGGATCAAATGGCATACACATACTGCACATCAGGGAACAGCAAGGGCCAGCTGCACCTGCAGCATCAGGAAGCCAAGGACAGAGCCAAATATAACAGGCAGACCCGGTGCTAACAACAGGATCCAACAAAGCCACCAGTATGGCAAGCAGAAAGCCCTATTGGTGACAAAAACCACTGGAGACAGAGAGAGGGCTGGACACAACATAACATACCCATATAGGGGGTCCGTGCAGGACTAACAGCTGAAAAAAGTCACCTCAAGAAAAGACTAAACTCCCAGATGATCTTAAATGGGGCTGCTGGGATCATTGCAGGGATGGATGTCCCAGGTAAGGTACGTTAGGGCCATTAAAGCCCATTTGTACCCCCAGGTCCCTGTCATTGACTGATATTGTTGCTGCTTCTTACTGCATTGGGCAGGGAAGAATTTGGGGAAAGAGAAACAAACAAACAAAGAAAATAAACAAAAGTACAAAAAAATCCCACCAAAAAAACCCACAAACAAACCTCTAAAGCCCTAAGTTCTGTGTCTATTTTCTCTTAAGCATAAATCTGTCTTCTTTGTGTTCAGGACAGAAGGTCTGCAGCTCTTCTCAGAGAAAGTAAAAGGAAAACACAGGCTTAGTCCTTTAAGAAATAAAAGTTCAAGTGCAAACAGTCCTGCAGGTCATCTCCCCAATGCCTAATTTGTTTGAACAGCTGTGCATCAAAGCTAGCAGAATTAGAACTCTTCTTTTGTTACCTGTGAGATATTTTAAGTAAAAGTCTGAAAATGTCATAACATTTCATATTTAATCTATACAAGTGCAGATTCAATGGGATGTGTGGGGAAATATTTTTTTTTGCAAGGTTTTTTATTTCTCTTCATTTACAGTGAACAATTGCACTCACAGTGGCTTTTTCCATACCTCTATTTTTTGACAATTAATTCCCAGTGGGTACAGTTCAACTGGTGATAACATCAATGGGAATTATATTGTTGCCAAGGGTTCAGGAGCTCACAGTCTCGTTTCATGTCTGAGTGCATATGAGCAATCTCAGTTTACGGTTTAACTGTTTGTGACTGTTTGAGGGTTAAGGCTGATTAACCACCACCCAGCAGTTATGGCCTGTAGAGCTGCACTTTCTTAGACAAAAACAGACCCCAACACAGATCAGGCCACTGCTGGTTTTTCACAGCACCGTCACTGTCACAGGTGTGACTGCATAAGACTGCCAGGAAAAAAGTGTAGAACATGGACACAGTTCCCCATGAATGGACTGTAAAAATTACAAGTGTATTCATAGGTGCTAGTATTTAGAATAACTTTTCAGCTGTGTTTCGGTTCTGATGTGCTTTCCACTCTTAACACTTCATTTATATCCCAGATTAGATGAGGAAGTACTATCCCCAACTCATGTTCATAATCAA
The DNA here is from genome assembly GCA_013399015.1 of Galbula dea. NCBI lineage: Eukaryota > Metazoa > Chordata > Aves > Piciformes > Galbulidae > Galbula > Galbula dea. The sequence goes on along the minus strand of VWZX01009113.1, from coordinate 57 downwards.
TGAATGTTCCACCCCCTTCCTCATCTTTATGGCTCTGTGCTGGACTCTTTCAAGCAG